>WAAF01019187.1:153783-264741 GCA_013400475.1 Tricholaema leucomelas
TTCCTGATGCAGGCCAGGATGCCATTGGCTCTCTTGGCCACCTGGGCACACTGCTGGCTCATGTTCAGGCGAGTGTCAATCAGCACCCCCAGATCCCTCTCTGTCTGGCTGCTCTCCAGCCACTCCGACCCCAGCCTGTATCTCTGCATGGGGTTGTTGTGGCCAAAGTGCAGCACCCTGCACTTGGAGCCATTGAACGCTATCCCCTTGGACTCTGCCCATCTGTCCAGGCAGTCAAGGTCCCGCTGCAGAGCCCTTCTGCCCTCCAACCCAGCCACATCAGCCCCCAGCTTGGTGTCATCTGCAAACTTGCTGATGACTGACTCAATGCCCACGTCCAGATCATCTATGATTTTAAATGATTGTTTCTACCACCACAGAGCTTTTTCGGTGATGTTCTTAAACTGTTGCACCTTCTCTTTTCCTTTGTCTTCCTCATTTTTTATTTCACTTTCTTCCTCATTGATAGCCTGAGTTTCTCCAAGTAGACTGGTATACATCCTACTAGGGATACCCCTAAGAATTAGTTCTGTTATTGTCAACATCTGGGTCATAGTTCTTTGATGGTTTTTGAGTTTTATAAATTCCTATGGTGAAGAAAGTCTTATACCAGTTTTTGAAGAAGCACTTTCCACTCTGAAGCCTGGTGCAGTCTGTGTACAGTGGCTTGTTTCAATGATAATGTGCAAGCATGAATGTGTAATCAATGAATTTTGCATCACAGATCCAGTGTAATGCTGGACAGGAAAATAAGACCTGTATAGTATACCTGTAAGTGTTCAACAGTGTAGATGGGATGGATATGCCCCATGCATCCCACCTGCCCTTGTAAGAAAAGCTTAGATGTATAAATGCAAAGGCAGCTGGGGTTTGCAACCTGCAAGTGAGCTGTGCTTTACACAGTAAGGATGTCAGCAGCTGGAGACCCGCTTTTCCCTAAGATGATCAACAAATATGTGAAGATAGAAGGTGCATCAGCTTTAGCCCCAGCTTTGCTGGCCTGCTCAGCTTAGGTACAGTGTTGTTATAACCTCTGTTTCCTTCTCAGCCCTTACTACTGTGGCCATAAGTTGATTTCAGTTTTGTTCATCCTGTCTGACAAATTTCGTGCCAGCCCTCTCAAATAATACTCTATGTGATAATGATAGTATGAGAAACTGTAATGAAATCTTCATTTCTGTAGCACTGTGATCTGCCAAAGCTATGTGATCTTAAAATTGGAGTTTGTACTGAAAGGCATCTTGGGAGAATCTAAAATGTGCTGCAGACTAAGTTCTAGCTTTTCTGTAGTTCATAGTAGTCCCTTAGGCACGCTAAGAGGTTTTCCACCCAGGGCAGGGTTACACACATTGTTCAGGGCTGAGAAAGGCACTTGGCTTGTTTTGATGCATCACAGCTGCTACTTCAGAATTTCTTTTCTCTGAGCCTGATTGTAAGAAAGTAACAAAAATACATTGCCTCTTTTTGCCACATCTAATCAAATGAGCACATCTCTTGTGCTTTGTGTTACAGGTTGGTGAAATTACAGCCTTAAAAGCAAAAAGCTCTTGACACATCTTTATTAGTGGAAGGGTTGAATCTATAGGTCTCCTGCATACAAAAGATAATCAGTGACTCCTTTACAAATCACCAACATGGATTCCCAACACTGCTTTCAATGTAGGTAGGCACTAGTAGCTAAACTGAGACAGAAACTGTTTGCACCCTTCTCTTTTGAATTCTTACTCAAGTACTGTAAGCCTATGCTCTGTCTTTTCTATCCCTTCTACAATTCTCCTAGATACCCTAAATTCTGAAATTCTGTAGCCCTGATAATATTCTGAAACATTTTAAAGAGTATGGTAGGTACTGAACTATCTCATATTTCTCAGATTCTCAAAGAAATAAACTTGCATAAGTTGCAGGCATAGATAACTTTGTGTGTTTTGAACACCTTCTTTAGAGATGAAGCCCATGCCAGTAAGTCATGCTACAAACCCAAATCCTATTCTAGTTCAGTTATAGATATTTCTATAATCACAAAGCTCAGTTTTATGCATACTGCAACATAGTTTCAACAAAACCAACCCAACAAAAACCAAAACAAAATAAAACTTCCCAAAAACAACAAAGAGAAGCAAACCCAGATGAAAAAGACAGCGCTATCATAAAGGACTATAATTTTTTTGTTGGCAATAAGAATCAATAGTTTTTGTTTGAGGATTTTTGTTTCCTTTCAGAAGCTAATCTTGCAATGCTCAGCAGTTTCTCCATCTGTTGGTTTCAGAAAGAGGTAAGGGTACTTAGAGTGCTCGAAAGTCAATAGAACAGTTGACAAAAAATAATTTGGAAGCAAATTTGTACTTATCTGCTAAGCATCTTAGACCTGTTTATACTGTGTGATGCACTCTGATTTCAGTCACCTTCTTTTTTTTGTCAAACCAGGTGTGCAGTCATACAAGTATTTCTTCCAGAAACTGGCTTTAAATATTTTTAAAACCCCACTATAATTTTAACTCATCATTCCTGGATACTGGCAACTTGTCAAGTGAAAAATGAACTGCAAGTTTCAGCTACATCTTCCAGCAAACATTTTGTTAATAGGTGAATAAGCTCCTTCGTATATAAACCAGTATCTTCTGTTTTGCTGCAGCAAGTACTTTCTTTGATTGATGTACTTGGAAGCAATCCTTATCCTCATTCATTTTAATTGAGAGTAATGAATTTAGAGCTTTTATGCACACAGATTGGCTCTGTTCCATTTCTGACTTTTCCTCACCTTTGCTAGGAGCACAGTCTGCTCAGGGCTGCATTGGAAGAGGTTCAGGACTTGGTGTAGCATTCCTGGAGAGGACGGTATTCCATGAGGAGTAGCCATCTGTTTATAGACAGGCTGATATTTCCTAACAGCTAAGATTTTTGTGGACATTCTTCTTTCCCACCACTACCACTGAGGAATCTCTAATCAAGAAATAAGCTGCTTCCCTTCTCTGATTTTCACAAGATAGACATAGTGTGTCCACAACTGTTTCAAGTTGTTTTGAATTCGGTGAGTGGGTTTGAAAGCACTGTTGTGTTGGTGGCATTCGGGGAAAGATTCACAGAAGAAAATTTTCTGGTGGTGATGTTCTTTAAAGCTATTGACATAAAATAAACTATTACACTGTAGTCTCTTATGGATGCAGAAACACTGAAATTGTCTGAGGTTAAAATGTATTTTTAATTTCATGTTCCCTTATGCTCACACATTTCCTATTTGCTAGAGCCTTAAAAAGGAGGAACACAAATTTCCCTGTTCCTTTTCAGTGTTGAATGAGCTCTAAAACACATAGGAAAACTTAGGTGCTTACCTTTCTCAGTTTCTGTAAAACTTTTCAGTTTAATGTATGGCTGCTATGGGAAAAGTCCCACTGACCATTTCTATTCATATGTTGTGTGCCTGTTTGCATGCGGATGATGTGAGGGATTTTTACCTATGGAGAATGTGAGGCAGCACAGGGATAAACTGGCAAGAATTGACAACGCTGTGCTTGTGAGGAGCTGCCAAGCTGTGCCTGCTGTAGTAGACTTCATGATTGGTAACAAAGGAATTAACTCCTGTTTGGAATAGATTATTAAGTGTGAAGCTAGCAGTAAAGTTACTGACACCACTCAGAGCAACCTGCATATCTGTTGTGATTTATCCCAGAGGACCAACACTCTGTTTCTGACAGCCCTTAGAGTCCTAGTGGACTGCAGGTTACCCATGGGACAACAATGTGCCTTTGTGGCCAAGAGGACCAACAGCATCATGGTGTCCATTAAAGAAACTGTCCAGCAGATCTAGGAAACTTCTCTTCCTGGTGAGAACACTCCTGGAATATTGTGTGGAGTTTTGGGCTCCAGTTCAAGCAAGACAGGGATCTGCTGATGGAAAGACTCCAATGGAGAGCTACAGGGATGGCTGTGGGACTTGAACATCTCTCCTATGAAGACTGAGAGAACTGGAGCGGTTTAGTTTTAAAAAGAGAAGGCTGGGAGGGGATCTTATCAAGTTCTATAAATATCTGAGGGGTAGGTGTCTAGAGGAAGGTCATAGCCTCTTTTTAGTGGTGCTCAGTGATAGGACAAGGAACAACAGGTACAAGCTGGAGCACAGGAAATTCCAGCTCAGCACAAGGAAACACTTCTTTATGGTGAGTGTGACAGCACTGGAACAGGCTGCCCCAAGAGATTGTAGAGTCTCTCCTCTGGAGGCTTTCAACACCAGCCTTGACGTGTCCTTGCAACTTGCTCTAGGTGATGCTGCTGTGGCAGAGGGGTCAGATTTAGTCTCTGGAGATCCCTTCCAACCCCTAACATTCTGTGATTTTGTGAAATGTGCAAAACAGAAGGGCATGACTAGTAGTCCTCTCAGCTTTAGAAACTCGATTTGTCATAATGCATGGTCTGAAAAGGCTGGCATGAGGGTAAGGTTAGTTGCAGTGACTGTTTATCTTCTGCAGTGCCACGGACTTAGAGAAGATATATTGTGGCGTGGAAGGTGCCTTCAGGGCAAATGCCTCTGTGCAGTCCAGTGTAACAAGGGGTTTGGTTTGCTTTGGAAGACTATTGTGTCTGTCCCTAAGTGTGCTAGTTAGAAGCTAGCTAGAATGTTTTGGTGAGAAGGGCTAGATAATAGGCTGAGAAATGAAAACAATGGTGATGTCTACTTCGCTCACAGTCTTGCTGAGATGTGTAGAAAGGAAAAGCAAAATATTAGATGAAGTTACTTCGCTGGGCACTTTGGGCTCTTCACCTGCTGGGGAGCTCTGGGGCTGCTGGCTGAACTCCATCTTGCTTTCTAACCTCGACCTCCATTTGCTTTTTTGGCTGATTCACCTTGCTTCTTAATCCCCTTGGCCGAACCTCCATTCTTCCTTGGGACTGGGGTAAGGTTGAGAGGGGTAGGGGGAAGGTGAGGGGGTGGTTGAGAGCCCCTCCTGGGGACTCAGGTTTCTGGGAGGGCTGTTGTGTTTCTGTATTACTTTTACCTTGTATATTTCTGTCTGTAACTGTATATACTGTAAATATGTGTTTGTATATTCTGCTAGCTGTAAATATAAGCTTCACTCAAATTTCCAGAGCCAGCTGAGTGTAGTCTGGGTGATTTCTAAAGTGTGGGGGGGCGGGGGACACCAAAATCACCACACTAAGAGAAATATATTGCTATGCCTTATCTGAGGTGTTTGGGAATGGTTATTTTGCTGTGCATTACTTCTCTAGTGGAGATCTGGGCTCCATGTCACAGTAAGACCTGTGTCATACTGGGACCAGCTAGGATCCAGCCTCACTTCTTAGAGCTGGATTAATGCTGCTGTATTATCACTAGTAGCAAATTGTTTTGCTAGTAAAGGTATAAAAAATGACTCAGAAAATAGAGAAGCAGCAGCTCTCTTGACTAAGAAGTTATTATCTTTACAGAGGCACTTTTCTGACCAAAACAGCACTTAAATGCTGGGTGTTGGAGTCAAACAGCTGTGATAAGGCTGAATTGTTTGTTCACTCCCAGAAACAGCATTGCCAAACTGTTTATCATCATCCCATAATAATAACATAGTTCTTTTTGAGTCTTCATTAAATACTTCTGGTCCTATTATTACTGTTATTAATTTCACGTGTGGTATCCTCATACATGGAACCACTCACACAGAAAGGTTGCTGGCATTACCTCTTTAAATTCCTAGACTGTGCAAAAGGCAGAAGGGAGTTTGCTTCCAGTATGTTCTCCGCGCTGCTGGTTTTCATACTTAAATTCACAGCTAACGGCAGGGCTGATTGTCTCCTTTGCCTCCGTGGGGGAAGGGAGCAATGTTTTGTCGCTGAAGCACAATGCCTCCCACGCTTACTCTTGGGTTCCTGCCGCTTAAGCACACACCCCATGTTCCTGGCTCTGCCTTAAGGTACAATCTATCTCCAAATTAGTAGGGGGAAAAAAAAGCCCTGAACTTGAGCGAAGTACAATCAAGCCTCCTGGAAATTAGTTAAACACTTAGAAGGGTGTATTTAAAAGAAAAGTTTGTGCAATCAACAAAGTACAGCTTTCATCATGTATTCCTGGTCAGAGAGTTCTTTTCCTCTTGATGGCCATTTAGCTTTTTCTGAGCAAGCTGTCTCATGTGAATTTCCCTCCTGTAAGTCGGTGCTTATTAGCTCTTCAGCCGTGCTTTTCTTTGATTTTGTTTACCCTGTTAAAGCTTATTGGCTTTTGTGCACAGCTGCCAGTCAGTTAGTTGAAGTTTTGCAAATAGATAGGTATGCAGTGTTACAGGCAGTGTACAAATACATTCTTCAAAGAAGATGTCAAAACAAGTTTCAGCTCATTTTCAGCAATACCAAATTACAGATGCATAGTTAATGACTATGATATTTATCTTTCTTAATACAAAAGGCCATACTTAAGAATGAAAGCATTTCCTACGGTACATCTAGTAGCTTGAGCAGAAGTCAAGAGAAGAGAAATGATGATATCATTTAGAACATCCTACATTCTGAGGAATATTATTTGGCAAATAACATATAGGCTGCTACTGCAGCTGCTTATCCAAGTTTAGCACTCCTCAATTGTGTCTAAAATCATGGGATATTTAAAGGTTAGAAAGTGACCTCCAGAGATCATCCAGTCCAACCTCCCTGCCAAGGCAGGATCACCTAGGGGAGTTCACAGAGGAATGCATCCAGGCAGGTTTTCCAAGTCTCCAGAGAAGGAGACTTCACAGCCTCTCTGGGCAGCTTGCTCCAGTGCTCTGTCACTCTCACTGTAAGGAAGTTTCTCCTCACATTGAGGTGAAATGTTCTATGTTGCAATTTGAAGCTATGCTAGTTTGAGGCTATCTGGAATATTTTAGTGAGAAAAATTAGGTTATAGGCTGTGAAAAGCAAACAATGGTAATGCCTACTTCACTCTTAGGCTTGCTGAGATGTATGAAAACAAGAAGACAAATATAGATGAGACAGTGTGTGAAAGTGTCTGTGTATTGCAGTTGGTGCCTGTGCTTTTCTGCCTGTGTAATCTAATTCTGCTTCTAACCCTCCTTGCCAATCCTTGCAGCTCACCTGGACTGTAAGGCGTGCTCTGGGATGGAAGTGGAAGTGTAGTTGGGTGCTCCTCCTGGGGACTCTGATTTCTGGGAGGGATGTTGTATTTCTGTATTACTTTTAAGGTGTCTATTTCTGTCTATTGCTGTAAATATTGTAAATATCTGCTTGTATATTGTGCTAAGCTGTAAGTATAAACCTTCATTCCTTAACTTCCAGCTGGCTGAGTCTAGTCCGGGTGATTTCATAAGAGTGGAGAGAGGAGTAACTCCCAAACCATCAGAGAAGCTGTTGCTTCTTGTCTTATTGCTGCTGACCAGTGAAAAGAGATTGGCCCCAGCCATTTGACACCCACCCTTCAGATATTTATACACGTTGTTCTCCTCTCGGTTTTCTCTTCTCCAGACTAAACAGCCCCAGGTGTCTCCATCTCTCTTCATAGGGAAGATGCACAAATTCCTCAATCATCCTTGTGGCTCTCTGCTTGCCTCTTTCTGGCAGGTCCCTGTCTCTCCTGAACTGAGGAGCCCAATAAAAATAAGCTACTGCTATCCAGTTACTAAAAATGAGTGGTAAATCTCCTGTAGAAAGGTTAGGAATGCCAGTAAGGTAAAGCCATGGTTCTCAGAAAACAGCTAGGTACTGTGTCTGTATCTGGTCTAGACCAAAAAGGTGGTGCTCTGTTTACTGAGTGCCTTTAACATTAGGCAAAGACAGTTGCAGCCTTTTTGTTAGTGTTGAATTGTATCTATTTCTATGTTCCTTTAATGCATTTTTACATACTTAGAGCAGCATATTAATCAACTAGTGGCCTAAGGCAATCTCCAAGACTCTTATCTGCTGTTTGCATAAAAGAGTGGCCATATAGTACTGATAGGCTTCACCTGCTCCAAGAAGTGAGTACTACTTGTCTGTCCTTGTATTTTTATAATGCAAAGCCATTTGATTTGGAACACTAAAATTCTCAGAGTTCTTTACACATTATTTTTGCTGTATGATTTTAGCTTACTTCTCTGGGAAGTTGTAATTCAAATGCAGTCAGCCTTTTGCTTTACAACAGTACCTGGTCTTTAATGTGACAAATAAGAGAGAGATATTTTGCCATTTGCAAAAATGATGAATTAGTATGTCTATAGAAGCTTATATTTTCTATCTATTTACAGTTGTAAGCTGATATACATAGATTGGGAATAACAAAACTTTGTGGGGTTTTATCATATAAAACACTAAAGGAAAGGTTAGGTTTAATAATGTTTCAATTTGATTTTGCTTAGGCTTTGAAACTGATATTTCTGTGAAGTGGATGGGAGGTGGGGAGAGAAGTTAGTATTTTTCACTGTTGTTGTCTAGGGGACACTTCCCCTGATTGAAAAATTCTCAGTTTATGAGGCAAGGGATGTATCTTAACACTTTTCTTTACAGAAATCTTTCACTCCCTGGTACTACTTAAGTGAATTATAGGCAAAGAAGCTGGAGGATATTATTTGTCTGCATACCTTTAGTGCTAACATTATGAAAGAATGAGACTTAAAATTTCATACCTGTTTAATTTGAATTAGTTTATTGATAGCTTTTCTTGTCCCAAACACCATAGCTAATAAGCATATTACTTTCTTGAATTTTGGAACAATAATATACCTCTTTGTAAGATTTAGTAACTTGTGGTATATAAATTTGGGACTTAAAATAATAGGTAGCTTGGAATAATGGATATTTAAAGCCAGGTATGTAGAAAAAATATTCTGGAAGTGGGATCTTGAGGATGGTTATTGCTGTGTAAGTAAAGAACAAGTAAACAGTCACTAGAAAATGCCTCTGATCTGCACAGTACAGCACATATGTTGACAGTGTCTTTACTCATGGTAGTACTTGTTGGAGCAAAGGAGTGTGATGGTTTGGGTGTTACCTGCCTCCTGCCTCCTCACTCTTTTGGAATCGCCCACACTACAGCTGGAAATTAAGGAATGCAGCTTTATATTTACAGCTTAGCATAATATATAAGCAGATATTTACAATATATACAGCTGTATACAGAAGTATACAAGTTAAAAAAGTAGTACAGAAACACAACAGCCCTCCCAGAAACCAGAGTCCCCAGGAGGGGCTCTTAACCACCCTTCACCTCCTTTCCACCCCTCTACCTTATTCCAGACTTCGTCTTATGCGCAAGGTGAGTTTGGAGAATCGGCCAGGGAGATTAGAAAAGCAGAAGGATTAGTTACACAGACAGCAGGTTAGGGAGAAAAGTACCGGCAGCCAGAGACACACAGCAAATGTGTTATCTATGCTTGTGTTCTTGTTTTTATACATCTCAGCAAGCCTATGAGTGAAGTAGACATCACCGTTGTTTCCTTTTCACAGCCTATAATCTGATGTCTCTCACTAAAATATCCTTGTTAGCCTCAAACTAGCACAATCCACCCCTGTTTCACTCAGAGTTTTGCTGAGAACTATCTGTCTAATCTAAACCAATATTTACACTAATGAATCTTACAAGTTCAGTTCACACTTCATTCCGGCTATCTCGGATGTAGGTGATTCAAAAGCTCAGAAAACAGCAGTTTGTCTCCTCACAGATGAGATGAGAGGAGGGACTTCCAGGTGACACTGAGTTCATGCTTACATACTGTAGATTCTCTTGTAGGTTGTATCTTATTGAATGCTGATGGTACCTAGAACAGAAGACTCCTAACAGTTTGTAATAGATGGACTGAATTTAAACTCTAAGCTAAAGTTAGATTTCTCAGTGGAATACACTGGATTTCATCATTCTCCTGCGTTACCCAGTAGGTATGACCAAGACCTCCAGCAGAAACCACCTCTCCAACAGGTTTCCCTTTGCCTGAAGGAGAAAATACCCAAACAGTTTTCCCTAACAGATTCTTTTCACGTACAACAGGAACTTTATTACCGTCCACTGTTTGTACCAAATCTGATTGTGCAGGTCCTGCTCTGTTTACAGAACCCCTATTGTTTCTCTGTGTGCTGCAGATGTTTGGGCCTGAAGGTGTTTAAATGACATGCAAACTGGTCTGTTATATTGAAATATGAAAAGCCCTGAGCATGTGTGAGGGCCCATTTGCAATAAGGTTGAAAATATGTCTTTGCCTTGAAGAGGTGACCATCTGAGCAATTGTAACAGGCAACAGAAAGAAAAATTCTTTCTGATTCTAAGCACAATAGTCCACCTCCCCTGTTTTTTAAGGAGAAGGGTGTAGACTTTCTCTCGTCACCCTGACTTCTCTGTAGCACAGGTTTCAGTGTTCTGTTTCTTCAGCTGCTCCTGCAAAACAAAGCCCAAAGCAAGAGTTGCAGCATGAAGGAATGTGGCAATCTGGAAGGGCCTCTGCAAAAGGAAATCAAACAAAAATCTTCACCTATGATGACTCTGAGTCATCAGGAAAATAACAGGCACAAATGCTTTTCCTCTTCTCATCCCTTCTGCAAGTTGCTCTGGACTTGACTTCAAGTTTCTTAGAGTTTTTTTTCTCATGAACTTTCCATATTGCAACACCTGATAGAAAACCACTCCTTAGTTTTCATTAGAAGTTACTGAGACAACAAATTTTCTTCATTTACTTTTAGCTGAGACACTATGGTGTGGTTTGGTTTATTGGTGTGGTTTGCTTTCTTTGCATGTGCAGATTTCCAGCTCTCCCTGCAAGGTGGCATTTTAGGTTTTGCTCAGTCCGTATCTAATGTTCTTTTCAACTGTAGGTGGCTGCTTTTTCTTTTTGATTCTGGATGAAGGCTTGGTTAAATGCCTATTTAAGAACTGATGAGTAATTTAAAGGATTTAGGGGACCATTCTCTGCTATTATATGCAAATACATGCCATGCATGGCTCCCTGTGTCATTAACCTGGCAGTCATTTCATGCATGACTCCCCATCTTATTAAGCTAGCAGTATGGAATATTTGATTTACTAAACTGCTATGAACTACTTAGTGTGCTAATATAGGAATATAACTTTTAAGTTTCTCTAGAATAACTATCTTTGAAGCAAAGTCAGGAAAACAATTCCATTATTTTGACAGCTGTGCTTGATTCCTAAGGTATATTTTAGTAAGCGTCAGTGAACTGGCAGAGAAGTACCTGTGATTTGAATAAGCAGTACAAAGACTGGAAATGAAAGCTCTCAGATTAAGTGGAGCCCTTCACAACTCTGCAGGCCTTGGAAGCCTAGGTCTGTGGTGTGCACGTAAGTGTTCAGTGCACAGGGCTTGTGAGAGCTACCTCCAGTCATGTGCAGTTCTGAATCTAAAACTCTTCTCCAACATTTTGAAATCCAATCTCTTCCTCCTTCCCAGGCTTTTGTTGCCATAGCAGCATTCAGTTGGCCCTGGGAGTTACTGGGGGTGATGGGGGAAGGAATGTGTAGTTGTTGACTTGGTTCAATGCCAAATGGAGTAGGAATTATATATGCAGGATGTTTGGATTCTTCCTATAGTGTCCATTTCAGCTGGCATCTAATGTCATCCAGATAATTGCAAGCCACTCTGTCATCACTCAGCCAGCTGCATAGAACAAAGCGAAGAGAAATTTAGGATCAAAAGGAAGGAATAGCAATTTAAAAGGCTTTTAAATGTTGTTTTCTCTTTCTCAATCAGTAATATTTAAAAGCCTTTAATTTATCCCACCTCTTATCCCCCTTCAGAGACATACACATACACTCACATTTGTATGACTTCTGAGTGCTGCTGGCTTGAATGACAATATGTGAGCGCTGAGCTGCCCGAGAATATGTCACAGGCACAAAATGAGGTCAGATAATGGCATCCAAAACCAGAGCAGAGGGAATCATTCAGCATCCTCCAGTAGTTTGATTGCAGCTAAGAGTGTGAATCAGCTCCGCTTTTATACATCCTTTATGTTGAAGGTTCTCTAGTACAGTATGTGTGCTTTAGATTTGGAGCAGGCATCTCAATTGCAAATGCAGCATAATGCCATATGTATAGCATGGGTCATCAAAGACATTTACCTAGAAGGATGGTGATTTCAGAGGGCCGTGTAAGTCTCCTCTGAAATGTGGCTGTGCTCTGTAGTACTGTCAGTTTTGGCACAAGCTGTGAATATGCCTGCAAGTGGGAGCTGTGTGGAAAGTGAGGCCGTTAGATGTGGAGCAGGGAGGGTATGAAAGCACTGCCAGGGCTGAGTGGGGAAGCACATGTGTGCAGCTAGTTTGGGCAGAATTAGCTGCAGAGAGCATCCTTGTGTGTCAGGAGGAAGCGTGGATGACTGTTTAGCAGGCCATGGTTATAGAAAATAAAGGCTGGGTAATGTGTCCTATTCAGCATATTCACTACCCTGCTCAGCAGAGACCATGATTGGTGAGGGACTGTGGAATCAACTTCTGGACAGGCTGCAACATGGAAGCATTGGCAAAATACACTTGGTGTTGTTTCCAAGAGGCCAAGGGCAGGCTGGGGAGTGGTTCAAGATTTTGGTGAAAAAAAGATCAAATTTTGGTAGGAAATTGTGTGATGGAGGTCTGTCCACAGAGAGTCGGTAGTGCTGAATGTAACAAACTTGTATGCATTTTAGAACAAGATTGTTTAATCCTGTTGACTTCTTGCCAAGCTCCGCTCCTTTACTACGCTCATCAATATTTTCTTCCAGTATTAAAAGCTTTCTTCTTGTTTCTATAGATGCCTGCCTGCCTTTCCTCCCTCTTGAGGACAAAACTTGATTTCTGGGTTGCTTGAAGAATCAGTATCTTTTCCCCTTTTGTTTGCTGTGGTGGCAGGATATCTCTTGTTGAAAATATTCTTTTCATCAAAGCTGGATTTTGCTCTCTTCTGGACTGTTTTATTTTAATTTGAATAATTAGATCTCTGATTTGTAAATCCTTTTCACTTTTCATGCAGTAGAGAGCCTGTCGTCTTTTTTTGCCTCTTGTCAACCAATCCTAGCTAATGAATTGGAAACATGAAATGAAATGACCTCTGCAAGTTAGTTCTTTGGGCAGCTGGGGCAAGGAAAAAGGATTGTTTTGTTTTGTTGGATAGCTACAGGCCTCATCATTGTAATTTCCTAGTGATTCCATTTCTTGTATGGAAAACTTTTAATCCATTTTATATTCTAACAAGTACCAGGGGCAGCTTCTAGTGTGTTGGGCACAAACACAGAGGTGGGCAGACAGACTATTTGAGATTTTCAGCTTGACATTTGTGCTGAAGATGACTGCTAATTCACAGAATCATGGCATGGTAAGGGTTGGAAGGGACTTTTGGAGATTATCTAGTCCAATACCCCTGCTAATGCAGGTACACCTGGACCAGACTGCAGTTCCCCAGAAGAGAGAGGTTAGCTCGGTATTTCTGGGTCATCCAAGCTCACAGAGAAGTGAATTATTGGCCCTGAGTACTACTGGATTACAATGTAACTTTTTATTGAGGTCAAGCTCTACACCCATGTGTTGATTAGTCAAGAAACCTCACACTACCTGTGAAGCAGCAAAAGTCATCTGTTATACCTCTATACTTACAAATATTTCTGACCTGCAACACATCCCTGACAACTGCAGTTTCCATTCAGGTTTTGTTGTTACAACTTTTAATTTTTCCCTCTGGGCATAGCCTATCCAACATGAGGCACTAATGGCCACTGTGCCAACTAAGCATGAAACAGAGCAGGTTCAGTCAGAAAACATCCAGTGGTGGGAGTGCTACTTCATAGACGTAGTCCACGCAAATAGTTCAGTTTGACAAACTCAAGCGTGTAAAGTTTCAGCTTGGTATCCTGCTGTTTCACCCATGCAGCTTGCTGGAAACATGCCAGCTACAAAGTGAGTTGCTAAGAATGTGGGGGTCATTTGGCTATACTGCCAGGTGGGCTACCCTGGGCCTGGGGCTCCTGGACTTCCAGGCTATTGCCTGTGAGCCAAGGCAGGTGGACTGCCAAAGGTGTGAGACAGCCCACTAGGTGCCCTGGGCTGGAGACACAGTCACCTTCTTTTGGAGAGTATTTTGGAACTGATCCACCAGGTGCCCTGGGCTGGAGACACAGTCACCTTCTTTTGGAGAGTATTTTGGAACTGATCCACCAGGTGCCCTGGGCTGGAGACACAGTCACCTTCTTTTGGAGAGTATTTTGGAACTGATCCACCAGGTGCCCTGGGCTGGAGACACAGTCACCTTCTTTTGGAGAGTATTTTGGAACTGATAAGCAGAAAGAAAATAATCTCAGAAGTAGCAAAGTTCTCTTTGGATGTATTTGCCTTTCTTGCTCTGAAAGTAGATGACACAAGAGCAGGTAATCACACTGAAAGATGGAAAAAGGAAGCATCTTTGCCAACAATATGGACAGAGGAATCGAATGCACCCTCAGCAAGTTTGCAGATGACACCAAGCTGTGTGGCACAGTTGACTTGCTAGAGGGCAGGGATCCACCCAGAGGGACCTGGACAGGCTGCAGAGGTGGGCCCAGGACAACCTCATGACATTCGACAAGGCCTGCACCTGGGTTGATGCAATTGCAAGCACAGCTCTCGGCTGGGTGGGGAATGGCTGAGAGCAGCCCTGAGGAAAAGGACCTGGAGGTCTGGGTTGGTGAAAAGCTCAACATGAACCTGCAGTGTGAGTGCAGCCCAGACAGTAACTGTGTGCTGGGCTGCAGCAAGAGCAGTGTGGCCAGCAGGGCAAGGGAGGGGATTCTGCCCCTTTGCTCTGCTCTCCTGAGACCCCACCTGGAGTCCTGTGTGCAGTTCTGGAGCCTCCAACACAAGGAGGATGTCAAACTGTTAGAGCAAGTCCAGAGAAGGCCATAAAGATGATCAGAGGGCTGGAGGACCTCTGCTATTAGGACAGGCTACAAGAGTTGGGGCTCTTCAGCCTGGGAAAGAGAAGGCTTTAAGGAGACCTTATAGTGGCCTTCCAGTATCTGAAGGGGGCCTACAGGAAGGCTGCGGAGGGACTATTGACAAGGTCTTGTAATGGGAGGATAAGAGGTAATGGGTTTAAACTGGCAGAGAGGAGATTCAAACTGGATGTTAGGAAAGGGTTCTTTGCAGTGAGGGTGGTGAGACACTGCCACAGGTTGCCCAGGGCGGTTGTGGCTCCTCCCTGCCTGAAGGTGTCGAAGGCCAGGTTGGATGAGGCCTTGAGCAACCTGTTCTAGTGGGAGGTGTCCCTGCCTATGGCATGTAGTTGGAGCTGGATGAGCTTTGAGATCCCTTCAAACCTAAACCATTCCATGATTCTATTACATCTTTCAGTTAACATACATTTCATGCACGTGTTGGTGATGTTAAAGCTGGAGAAACGTTTTTGAACAAAGCTGTTATGCTTGCTCTCCTTGTGCAGAATTTTAGCTTCAGAAGCCAGAGAATGATAAGATGAAGCTAAAGGCTTTTCAGACATAAGAAAATTGTGTAAGTTTAGTTAAATGTGTGCTTTTAAAATGAGCTCATTAATCCAGAGGAGAAATTACAATGAATATATTTTTATAGGTTTAAACCCTAATTTTACCAACTCACATCAAAGAGACTGGAATGGCAAGCCATACAGTCTGAAACATGAAGTGTCTTCCTAGGAAGCCTCCCACTGGTTCAACGATTAGTCAGTATGCAGTGGCCAGCAATCACTATCAGCAAGCAGCTGTCACACCCTTTGGCTGAACTGGTGCTGTTTCTGTCTGTACAGTGCAGTGCACAGCTTGCTGTTTTATTCGCTGCTTGCCTTTGCTAGGTTTTGTGGATTGAATTATTCATATGGTGGCAATTGTCAAATGATCTAGGCCAGAGAAATTAATTTTCTTGCAGGACTCAACCTGATGTGGCAGCATGCTGTTATGTACCACACCAGAATTAGCAGCTGCTGCTTTTTAGAGAGGCAGTGCTTTACTGATGCACTGCTAGAAAGCCTGCTGCCAAGAAATGGCTTTGAATGTTTGAGGCAGCTGTATGCCTGGAGAAGGTGGTGACATTGGTTTGTAGATAGAAACCAAAATTGATAGCAAGACCAGAACCACTCAAAATGAACAAGGAAATGTAGACTGCCTTAATTCTGAGTTCTACAGCAGATTCTCCCTGTACTGGTATTTTTCTGTTTCCCTTTCCTGCCTACTGTAGATCAACACTACTGGACCAAGGTTACAGCTGTGTAAGGGTGGATTCCTCTAGTCAAGTTACAGGTGTGTATGTAACTTGACTACAGCTACAGTTTGCTCATGATGGCAGAATGTGCCATTACTTGGAGCCTGCCCTTCACCTCAGTTTAATGGTTGCCTTGCAAGTAGCCAGAGGAACTGTTGAGTGTGGGAACACAGGTCATGTGGCAGAGGAAGCCCTGCCTACTGTGCACAGCAAAATATGAGTGTTTACACTCTTGCTTATCACTGGATATGTGAAAACATTAATTCAAAACCTTATATCCTGTGCTACTTTGAAGCTAGCTAGAATGTTTTGGTGAGAAGGATTAGATCACAGGCTGTGAAAGAGGAACAGGTTGATGTCTACTTCACTCATAGGCTTGCTGAGATGTAAAAGAACAAGAAATTTCTGCAGAGCTGCTGCTGCTTTTCTCCTTCTCCTCTCCCTACCAGCACATATTTTCTCAGGAGAAAGATTTCTAAACCTAAAGGACAAATGAAAAGCAGATTTTGTTCTCAAACAGAAAAAAAAAGCAGACTATACTTTATGCATCAAAATGAGGCTACCAGCAATAGAACAAGGGGACGCAGTCTCAAGTTGTGCCAGGAGAGGTACAGGCTTGATGTTAGGAAGAAGCTCTTCACAGAGAGCTTGACTGGCATTGGAATGGGCTGCCCAGGAAGGTGGTGGAGTCACCATCCCTGGAGGCATTGAAGAAAAGCCTGGATGGGGCACTTAGTGCCATGGTCTAGTTGCTTGGCTAGGGCTGGGTGGTAGGTTGGACTGGATGATCTTGGAGTTCTTTTCCAACCTGGTTGATTCTATGGGACTTGCCCATGCTCAAAATTGAAGTCAAGCTCCCATTCATTGCAGGAAGAGTCAGCCCCTCAGCTGTAGAGGTTGTAGAGGCTCCAGAAATACAGCAGGGCCCATAGACTCTTGCTAGTCTGACCACATCCACCCCGGAAGAAACATATGGGAGAATTGTAGAGCAGGGCTGAATTTTACATTTGGGATCAAACAGAAGAGGAATTGTTTGTCTAAACTGTGGTGTATATAACCTATCATTATTCCTGTAGTGGAAACCTCTCTGATACTAGATGAAGTCTTTCATCTGGCTGTGAAAGGCATAATGAAACTGTTGCTAGAAACTGAAGGCGGATATAATTGGTTTATACAGTGAGAGTAATTAATCACTGGAACCAGAGGAGGTTAAGATTCTCTATTGCTTGTAATCAGAGTGGAATGTCTTTTTATGCCTCAGCCACAAGTAAGGGGCTTGAGATAGAAATTATTGTGTTGCATCTTTAGCCTGTGTGGTGCTGGAAGCCTTCAACAACATGATACTTACAGAACTAGGAACCTGCCAAGAAGTGCTGTTAATTTTTGCCCCTTTTCTTGTACCTGTGTTTATTGCAAAACCAGCTGAGATAAGAAGTTGTCCTCCATACACTCGAGGCAGCCTAGAAGGTTCCTATTCTCTGCAGTGTTAAAGTTCCAGCAGATGTCTGGCCTGTTAAAGTTGCCCACAAGAACAAGGGCAAGTGATCTTGAGGCAGCCTCCAGTTGCTTAAAGAATAATAAATCAACCTCTTCTTCCTGTTTGGGTGGTTGATAACAGACTCCAACAGGATGTCAGCCTTGTTGGCCTTCCCCTTAATTCTCACCCATAGGGACTCAACCTGATCATCCTTAATCTACTTCCATGACATTCAGAGCATCCCTAAGTGGCTAACCGATGCTAGAATCTTGAAATATGAGGCCACAATATTCAATAGCAAAGAATTAGACTTAGGAATAACCAATAATTTAGACTCAGCCCAGTTTTTATATGGACATCCAGGGGAGGGATCTCAGCTGGAACATACCTGTATAGATGTAATCACAATGCAGACAAAAGTAAGAGAAGACTTGGAAGAAACAGAATTAGAAAGGAGAAAGAAGCTATTTATTGGTGGTTCATCCAGTGTAGAAGAAGGGAAAAGACATTCAGGTTATGCTATTGTGGATGGGGACTCTCTAAAAGTTACAGAAGATGGGAAGTTGAGTTTGTGACAGATTATGCAAAACTAATAATCTGTATTAATTTTGATATCCAGGTGATGATTGTTCATAACCATGAAAACTGTTTAACATTAAAACTCTCCAGAAAACTTATTCACAGGTTCAAAAATGCACAGTTTGCAAATTTATACACACAGGGTACAGGCAAAACTCGAGCACTTGTTTCTTACAGTGGCAAATGCAAATAATTTACTGGAAGAGGCTTTTAAGTATTGACTCACAAAGTATAAATCAGGCAGTACCCAGAGCACGTGGAACTCTGTCTTGTTGGCTGCTGAGACATGATTCCTCCCAGGATTCTGGAGAAAGGAGACAGACAATCTCTGACCTTGTCTCCTGGCTCCTCTGGATGATCTGTATATCTCCAGGACTTAGCAGGTGACTTTCAGATGTAGGCAGGATGTCCTGAGATATGCAGTCTCAGCACAATGTCTGTTTGGCTATGCAGGCCTGTGCTAGTTTGAAGCTAGCTAGAATGTTTTGGTGAGAAGGATTAGATCACAGGCTGTAAAAGAGAAACAATGGTGATGTCTACTTCACTCATAGACTTGCTGAGATGTATAAGAACAAGAGTTTAAACATAGATAAGGTATTCAGGTGTTCGAGCACTGCCTGAGCTCTGGGCTGCATTTCTCTCTAACCTCACTCTCTGTCTCTCTGATTAATCCACTTGCGTCTTAACCCCCTGGCTGACCCTCCATTCTTCCTTGGGGCACAAGGCAATGTCTGGGGTAAGATAAAGGGGTGAGAGAAGGTGGAAGGGCAGTTGAGAGCCCCTTCTGGAGACTCAGGTTTCTGTTAGGGCTGCTGTGTTTCTGTACTACCTTTTACCTTGTATATTTCTGTATATAAATGTATATACTGTACATACCTGCTTGTATATTGAGCTAAGCTGTGAATTTCAGCTTCATTCAAATTTCCAGAGCCAGCTGAGTCTAGTCTGGGTGATTTCCAAAGTGGGGGGGGGGCGTGGGACACCCAAACCAACACAAGGCCAATCACATGCAGGCATTTAGAGTCTGTTCCTGATAAACTCTCCAGGCAAATTGAGGATGCAAAATGAGACATCAGCAGCCCCAGTGCTACCTGCTTATCCCTTTTATCAGTATCAGCCCAAGACTAGTGGGGCATTGGACATAGGTTAGCCAATCAGAATGGCACTTTGCCAGGCTTCACCATATTAGGTGAGGCCAGGGCTTTTGCCCCCCCTTCCCATGCTTGCTTCCCCCAGCACAGGAGGAGGGGGGAGAGTTTGGCTGTGGAACATGTCTGGGCATGGATAAGCCTGTGTTTGCCCCATCAAGTCTGCCACCACAGAGTTCAACTTGGTCAGCACAGGCTTGTGAACTATTTGCCTTGCATAAAGCTTTGTTCATATTGCAGGGAAAGACAGGGACTGTGTTTACAGATTCCAAATATGCTTACGGGGTAATGTATACCTTTGGCAAAACTTGGAAAGAAAGGGGATTTATGAACACCCAGGGAAAAACAAAATGAGAGGGAAACCATAGACTTTCCTGCATCAGGAATGGTGTGGCCAGCAGGAGCAGGGAGGTCATTCTGCCCCTGTACTCTGCACTGGTTAGGCTGCACCTTGAGTAGTGTGTCCAATTCTGGGCCCTCCAGTTTAAGAGGGACATTGAGATGCTTGAACGTGTCCAGAGAAGGGCGACGAGGCTGGTGAGAGGCCTTGAGCACAGCCCTACGAGGAGAGGCTGAGGGAGCTGGGATTGTTTAGCCTGGAGAAGAGGAGGCTCAGGGGTGACCTTATTGCTGTCTACAACTACCTGAGGGGTGGTTGTGGCCAGGAGGAGGTTGCTCTCTTCTCTCAGGCAGCCAGCACCAGAACAAGAGGACACAGCCTCAAGCTGCGCCAGGGGAAATTTAGGCTTGAGGTGAGGAGAAAGTTCTTCACTGACAGAGGCATTGGCTACTGGAATGGGCTGCCCAGGGAGGTGGTGGTGGAGTCACCGTCCCTGGGGCTGTTCAAGGCAAGGTTGGACGTGGCACTTGGTGCCATGGTCTAGCCTTGAGCTCTGTGGTAACAGGTTGGACTTGATGATCTATGAGGTCTCTTCCAACCTTGGTAATACTGTGATACTTTAACATCACAGATGAGGTCTTAGTCTGTTACAACTTCTAATTTTTTTTAAGTTAATTTCATTATAGTTTAAAACTGAGATCCTCCTCCCTTTCTCCAAGAAAACAAGCTCGCTCTAGTTTTCTGAGCAAGCATCACACATGATGGACTAAGTAGAAACAAAGCAAATTATGAAAGCACCCTTTACAACACTAAACCAAATGTAATGGTTTAGTTGCTTTGCTTTCCTTATGATCAGAAGAAAATAATAGCAGCAGTTGTTTTTCCACCCATTTTGACAATAAACAGTAAAACCTAGCAATTCTATTTAAAATAGCTCTAAGTGGCACTACAGATCAGACCAGTGAAACACTGTTTGCCTTTCAGATTATGAACACGTGGAGAGTTTCTTGATTATCCCTTTTCCTAGTAATATATAATTAACTTAGCAACATTCTGAGTTTATTAATAAAGATTTGTGTATTACCAAATTACACAAACAAGTTTCATTTTTTTTTCCAGGCCTGCACGTAGGAGAAGTGTTAGCAAAAATAAATATTCTAATGACTTTTATCAAAACAAATTGCTAACAATGTCTTTACTATTCTGCTTGTGAGAGCTACTTGTAACGTTTGTTAATCTAACAGTTTATGATTTTGACTTCCAGATGGAATGATTAGCATTTCTAAGCTTTTTATATTCCAACTGCAAAATTAAGCCTTTTTCAGGGGTCACTAGAGGCAAATAATTTAAGTCTAATATTTTGCTCAGTTATACATGGTGGTTCTCAAATAAGTCATTTAACCTCTTCATTCTGATGCCTGTTATTTAAAATTTGTCGTATGAAACAGTGGAATCAACTGCTGTCATCCCATATATTTACAAAGGTAATTTGTACAGTTTTAAGCTGTTCTTTTGTCTTCCTGCATCCCTTCCTGATCAAGAGAACCACATCCCACAATTCTGAAATTATGAGAGGCAATCTTGAAAGGACTGTATTGCATTTTTTAAATGGATGTAAAACAAGTGTTTGAAATCTAATGCTAAAATCTCTTTGAATAGCACTGGAGATTTATAATAGTAATTAGACATCCTTAAATAAACTCTAAAGCAATATCCTTGGGGGGGAAAATAATCTTTTTCATGGATTTGTGTATAAAGCGATAACCAACGTGCTGTGACTGATGGCAAAGTGGCATTATTTTGGTTTTATCAGTTGCAAGAGTAGAGAGAAATGGATGAAGCTAACTATCTTTTGTATTTAAATGACAAGTATTAGAAAGGTCTACTAGGGATCTCCTGGTGTACCTTGTAGAAAGTTAGACTTACCTTCATTCTTTCTAGTCTAACTCTTCATGTGTCTGCCAGAGGGAATGGTGAAACCTCTGTGAGATATCTTGCTCTGTAAAACTCAAGAGGCTTCTCTTTCTTCTACAAGTAATACCAAGTCATCCTTTCACTTTGCAAACATGAGATCTTCTAGCCTTCTACTTGCAACAATGTTTGATTATTGTTTTATTATTATTCCCTATTCTTACTCTACTAAGTTAAGAAACCGTGTAGTGATTCTGGTGACCACATTCCTATTGTCATGTCAGTTGTCTAACGAAAGAAATTCCTTCCTTAGCTCAAACGGTTCCATTGAAAAGGGAGTTGTACATGAAACCTCCTTGAGATACCAGCCCGTTGCTGTTCTGCCATGAGACATTTGTTTCCTTGGGATGCAGTGTGATGCAGTGTGATGCAGTTTAATCTGAAATGAAGTGCTTTAAACTAAGTGGCATGTTACCACATGAAATCTGAGTGACACACACTCAGCTGTTGCACTCTGACTAGTGCCTGTCCCCCTGCTCCTGGCCAGCCCTCAGATGTTTATAAACACTTATTAAATCCCCTCTCAGTCTTCTCTTCTCCAGACTAAAAAGCCCCAGGTCCCTCAGCCTCTCCTCGTAAGCCATGCCCTGCTGTCCCCTAATCATCCTTGTAGCTCTCTGCTGGACTCTCTCCAGCAGATCCCTGTCCCGCTTAAACTGGGGAGTCCAAACCTGAATGCTGTATTCAAGATGAGGTCTCAGCAAGGCAGAGTAGAGATGGAGAACCTCCCTTGATCTTCTGGACACACTCTTCTTAATACATCCCAGGTTCTGATTGGCCTTCTTGGCCACAAGAGCACATTGCTGTCCTATAGATAACTTGTTATCCTCTGGGACTCCCAGGTCTCTTTCCACAGGGCTGCTCTCCAGCAGATCACCTGCCAGCCTGCACTAGTGCAGTTTGTTATTCCTTCCCAGGTGCAGGACTTTGCACTTGCCCTCGTTGAACCTCATCAGGTTCCTCTGTGCCCCGTTCACATTTTGTTTTGCACAAGTTACTTTTTTTCCCCTGTGCATTCCATTCCAGACTCAAAGTTTTCCTGAGTTTGAATGCTTTGTAAATATTGACTCTTCACATTATTCTAGCGCCACTTTTGGGCTGAAGTGTAGGTTTTCTTAAATTCAGCTGCAACTGTTGCTGTTCATAATTAAAATTATACTGAAAACTGCTTTCATGAAAAAAGAAGCAGTTTTTTGTGGCCCATTTGAAGAACTACATTCAAGGCTTTACAGGTATGAAGAAAAAAAAGTACATTTTGAGAGGAAAATTTGTAAGCAGAGCCAACATTGTCTTCCTTCACATTTTTTAGGTGTTAAATCATAAAGGTTTTACGAGCTGGGTCACCCACATTGGAAGTAGTGTAAGAAAGTTAATGTCATTCTACTGGCCTGTATCAGGAACAGTGTGGCCAGTAGGACAAGGGAGGTTATTCTTCCCCTCTGCTCAACACTGATCAGGATCATGTTGAGTCCTGTGTCCAGTTCTGGGCTCCTGAATTCAAGAGAACATCTCCAGAGAAGGGCAACAAGGCTGGTNAACAGGGGAAGAGCTAATCAAATTATTTGTGTTTTGAAGTACATGATTCTATACATTGTGTTTTAAGCATCACTTCACAAAGTTTTCACTGTGCGATATTGGTGTGGGTTTACTTTTTAGCCTGGTACATCATTTAGTTTCTTAGATGTTTCAATTCAGTGAGGGAAATTTTAGCAACTTCTTTTCAAATACTGTGCTTGTTTGAGCCTAGCGAGAATGTTTTGGTGAGAAGAATTAGATTACAGGCTGTGAAAAGGAGGCAATGGTGATGTGTACTTCACTCATAGGCTTGCTGAGATGTATAAGAACATAAATATAGATAACAGAGCCACTTTCTGTCTCTCTGGGGCTCAACCTCTCTAACCTAACCTGCTATCTATGTGACTAATCCATTTCCTTCCTAAGCCCCCTGGCCGACTGTCAAAACTACCTTAAGCATAAGGCAAGATCTAGGGTAAGGTAGAGTGGTGAGAGGAAGGTGGAAGGGTGGTTGAGAGCCCCTCCTGGGGACTCAGGTTTCTGGGAGGGCTGTTGTGTTTCTGTATTACAAGTTAAAAAGTATATATCTGATTATGGCTGTATATATTGTAACTATCTGCTTGTATATTGTGCTAAGCTGTAAATATAAAGCTTCATTCAATTTCCAGAGCTGCTGAGTCTTAGCTGGGTTATTTTCCAAAGTGTGGGGGGGTAGGGAAAACCCAAACTGTCACAAATACTTCTATGTTTAGAGACTTTTTTTTATTTTTCCCATTTATTGTGAGACTCAAAAAAAACAAACCCCAAACACTGAAAAGTCAAATTAAATTAATAGAAAAACTGTTAATGTTATTAACTTTTCAGAGAGCTCTAATGGGAATAGAGGCTCTGAAGAACTATCTCTGAATTCTCACATTCTGCAAAATTAGCATTCTAAATTAAAAATGATTAAGAGCACACCCTTCTGGCACTGCAGATGAGCTTTAAATACAAAACATTTGTTTGTGTTTATCTGTGTGTATGTTCACAATCATTCTCAAAAAATCATAAGTCAGAGAATGACTCCCCCCCCAGCCCCCTAAAAATGTTGATAACAGAATTTAAAAATAAAAAAAAACCCCAATGAATAAATTTTGGAAGACCAAAGGGAAGAGACTTTTTCTCCAGTGCATGGATATATATCTGATTTGGTTTTCTGGTTGTACCACCAGCAAACTCATTAAGTTAGGAGACAGGAAAGTAAAAATCTTTAATAAATGCAGTTATTAAGTTTGTGGAATTCGAATGAGTATGAGAATTGAATATAGAGTTTGGTACCTCTGTGTATGTACAGTTGTAGCTAATTTGCAGAAAAGCAGTTTTGAAAAATTAGTTTTCTGATGAATGAGGAGTAATTCCCTGGTAAAATGGCAGCTGCTTTGGGTCTTTGACTGTTACTCATGTAAGAAAAAGAAGTTTGGTGTTTTTAATGCTTTATTGAAAAAACACCTATGTTAATAATATTGGAGTTGTGGTGTTCAGCTATTGACTTCTGGAAAATACTTTCTGTCCTTACAGTCTTGAAGTTTCTTTTATATTCTGTTGTGACTGTAAAACCTTAGGTCTGTACCTCTAAAATTGTTGTCCTCCTATCAATGCCTGCCATAAATACGTGAAAGAACTAGAGTTGGTCAGAATTCATTTGGTAATCATGAGGAGAAGTCCTAACAAGCACAGAAAGAGGTGATGGATGTGAATGTGAGAACTGAGAGTGACTCAAGCACCTCTTCAAGTCAGTGGACAGTTATTTCTGTGCTAGAGGAGGACTGGTAGGAATTACTCATAACGACAGAAGGAAATATGTATGGTAAATGTCTGCAGAATTAGAGGGATAATGATGCAAACTTAGGAAGTTACAGTAGAAATGGGAGAGTTTTCTTTCTGAACAGGCTGGATTTGGCCAGAAGTTTCAATTCAGTTGGCATTTGCATGGTCTCATTGGAGAGCAAGTTTCTTTCCACCATGTCTTTCTGTGTGTTCCAGAGTACTCCAAATTTCTTTCTTCTTCCCCCCCGCCCCACCTTGTGGGTTTGAATGGGAAGGAGGAGCAAAAACTGCGCCCCCCCCGCCCCCACTGCAGGCTTGAAGGGGGAACAGCACAAGATGCCTTTCTGCACATGTGCTGACCTGTGTGGGAGCCCGTGCTGGAGTTGGGCTGGTGGTTGGCTGGGTTTTCGTGCCCTGTATAAAATGGCAAATGGACACTTTGTCTAGAAAAGCATAAATAGAGCAAGGGAGGAGGCGAAGGGTTCCTGCTTTGAAAGAGTTCTGACCTGGACAGAGTTCCCAATGGGACAGGTTCCTGTCATGACAGAATTCCCCTTTTGGATGGCTCCTACCTTTTCACATGGCTCTTGGTTTTACGCTATCCTTGCCTTTGGATGGTTCTCCCCACTTCTGCACCATTCTGTGCAACCTTGCGAGCTTGGCAAGTTCTGGGTTCCTTTGAGAGAGAGCTGCTGGCAGCACCTGAACCTGGTTACTCTAGGACCCAGTTTGGCTCTCCCCTGCTGCTGCTGAGGCAGCGTGGCTTCCATGAATCCCTGTCTTGTAGCAGCCATGCCTTGAGGCATTTCTGAGCTTGGCAGCTTTGCCACTCACCTTGGGCTTCTGCTGAGTGGATTCAGACTATTAGATATTGCTTGCAGCATCAGAAGGCAATTGAGAGCAGAGAAATCCGGCAAAGGATCACTGCCGAATGACTATCTCAGCTCCGTGAGTAAAGCCTGCTGTTCTCTTAAATTCTCTGCTCAGCCTGATTGATAGTAGGGTAAAGGTGTGTTTATAGCTTAGCTTTTTCCATCTCCTGACTTCCTAAATCTCTAAATTTGTCCATAACCTCCTTTGAAGAATCTGTGAATAAACCTAAACTAGTTTTGTATATAGGTTGGGGGCAGGGTTTGAGGAAAATAAAATAATTCTTGGTTTATAATTCCTAACTTGGCCACATTAATTCCCTGCCTCCATGGCACTGTGATGCATATTTCCTTTTTGAGGTTACTTCTGAACAATTATCAAGTAAATTACAGTTTTCCATTCTGCTCTTAGTTTTGAGCACCCCAGATGCTTGCACTGCACATGTATGTGAAACCTTAGAGCAGTGAGGGTCTGAGTTGAAGATGTAATTACCTGAGAGTAAGCAATTTTCTATGTAATTCTGGTTTCTGTAGTAAGGTGTTTAGTTGTTATTGAAAGTTACAGGCATGGGAATAAGCATGCTGTAACATAATTCAGAATGTGGAAGGGGAGCTATCAGATCAGAGAACTCAGGTGTAAACCAGCTTATTCTAAACTCAAGTAATAGCAATAAATGACTTGAAAACATCTGTTCTCATCAACAGTGCTCTTCTGTAGACACTGTGGGACACAAACATTGGTACAAAGTTTTCTAGAGGCATATTCCTCAGCATAATTCCATTCTTATATGATATCAAATGATAGCATTTCATTTGCTCAAGCTTTTGCTTGCTTGCTTTTCTGTTAGCAAATAGATGAGCTTATAAATGGTTCTTTGAGTTTGGATCTAGTTAGAATCATAGAATCAACCAGGTTGGAAGAGATCTCCAAGCTCAGCCAGTCCAACCTATCACCTATCCCTGTCCAATCAACTAGAACATGGCACTAAATGCCTCATCCAGTCTTTTTTTGAACATCTCCAGGGATGGCAACTCCTCCACCTCCCTGGGCAGCCCATTCCAATGCCAATCACATTCTCTGTAAAGAACTTCCTCCTAACATCCAGCCTAGACCTCCCCTGGCACAACTTTTTTTTTAAGTTCTGTTTTTGAATACTTGTATGGAAAGTACACACTATCAAATTTGCTTAAAATCAAATGTCAGAATTGCCTTCTTCCAAAGCAGAGAAATAGCAAAGCCTATTGAAACTACTCACTGTTTGGAGATTGTTGTGGTCAGACTTGCAAAAGAAACAGAACTAAAATAGCAGCTACTTTGGCCTGCATCGTTTAAAGGGCTTTCATGACATCTCCTGTCAACTCCTATTAACCAGAAGTCATTGTTTCCATTGGAAACACTGACAGCTGGAAGCCTTTGGTTGCACTGGGCCTCATTACTTATGTTTTGTTACCTTGTGATAATACTGTAATAGGTCGTTACCGCTCTTGTTACAGAGGAAAGGGTTTAGTTAGGTGATGCATAGTGACTGTTTCTGTTGAAAATGTTTGCACCTTGAAGCTGCAATGCCTCATCACATCATTACAGTACAGTTCTAGAGAGAGGAAAACCATATTTACTGGAAACTATTGGGATGGAGTGACATCTGTGTGTTTGTGAGTCAGTCTTTAATATGTTAATGGCAACATGAAAAATGAGTGATTGCTGGCTCAGTTGATGATGGTAAGGAGGACTCTGTCCAGCATAGACCATGCTATTTTTGTGAAGGACATCAATTTTCATTACCGTTGCTGCAGGAATCCCAAAAATGTGGAATAAGGCCAAGGTGACAACAGCGACTTCAGGTTTGTGTATAGCCATCTCAGCATTTAACAACACTTAAACATGTGCTTAATCTCTTTCTAGTTTTAAAATCACAGGCGTCAGTCTCTTCTCCCAGGCAACCAGCAACAGAACAAGGGGACACAGTCTCAAGTTGTGCTGGGGGAGGTCTAGGCTGGATGTTAGAAGGAAGTTCTTCTGAGAAAGAGTGATTGGCATTGGAATCAACTGCCCAGGGAGGTGGTGGAGTTGCCACCCCTGGAGGTGTTGAAGAAAAGACTGGATGAGTCATTTAGTGCCGTGGTCTAGTTGCTTGGCTAGGTGCTAGGTTGGACTGGAAGATCTTGGAGGTCTTTTCCAACCTGGTTGATTCTATGATTCTTATCATAGTTTAAAGAACTCTCTCATAAAAGTGTCTGAACCTTCACACCACAGAAACTCTTTTTAAAAAAGGGGCTTTTAATAGAAACACTGCAACAAGATTTATTAGAGCAGTTCTGAAGTTGCGCTGTTATAATAAGGGTTAAGGCTCAATTGTTCACTTTCCAGCACCAATAACTTTCTCATTGGAATCTGAAAATAAACCCCTCTGAATAAAATGACACCAAAGACCCAAGTCGTTTCCTTGAGACAGCTAGCCATTTTGTACAGAAGCTATTCTGAAGTCTTATACTGTAGTTCTGCTGAAAAATTGCTCTGCCTTGCCAAATATCTTAATGACTTTTCTCTCAGCAGTTGGTAATGGTGAAATGTTATTCTAGTAACCATAATGTCTCTCATAAAACAATTGCATACAATATGTACTGTACTTCTATTTTAGCGAGCGCTTCCATCGGGCTTGTACCGCCAGTAGCCATTTAACATTTCGTAGCAAACTGCTTACCAGTCCTTCAACTGTAATATCGCAGAAAGAGTGAAGAAATGCGTGATTAAAAGCGTTCACAGAGTGCAGAGCACTTAGTACTACCCTATCTTGCAAGATAAACAAGCCTTCACATATGTAGGCGCTCATCATATAAATGACAGTTCTATGTGGTCATTTAATTTTACGATCTCAATTCTCGCATATATTGCTAACATAAATATAGCGTTCTCCTGCAGGGAGGTCTGCTGGGTGTTATAAAATCAATAAGACCTCAATGGGTTCAAATGGACATCTTTTATAATTATTGCTATAAAATTTCTTGACAATGCATTTTGTCGTCCAATGGGTAAAGAAAATGATTTTCTGAAAGAATGGGTTTTGACGGAGAGAGCAACAGAGCTTGGGCGTTTGTTGCTGTGTTGGAGCATATTTAAATTACCCTCGTTACTCTTTACCTTTTGGGCAGAAGCCAATATCCTGGAATAACTTTTTACAATGAGAGTCTAGCCGGTGTGTGGCTGTATTTTCAGTTGTTTTCTGGTGTGGTGAGACAATGTAGGCTATCTAGGGGGAAAAGATTAATTTGCTGTTTAATGCAATTAAATTCTATTTGCCAAGCAATTCTTTTTACATGCCCTTGAAAAGACTAGGGAATCTGAAAGAGGATGAGGGCAATAAATGTATTCCCAGAAGTGGTTTTAAAGGAAGGAATAGACTCATCTGTGCTGGAATTCAGGACAGTACTATTGGCTGCAGATATCAGGAGAGACCCTGTTACATCTTTCTTACATTCCTCAAAAGTCTTTCTCTTTGACCTGTATCTGAAAAGGGTTTTCTATCACATTTATAAGCATTTCCATAATGAAAATTCTATTAAGTTCCTTTTCAAAAGCTGAATAGCAGAATTCCTTTCTCTGCTTGATCTGCCTCTGGAACATCAGCTTCGCCTGCAGAGTGCCTGAGTTGCAGGGCAGCACAGCTGAGCAGCTCTGTGTGCTAGCCCTGGGGGACCACCAACAGAATGCAGAGAACATGATCTGCCCGCTCTTGGTCAGGAGCTGAAGGTTAGGAGGCTGAGTGCTGGTGTCCGTTTAGAGGTGGAGACACTGGGAAGTGATTCAGCGGTTTCGTACCTTGATTTACTTAACTGTTGATACTGTTTCTGTAAAATTTTCGATAGTTTTGGACTAGTGAGTTTTGCATTCATCAGAACAGAACAGTGTGGATTTAACTGATGTTACAGTGATTGATGCTGGTTTATAGTCTGGCTCATTTTATCCATCTTGGAATGGACAGGGAAGTCTACAAATATAGGAGTTCTATGCCTTTCTTCCTTCAATTTGGTTCTATAATAAATATCTCTCTCATACAGCAACAACAATTTATTAAAGCTACATGTGCATTCTTACCTAATTTGACTTGCCTATTAGAATCAACCAGGTTGGAAGATACCTCCAAGATCATCCAGTCCAGCCTAGCACCCAGCCCTAGTCAATCAACAAGACCATGGTACTAAGTGCCTCAGCCAGGCTTTTCTTCAACACCTCCAGGGACAGTGACTCCACCACCTTGCTCGGCAGCCCATTCCAATGCCAATCACTCTCTCTGTGAAGAGCTTCCTCCTAACATCCAGCCTAGACCTCCAGTGGCACAACTTGGGACTGTGTCCCCTTGTTCTGTAGCTGGTTGCCTGGGAGAAGAGACTAATCCCCATCTGGCTACAGCCTCCCTTCAGGTAGTTGTAGACCGCAATGAGGTCACTCCTGAGCCTTCTATTCTCCAGGCTAAACAACCCCCAGCTCCCACAGCCCTCACAGGGCTGTGTTCCAGGCCCCTCACTAGCTTTGTCATCCTTCTCTGTGCACATTCCAGTATCTCATCATCTCTCTTTAATTAAGAGGCCCAGAATTGGACACAGCACTCAAGATGTGGCCTGACCAGTGTTGAGTACGGGGGAAGAATAACCTTCCTTGTCCTCCTAGCCACACTGTTCCTGATCCAAGCCAGGATGCCATTGGCTCTCTTGTCAACCTGGGCACACTGCTGGCTCATCTTCAGCTACTATCTACCAGTACCCCCAGGTCCCTTTCTGTATGGCTACTCTTCAGCCACTCTAGCCTGTAGAGCTGTGCATTGTTGTGGTATGATTCTGATGTCTAAACTGTCCTGCAAGTCCTGCAATATCACATACATAGTAGCAAGAGAAATATAAAGCTAAATATATATTGGAGCACGAAGTGCAAGAGTAATATGCATTTGCCCCAGGAGTTGAGTGGTTACAACATAATTATAGTAATGAAGTTGCAGGTTTGTACTTGATAAATAACTGCACAGTAACCTTTGGCAGATTTAGGTAGTAAATAAGTTAACTTGTTGCCACTACTGTGTTCATGAGAAAAAGGTCTAGACAAAAGCAAAGCTAACAGTGTATTTATCAGTGCATATGTTGTTGGATCTTAGCAGCTCATGTTTTCTGATTTTTTTTTTTTCCTATGCAGTTCTAAAACCATTTATTGTTTGTTTTTTTTTCACCTGAAATGAGAGCCAAATGTCTTCAAATACATTTGCCTTTGAAGTAATTAAAATAAAGTATCTACTGACCATATCAAATAAGCAAACACTTTCTGCATGGAAATGAGCAATGATAAGGGAAAAATTGTTTTGCAAGAAATCAGTAAGGGATTGGGGTGGGGGAGGAGTAGGGGGTGTAGATTTTAGTTGTGGTTTCTTAACTGGTACCTTAGCAAACCTAATCAATTATTCTGAGCCATCTCACACATAAATACGTGTTAGCTGCTATAGCTTGGAGATATTTGTTAAGAAGGTTGTCAGACTTTTGTATAAAAAGTGTCAAAGCTATCTTATTCCATCCATGTTCCAGAAAGAAATCATTTACAGGGATTCCAAGCACTTTGAGAAGCTTCTTACTGTATAAAAGTATTTTCATGCCTCTTGCAAGTATTACCAGTTTTCTCATACCCTTGTTTGGGCGAGTGGGCAAAACAGGGGTGGGCAAATATGTAATTCCGAAGCAGATACAAAAGAACAACCAACTGAAAAAAAAAAGGATAAGAAATGGGGAACTCAACCCCAGTGTTAGATGAGAAAATGTGAATAGTTCAACTGAAATGTAAATTGATTATTTAGATAGTAGATAGTAAGCTGAACATGGGCCAGCAGTGTGGCCAGGTGGCCAAGAGAGCCAGTAGCATCCTGGCCTGTATCAGGAACAGTGTGGCCAGTAGGACGAGGGAGGTTATTCTTCCCCTCTGCTCAACACTGGTCAGGTTCGCCTTGAGTGCTATGTCCAATTCAGGGCCCCTCAATTCAAGAGATATGTTGAGATGCTGAAACATGTCCAGAGAAGGGCAACAAAGCTGGTGAAAGGCCTGGAACACAAACCCTATGAGGAGAGGCTGAGGGAGCTGGGGGTTGTTTAGCCTGGAGAAGAGGAGGCTCAGGGGTGACCTCATTGCTGCCTACAGCTAGCTGAAGGGAGATGGTTGTCAGGTGGGGGTTGGTCTCCTGTCCCAGGCTACCAGCAACAGAACAAGGGGACACAGTCTCCAATTGTGCCAGGGGAGGTCTAGGCTGGATGCTAGGAAGAAGTTGTTGCCAGAGAGGGTGATTGGCATTGGAATGGGCTGCCCAGGGAGGTGGTGGAGTCACTTGTCTCTGAAAGTGTTCAAGCAAAGCCTGGCTGAGGCACTTAGTGCCATGGTCTAGTTGACCGGCTAGGGCTGGGTGCTAGGTTGGCCTGGATGATCTTGGAGGTCTCTTCCAACCTGGTTGATTCTATGATTCTATTTCAGATAATATGCGTTCTCCTGCTCTTGAAAATTGTGCACTACAGGTACATGGATAAAAGCTTTCAAATGTTTGATGCTGATATCAGTACACCTAGGTTCAGACTTGAAATTATCTAAGTTGATTTTGTTGTAAGGTAACAGCTTGGCTTGTGCTTCTTGGTAAGGGTATCATTTGCTGTGCATGGCACCCAGGACAGGGGTTCTTAAGCCCGGTTTCCTTGTGTAATGTTGGCTGCAAGCAGGCAATGAGCACATCTGCACCATGCGATTAATCAGGCCATGCTCACCTGTCCTTGCTGCTCTGCCCAAGGGAGCTGCATGCCCTCTTGATACCCATGCCCAACTGTGAGATTCACTGGTCTAAGCTTAGAAAGGTGTTTGGTCACTTCTGAATATAGAATCATGAATCACTTGGGTTGCAAGGGACCTCTTAAGGTCATCTATTCCTACATCCACAGCTAGATCAGGTTGCCCATAGCGCTTTTGAGCCTTACCTTGAATATCTACCGGGTTGGAAATATTGGTAAATAGCTTGTGTCAAGTTGTGATATTCGTGAATGTTTGCATAGGTATTCACAGTAGATCCTATTTTTTAGGAAATTATGTGTTCAGTGTTTATAGGATCACAGAATTAACCAGATTGGAAAAGACCTCTAGAATCATCGAGGCCAACCTATCACCTAATGCCTAACACCTTCTAGTTAACTAAATCATGGCACTAAGTGCCTCATCCAGCCTCCTCTTAAACATCTCCAGGGATGGTGACTCCACCACCTTCCTGGGCAGCCCATTCTGATGGGCAATCGCTCTTAACTTCTTAACACCCAGCATAATCCTGCCCTGGTGCAGTGTGGGACTGGAGCCTCCAGCACAAGAAGGACATCAAATTGTTAGAGCGGGTCCAGAGGAGGGCCACAAGGATGATCAGAGGGCTGGAGCAGCTCTACTGTGAGGACAGGCTACAAGAGTTGGGGCTCTTCAGCCTGGAGAAGAGAAGGCTTCAAAGAGACCTTATAGTGGCCTTCCAGTATCTGAAGGGGGGGCCTACAGGAAGGCTGGGGAGCGACTATTGACAAGGTCTTGTAATGGCAGGATGAGAGGTAATGGGTTTAAACTGGCAGAGGGGAGATTCAAACTAGATGCTAGGAAAGGGTTCTTTGCAGTGAGGGTGATGAGACACTGGCACAGGTTGCCCAGGGACGTTGTGGCTGCTCCCTCCCTGGAGGTGTTTAAGGCCAGGTTGGATGAGGCCTTGAGCAACCTGTTCTAGTGGGAGGTGTCTCTGCCTATGGCAGGGAATTGGAACTAGATGAGCTTTGAAGTCCCTTCCAACCGTAACCATTCTATGATTACTGAGAAGTCAGTAATATAATTAAGCTACTTATATATTTTTCCTATTCAAATATGAGTTTTCTGCAGCAATTGTCTGCACCAAAAAGTCATCAGCGTAAAATTAAGTTAAATAACAGCCAAAGCAGTAGGTCAGTTTTCAGACCACATGGTACTTTTACTTAATGTTTTCTGTTTAAAAAAAAAGGGAGGGGGGAGTAAAAAAGAGAGAGACATAGTTGTGGCAATGCCTGTATAAACAAGCTTAATTGAAATTATGCAAAAATATGCAACTTATTTTCTCTATGCAGAGTAAATATACATTAGATGCTGCAACAGTTTCCATAACAAACCATTTACACTTTTCTGGCAGTGCTGACACTGCTTGGTAGGAAAGAGGATTTTGCTTCAAAGGCAGAGAGGTCCAGACTCCATGGAGAACGTATTTTGTTTCCCTGGACTTCAGAATTCATTTTATCTATCTTTCCCTTTTTCATTTCAGTGAAGGTAATTCTGCAGTGGTGACTTAGTCTCAGCTGTGGCTATTTGTTTTCAGGTGTTGGGGGGGTCCCAAATCTGAGGGCCTTAGTTGCACAGGCTATTAATATTCTGGGAACTTTTCATTGTTCACTGAAACTTCCCAAAGTTCCCAGTGTCAAACTCCAGTAAACAGCACTACTTAGAATATATTAAATGGCTTAATCCTGGCTTTGGTATTATTTCACAGTAAAGAATCTCCTTTAAGTGTAGTGGCTGTTCCCAGATCTTCAACCTGTCAGCATTTAGCCCTCGCTTGCACCTCTGCAATTATTTCCAGCTGCTGTAGTACATATGTATGGCAGCTCTCATGGTCTGCAGTGTGGAAAGAAAATAGAATCAGACATTCCATAGGGCTATGCAGAATCAATCTTTAGTAGTATGTCATTCTAGGAGCTTCTTGAGCCTAAGTGCAAGTAGTAAAGGGAGGTTTGGAGGGCCAAATGATTATGTAGATGTAGAAAATGCATATTGAGAATTATCACTGAAGTCACTGGACAGATTGCAGTGGATTTTGATGGGATCAGTCTGGGCCCACAGGACATTATGGTGATTTTCTGCATCTATACTGGAAGTTCTTCATAGAGAGAGTGATTGGCATTGGAACGGGCTGCCAGGGAGGTGGTGGAGTCACAGTCTCTGGAGGTGTTGAAGCAAAGCCTGGCTGAGGCACTTAGTGCTGTGGTTTAGTTGACTGGCTAGGGCTGGGTGCTAGGCTGGACTGGCTGATCTTGGAGGTATCTTCCAACCTGGTTGATTCTATGATTCTACTGCTTTTCAAATGATTTGACTTTTGGGTCTCTGGGGATGTAAAATATTCCCCAAAATATCAAAACATCCCACTGGGGGAAAATTAACCCTTTCTATTTACATTTCAGGGAACATAGTTGAATTTAATGCCATCTATTAAAGAACTGGCAATAATAAAGAGGGAGACATTCTTCCAAAACATAAAAAAATGAATAAAAAACCCCAACAAACTTAATTTCTAGTACAATGACAACATTTTTTGCCTAAACTTTTATATGCAAGGAGAATGAGCTGCTTTTATGAGTCCATCTTCAAGTCTCAGTTAAACCCATAGAAGCAAATGCCACAGCAAAAGGTGTCCATACAGGTGTGCTAGTTTGAGCCTAGTTGGGATATTTTGGTGAGAAGAATTCGGTTATAGGCTGTGAAAAGGAAACAATGGCGATGTCTACTCCACTCATAGGCTTGCTGAGATGTATAAGAACAAGAATCCAAACATAGACAAGGGAGTTGTTTGCTCTCTGTCTTTGGGGCTGCACTTCTCTCTAACCTAACCTGCCATCTGTGTGACTAATCCATCTGCTTCCTAACTCCCCTGGCCAACCCTCCAAGCTACCTTGAGCATAAGGCAAAGTCTGGGGTAAGGTAGAGGGGTGGGGAGAAGGCGGAAGGGTGGTTGGGAACCCCTCCTGGGGACTCTGGTTTCTAGGAGAGCTGTTGTGTTTCTGTATTACCTTTTTAACTTGTATATTTTTGTGTGTATTGTAAATATCTGCTTGTATATTGTGCTAAGCTGTAAATGTGGCTTCATTCTCCAATTTCCAGCCACTGAGTCTAGTATGGGTGATTTTCTTGAGTGGGTAACACCCAAACCATCACAACCGGTTTCACAGGACTTCTCTCCATGTTTCTGCTCACTTCAGTGCCTCTTATTTGTATAATATATCTTAAGCATGCCTAAGCTTATATGAAATACTCAGGACTTGATCCCCAGACTTGTGCAGTACAACTTGGAGTAATTGTACTGAAGTCAATAGCCCATATCTTGCCACCAGTTCTTAAATAGAACTTCCAGAGTTAACAACACAGCATGATTCAAGGAAGTTACAAGGCTGCAAGCAAAAATGTTAGTTTATTTTTCCTATCCCCCCCACTCTGAATACCTCGTGCTTGGTTCTATACAGTAAGATTATTACAAGCCATTCAAATCAGTATGGCATCAGAACTGGATCTTAGAGTTTAAGTGAAGCCTAAGCTTCACTGTAGTAAAACTAAATAGATTTTAATTAACACATATTGTGAGAGCATGTGAGACATAGAGCTCTATATTTCATTGAAAAAAAGGATTACTTTTTGTCAGGATGGAGATAAACTATATTGCTGCCAGGACAACCTTTATATTCATTATGAATCACAACTGCCTTTTTTCCTATCCCAGCTGCTGTATGGTATGCATCTTGCCAAGTCATAATTGGAAGTCCGTCCAACCAGTGGTGCTACCTGTGTGCATGAATAGAAAGCAGGAGTGTTGGGTTTTTGTGGTGGTTTGGGTGCTACTTGCCCTTTCCTCCCCCCCCCCCGCCGTTTGGAAATCACCCAGACTAGACTCAGCTGGCTCTGGAAATTTGAATGAANCAGGCAGAAGTAGTGCCTTATCTGTGTTTGGATTCTTGTTCTTACACCTCTCAGCAACCCTATGAGTGAAGTAGACATCACCCTTGTTTGTCATTCACAGCCTGTAATCGATTTCTTCTCACCAAAACATTCTAGCTAGGCTCAAATTAGCACAGTTGCTTGGGTTTTTTTTTTTGAGAAGGAGGTCAGTATTTCAAAGGAGATGGTCAGTACCTGGAGTGTGAGATAGCACTGGAGACAGAATGTCTAATGTGCCAGGGAAGTGAAAAAGTTGTGAAGAAGCAATTGAAACTGATGACTGGCATATCTTACCAGAATAAAGAAATTCAGAAGGAAAAAAAACTTTCTGTTTCTTCTTTGCTTAGCTTTTAGGCTGTGTGTGAAATAAGTGCCAGAGGCTTGCTGTAAACCCTAAGATATGAGTCGTTGTTTATGATGGGGAATGGAGACAGGACTGGATGATGTGATCCAGTGCTGTGCTGCACATAGTTGTGCATGCACCTGATTGTGATGGCATATATTATTGTAGCCACGCAGAAAACTTCTTCAGCAAAAGGCTCCTTTCTCTTGCTAGGAAAATGAAGCAAGGTTAACAAAAATGCTGGAAAAAGGCACATTGTGCGTGCAAGGATGCTGGTTGATGAGGTGAGATGCAATGTGTGTGGTAAGGAACAAGTGGTCAACACTAGTTCAAGCTGCACAAAAATAGTACTCGTTTGTAACATGTAGAAAATGTTGTTTTCTTGTTGCTTTTAGACTACTTTAATAGGCTATATTCTTGGGGGATCCTGTAAGCAGTTTCCTGTGCTCATACTATGAAGAAGAGGTGTAATTTAGCTGCAAATGCTCACTGAAGAGTTCTCCTGTGGTAGGAGAACTCTCCGCTGAGTATTATCAAGCCAAATGTGGGTCTACAGTTCTGGTACTCTCTTAAAGCTCTGCAGAGACAATGCAACAATGATGTGAGAAGAAAGGGGATCCCTGCCTACCACAGTGCGCATATCATCTGTCAAAATGGGGCAAGCCAGGGATGTTTTATTCCAGGAGCAATGAGCATGGGCATATGAGAGTAAGTCATACTGTAATTTCAGCATCCCAGCTGTCCTACTGCAGCTGCCAGAGATATGTTCTGCTGTGGCACAAGTGAGGTAGCCTGAAGCTCTAAGCTGCCTTCGATAAACCATGTACTAAGAGAGTGTAACAGCTTTTGCCCATGATATTCTTAAGGAAGCTTGCACATTACCTGCAATGTGGCACCAATTCAAACCTGCACCAGAAATCCCACAGAAGAGGAAAATTCCCTCACAGCCCTTTCCCACTTTCTGCAACAAACAGATTGAGGGCTAAGGACTTCCACCCTGAATCTATCCCTGCCCTGGCGTAGTTAAATACTTTCAGGTGTTTCAGATATTTTTCTATAGCTGTCATATAAGAAATGAATTAAAGTTAGATCTTAAAACATCTGTTAACAAAATATTAGTGAAAATAATGATTATTATTACTATGTCTTCTTTTTTAATTTGGAGTGCCAGGATAAATTTCCATTTGCAGAGATGCTCATGCCTAAGCTTAGCAGGCCAGAAGCTATCAATGTTTAGCCTGGAGAAGAGAAGGCTCAGCAATGACCTCATTGCTGTCTACAACTACCTTAAGGGAGTTTGTAGCCAGGTGGGGGTTGGTCTCCTCTGCCAGGCTACCAGCAACAGAACAAGGGGACACAGGCTGAAGTTGTGCTGGGGAAGGTATAGGTTGGACATTAGGAGGAAGTTATTGATAGAGTGATTGGCTTTGGAATGGGCTGCCCAGGGAGGTGGTGGAGTTGCCATCCCTGGAGATGTTGAAGAAAAGCCTGGATGAGGCACTTAGTGCCATGGTCTAGTTGCTTGGCTGGGGCTGGGTGCTAGGTTGGACTGGATGATCTTGGAGGTCTCTTCCAATGTGGTTGATTCTATGATTCTNCTCCTCCAAACTGTAATCGCATTTTTGTCCTGAATATTATTTATGTTCTCTGTGCGTAGGTTTGAATCAGTGACACAAACAGAGAGAGACAGAGCCATCTTGTGGAAGATTGCTTTAATATATTCCAATTTTACATGCCAGGCACTTCAGAAGCTTTTTAATTCTCTAGACCTTATTTTTGTGATGAGAGTCTTCAATTACAAGCGTGCATCCCTTAATATTTATACCAATGTGTCGGTTTCTGCACAAAGGCATATTAAGTGAGCAGGGAGTGATACTGCTCCAACGTTTCACTGCTGGCACTTGATACATGTAACCAGCATGTACTTTAGCCCTGTCTTGAACTACACAATCAGCAGTTTCTTCTCTTGCTTCCATATTGCTTCTCTGTATAGTTTAGATATTAAATATATGCCTTGATTTGCTTTGTAACAGACTGCAAATGAAGCTTCACTGCCTCATCTTGGAAATGTGCAGTAGAAGTAGAGTTGAAAATAATATTTTCCCCTTCATCGTTACTGCTTTCAGTTGAATAAATGCACAATTCTGCCAGACTACAGTGAACATTAAAAAGCTGTTCTCATCTACAGGTTCCAGCATAAGATGTGCAAAATGCCTCTAATAAAGCTGCAAACCACGTGAATACAGAGTGAGAAGATCCTCTGTGTAGCAGAGAGGGATGCCTGCTTCAAACAAAAGAAATAGAGTGGAGAACGTCTTTCTGGTAAGAGCAGATGTGAATGCAGAAATGCCTTGAAGAAAGGAAATAGAGAATGATACCGAATGTTCTAGCTGTTTTTTCTTTGCTGGGTTGCTTTTCAACCCCTGCAGTAGGCAAGGAATGGTGATGCCAGGTCACTGAATTGCCCTGCAAAAGCAGATGTGTTTGGGTTGGCCCAAAGTGTACCCCTTTGGGCGGCCATCTACCTAAACATCTATACAGCGATTTGCCCAGGGAGGTGGTGGAGTCACCATCCCTGGAGGTGTTCAGGAAAACACTGGATGAGGCACTTAGTGCCATGGTCTAGTTGACTTGGGTAGGTCTGGGTGGTAGGTTGGCCTGGATGAGCTTGGAGGTCTCTTCCAACCTGGTTGATTCTATGATTAGCACAACTAACTAGTACCTTAAATGCTGTAGTCAGCAAGTGCTCTGAGGGTATTAAAACTTGTGTAAATCAAGGATGCTGATCCCTTTCATTGTACTGGACTTTGTTACCAGTGGAAAAATTAGCTTTGATTTAGCTGAGTTCTTTAAAGATGTCAGAGGGGTTTTTACATTATTTTTGCTATAGATTCATGAGCTATGAAGTAAAGAGGCATCAAATTTAAATTCAGTCTAATGTGATCCTCTGATACATCAGTAATAAATATACATTTTGATAAATTCCTGCTTCTAGAATCACAGCATCCCTTTAATTTTGCTGCAGAAATGAATGTAGTGCTTGGGGTTTTTATCTCTTTTGCTTTTTCCCCATCATGAGTGTATTGTATTTTAGCGTTTGCAATACTCCAGTCAGTTTTGTATGGGAGGTGTGTATCCACTATGTGCCACATTCAAGGTTTGGGAAATTAGACTGAATTGCATGAAATACTTGTAAGTATTATCAGGAATATATGTTTAGGAAATGTGGGATCTGAAATAATCAACTGCATAATTGTTGCACAGAGCTGGCAAATCTGTAATGATGTGATAATGTTGATTTAAAAATGAAATCAGCCATAACATTGGCAGACTATTACTCTTCTATTTCAAAACACAATTAGCCATTCAGTTGAAAGAAACTTTTGCTGCCAAATGACATAACATTTTCCTTTCTTAGAAAAGCCAAACTGGAGAAAAAAAACCCAAAACACAAAGCAACCACCAAAATCCAACCAACCCCCAAAACCCCACAAAAAAACTTTTAAATGGAAAGGAAGGTTAAGTATTTAGCAATACTTTGAGGAGACCTTGAGACTGGAGTTTGAGACTCAAGCCCCCAACACAAGGACATTGAACTGTTGGAGCGAGTGCAGAGGAGGGCCACCAAGATGCTCAGAGGGCTGAAGCAGCTCTGCTGTGAGGACAGGCTATAAGAGTTGGGAGTCTTCAGCCTGGAGAAGAGAAGGCTTCAAAGAGACCTTATAGTGGCCTTCCAGTATCTGAAGGGGGCCTACAGGAAGTCTGGGGAGGGACTATTTAAAAGGTCTTGTAATGGCAGGATGATGAGGAATGGGTTTAAACTGGCAGAGGGGAGATTCAAATTAGATGTTAGGAGAGGATTCTTTGCAGTGAGGGTGATGAGACACTGGCACAGGTTGCCCGAGGACGTTGTGGCTGCTCCCTGCCTGGAGGTGTTCAAGGCCAGGTTGGATGAGGCCTTGAGCGACCTGTTCTAGTGGGAGGTGTCTCTGCTTGTGGCAGAGAATTGGAACTTGATGATCCTTGAGGTCCCTTCTAACATAAACCATTCTGTGATTCTATATGGTAACTGATGAGGCAGCCTTGAGTGGCTAGCAGGCACTGTTGTAGGAAACAGCATTCCCTTCTGCTTCATGGGCTACTGCTCTGTAACAGTTGTTCAGTAATACTAAGTTCTTTCAGACACAGATCTCCCAGGACATGAGTGGTAGAACTGGAAATACTCCAACTCTATCGCTGTTTTCCTGTGTAGAATGGGTCTTTAAGAATGGTAGACAACTAAGGATAATGCTGTGTTGCACTCTGGCTTTTTCTGGTCTTTCATTAGCAGCCCAAACTGTGTGTATGTGTTAGGCTGTCAGTGTTATTACTGGTTTCTTATTTCAGATTCTGAAGTGTACAGGCTATTGTCCTTAGAAGCAAAATGTTGTTTCTGGATAGCTGACATGACAAGCGATATAGAACTCCTCAGTAAGATGAAATAAATCTGTTCTGTGTGAAGTATTGCATGACCTGCTTTTGCTTTACTTTATGTTGTACTTGAATAGTCAGCGATGAAAAATGATATCACATTTGATTTAAGTTTGGTTATTTGCCTATGCAACATACAGATGCCATAATATTTCCTTAGTTTTTGTCAGATGTCAAGGTACCTGAACTGCTGGTAAATGTTAATGTCTTAAAGATTGCTGTTTTACTGTGCATGTATTTTCAGTTGACACACTAGTATGTGATTCAAGCAGAGCTACAGCAAAGATAGAGGGAAGAGGACTCTCTGCCTCTGCGAGCAGCACAATTCAGAGCAAGTGGAGTCCACCTTACAAAGGGGCTATGGGTCCACAATGGTGTGGTGAGCCACTGACTGTGGCTAAGGGGACCCAGAGAGGTTGAAAGGAGCAATCAGGGTGTCGGGTGTCTGGAGGCTGAGGATGGGAGACTGGTGCTAGATAGGCTTGGGGAAAGGAACTGTATGGATACTGCTCTGCTCTGCTCTGCTCTGAACATGGGTCTAACAAATTGCCAGGGCTAAGTTTTGTCACTGAGAGAAGTCACTCAGGTACCGCTCAAGTGGTATCATGCAGTTCACAAATGTAAAACTGCTTCCAGTGAATATGGAGAAAGTAAGAATGAGTCATGATGAGCTCTCTGCATTATGCTGATATGTATTGTGGGTTTCTTCAAACTTGCACATTGCTGACTGAGTGAATGCAGCTTTATGTCAGGGAAGTCTTTAAAGTGGTCTTCAGAGTTAGAAGAAGGAAAAGGAAAGTGCTGGCCTGGGGTAAGATAACTCCAAATGCGCAGCTTTAATTGTCACTGTAACAGTCCAAAGTAGGATGGTTTACTTTTTCCAGGGCTCACTTGCTGGGCAGGGAAAAGTGTTATTTGTCTGTCCTGAGGAAAGAGAAGTGAGTGTTAGAGAGATGGGGAGAGGGAGAGAGAAAGTGGGGGAGAAAGAAACTGCAGGCTTGAGGGCTTGGTGGTTATCCCAATCTGGACAGGTAGGCCAAGGTGACTGAACCACTGTTTAGCTATGAGAATAAAGGTATGCATGGCAGTGACAATTTCCATCACTGGGTGAAAGAACAGGAAATGCTTTCTTTTATTTATGACTTGCTTTAAATGGTTGCTGTCATAGTACAGTGGAAGGCTGTCTGGACTTCTAATTTAAATTCCCAGAGACTCTAATAAATTGATAGAACCAATGACAATTAATTTAAAGTGCCCTTCCCTCTCCCCTCCCTCCTTCCCCAAAGAAAGGAATTGGAAGTGAGAGGAAAAGGTAAGCCCACCCAAATAAATCAATCTCACTCCATTTGGAAGTTAAAAAGGAAAAGTTTAACAATAACTTAAAAAAGGGTATCAAAGGTAGGGAGGTTACAAAAGGTATAGGGAAGGAAGAATAACAAATACAAAAAGGTATGAATACAACCCCAGTTTGTGATGGTGGTGACCAGGTGTGTGGAGAGATGCAGGGAGAGCTGGAGTGTGGTCCTGAGAGGGCTGTGGAGTGGTCGAGGGAGAGTCCGAGAGAGCGAGAGAACAGGAAGTCCCCCTGCTTTTAAGGGACAAGAAGGGGGAGTGGGCTAACCATCACCTGGGGGTGTCCAGACCTACCCCTGGGGAGGGGTCAGGACCACCTGAGGTCAGGTTTCGAGTTCAGGGACACTCCTTCTGGAGTGTTAACCGTGTACAAAGGCAAATCCTGTGAGAAGCCCATCCTAGCTTGTTTGACCAGGGAGCAGCTAATCCTGGCTGGTACATGGGGATGTACAACCTAGGTGCTAATATGGGAACCAATGAGTTGTCAGATTTCATTCTGGGAATCTTCATTCATGAGGGCCTGGAGAAAAATTAAGCTTATGAGGAGCGACTGAAGGAGCTGGAGCTGTTTGGTTTGAAAAAGAGAAGGCTGAGGGAGGAGACCTCATAGCTCTCTACAGCTGCTTGAAAGGAGGTTGTGGAGAGGTTGGTGCTGGTCTCTTCTCACAGGTAAATAGTGATAGAACAAGAGGGAATGGCCTCAAGCTGTGACTGAGTAGGTGTAGATTGGACACTAGGAATTCTTTTTAATGGAAAGTGTGGTCAGGCATTGGAATGTGCTGCCCAGGGAGGTGGTTGAGTCACCAACTCTGTGTTTAAAGGTCATTTGGATGTGGTGCTTGGGGATGTGGTTTAGAGGCGACCTTGTAGAGTCGGGATAACAGTTGGACTTGGTGATCCTGAGGGGCTTTTCTGATCCTAATATTTCTGTGATTTTGTGAGAGGTTAAAACCTGAGACTTTGTGACCTTCTTGTGGCCTTTCAGTATCTGAAGGAGACCTACAAAAAATGCTGGGGAGGGACTTTTTTGGCTATCAGGGAGTGACAGGACTAGGGGGAATGGAGCAAAGCTGAAGATGGGTAGGTTCAGACTGGACGTGAGGAGGAAGTTGTTGAGCATGAGAGTGGTGAGAGCCTGGACTGGGTTGCCCAGGGAGGTGGTTGAGGCCCCATCCCTGGAGGTGTTTAAGGCCAGGCTGGATGGGACTCTGGGCTGCCTGCTCTAGAGTAGGATGTCCCTGCCCATGGCAGAGGGGTTGGAACTGAATGATCCTTGTGGTCCCTTCCAACCCTGACTGATTCTATGATTCTGTGACTTTGCCAGTGCCACATCATAAATATCAGATCCTGAGAAAGGGCTCAGAAGCAGACCCATCTGGTCCAGTAATGGTGATGATATGAGCTGTACCAGGAGAAGAGGGAGGGCAAGTGCTTAGTTTGCACTAATGCAGAACACACTGTTGGAGGGGGTGCCTTTCAGTAATGCAAAATAAATTTTAATCCAACATTTTATTTTCTGTAGCATTTCAGTTATATATTAAAAACAGTAAATTACACAGATTGAGTGAGGGTAATATTCAAATATCTAACCAGTCTTCTTGAATCTGTTTCCAGTTGATACCTGGGAATGATACATATCCTGTGCAGTGAGTATTGTTGTGTTGTGAGATTATCTAAATAGGAGTAGATTATATCCTGAAGAAATACTGAGGATCCAGGTTCTTTTGGCTTCCACTCCAGCACCTCTCTGCTTTGATTTTTATGGCTGGTGTGTCACTTGGTAATTAGTGTTCTTCAGCTTTCTGTAACGTTCCTAGTAATGCTGGTGTCTTCCCCTACCCACGACATTAATAAGTAAGTCAACTTAACTTTTTATGCACCTGTCATGTACCCAGATAATTTGATAACTGTAGAACAAACTATTATTTTTTATTATGCTCTTATTTCATAAAGGGATGCTTTAATTTCCCCACAAGAATGAAGGAAACTGCTCACAAAAGCTCAGGGTGTTTGTATTACGTTTTTCTCGTATGCCTGATGTCCTGACTGTGGTAGAAGTGAGTGGAAAATTCCCATTGTCATCTTAAGGTGAGGCTTTCCAAACAGCCTAGCACAGAAGTAATTGCAGACAAATCCAAAATTTGTTCTTATTGCCTTAATGGTCTCTTCTGGACTATCTCCAGTAGTTCCCTGTCTATCTTGAATTCAGGAGCCCACAACTGTACCCAGGACTCCAGATATCAGCTCAATATGGCAGAGAAGAGGGAAAGGAGTGGAGAGGAAGGGGAACCTTCCTCATCCTACTGGCCACACTTTACTGAGAACACCCCAGGAGACCACTGGCTTTCTTGGCCACAAGGGCATGTTTCTGGCTCCTGGGGAACGTGACCACCGGCTCTCCTATGTTTTTCTCTGCAGAGCTGCTTTCCAGCAGTTCAACTTCTAACCTATCTTGGCGAGGCTCCTCCTCAGGGGCAGGACAGCACCCTTCTCCTTGCTGAACTTCATGAGGTTTCCCATGTCCCAGCTCTCAGCCTGTCCAGGTCTCACTGAATGGCAGTCCAGCCTGGCAGGGTGTCAGCTACTCCTCCCAGTTTGGTTTATCAGCCAATTTCCTGAGGGCCTACTTGTTAAAGGCCGGGCTGGATGAGACCTCAAGTAACTTGGTCTAGTGGAAGGTGTTGCTGCCCATGGCAGGAGGGTGGGAACTAGAAGATCTTTAAGGTCCCTTGCAACCCAAACTATTCCATGAAATTGGATCTATGAATCTGCCAGTCGTACAGCATCATGTGCATCATCCAGAATGCCTTGGTCTCGTGCCTTGAGTTATAAACTGGTACCTCAGAGCTCTCTGTGCTCAGTTGATCTTTCCACGGTAAATTCCAGTTGCTCTTATTGATCTGCTCAAGAGAGATTGAGATTGCTTAGTTGCAGCAGAGATAGTATCAGTGCTGCAGGCAAGTTCAGGACTTTTCTGACACCATTAGGATCCTCTACAGTCAAGATGAAGAGATGTTAGAAACAGATTTTTCCTACCCTCTTTCTCTCCAACTACTCTGTCACTCCTGAAGAGCAGCTGCATAGAGGAAATTTCCCAAATGGCAGGTGTTTTCCAAATATTTTTAGAGGGATTGGCTAGAGGAATAAATGCTCCTATCTTACTGTGTCTCTTTTCCCTGTGCCTGCAGAAGGTCTTCTGCTGGCTGTCATATTGCTGGTGTGGCAAATGGCTCATTTCAACACAAGAGTTCACTGGGCCCTGCTGCCTCTCTTGCCTGTGACTGAAGGAGTTGTTTTACAATAAAGTAAACCAGTTGATTTAGTTCCCTTGTTCCTCACTCTGCCTTTCTACAGCACTCCACTGAGTACTGGCTAATGGCATGCGAAGGGGAAACTGTAGAAAAGATCTGTGCAAATGCTGTAGTGCATTTTTTTGCAGGCCACTGCATCTTGTGATCAAGGAAAAGATGTTGCCTAGAAAGGCAATTATTGTATCTCAGGTGCTACAGAATAGAGGTTTCTTTGGGCCAAAATGAGTGTGTGCTGCAGTTTTCTGACAGTCTTACAGCATCCTTCAGCCCAGCAGCAGTGTCCTCTCTAAAGAGCTTTGTATGCAAGCCAGGATTAGATCAGCATTATCTTGCACTAATGATGGAATTTTTACAGTTTTGGGGAAGCTCTGCCAGCATGCAAAATGCAGAAAATCCTAAAATGGGTTACCAGTGTTTAAAATGTGTTGCGGGTACATCAATGTACACCTCTCTGTTTGTACTCACTTGTCAATTAGCCACACGACTGTCAACGTCTAGCCGGAAACAACTGTATGTGCTTGAAACTGGAGCAAGTTCATTACATTGGTGATACTGGAGGGACCTGCTGGAAAGAGTCCAGCAGAGAGCCACAAGGGTGACTGGGAGGCTTGAGCATCTCCCTTACAAAGAGAGACTGAGAAACCAGGGACTACTTAGTCTGGAGAAGAGAAGATGGTGTGGTGGTTTGGGTGTTTCCCGCACATTCCCCCTCCCCCACTTTAGAAATCACCCAGACTAGACTCAGCCAGCTCTGGAAATATGAATGAAGGTTATATTTACAGCTAGCACTATATACAAGCAGATGTTTACAGTATATACAGTTATACACAGAAATATACAAGTTAAAAGGTCATACAGAAACACAACAGCCCTCCCAGAAACCTGAGTCCCCAGGAGGGGCTCTCAACCACCCCTTCACCTTCCCCCCTACCCCTCTCAACCTTACCCCAGTCCCAGGGAGTAAATGGAGGCTTGGCCAGGGGGTTAGGAAGCCAAGTGGATCAGCTGAAGAAAATGGAGGATGAGGTTAGAGAGTAAGATGCAGTTCAGGCAGCAGCCCAGAGCTCCCCAGCAGGCGAAGTGACTTTATGTTTTGACTTAAATTTTTATCCATCTCAGCGAGCCTATGAGTGAGTAGACATCACCATTGTTTTCCTTTTACAGCCTGTTATCTAGTTCTTCTCACCAAAACATTCTAGCTAGCTTCAAACTAGCACAGATGGAGAGAAGATCTTATCAATGTGTACAAGTATCTGAGGGGTGAGTGGATGGGGCCAATCTCTTTCCAGTGGTCCACAGCAATAAGACAAGGAGCAACAACTACAAATTGGAACACAGGTTCCACCTCAGCTTCTTTACAGTGAGGCTGACAGAGCCCTGGAACAGGCTGCCTGGAGAGGTTGTGGAGTGTCCTTCACTGTAGACTTTCAAAACCCACCTGGATGCATTCCTATGCAAACTGCCCTAGGGAATCCTGCCTTGGCAGGGGGATTGGACTCTGGAGGTCCCTTCCAATGTCTAATATTCTGTGATTCTGTCATTTTTTTAGATGAATAGATAGATATAAAAGATCTGCAGATTCTTAGAGCTTCTGCTCTCAGAATTTAAGCTGTCAAGTCTGCACCACAAATGCTACTTCCAAAGTGCCAATAGCTACCGTGTCTACTAACCTACTCACCATTGGAGCTATTATTTCCTCTGAAAGAATCATATTTAGTGTAGTAGCTGTTAAGTGGTTGTAGAATAGCTGCCTACCGCAGGAAAAATGCAACCTCCAGATCTTTGGTATACACTAATTATGATATGAATTGTGTGAATTTCATTTGTACTCATGTATTTATATATATCTCATTAATTTGTTACAAAGAGGGAAAAATCATTACTGTAGAGTCAAATTGCCTGTAAATGACTTAAGGAATATGCTAATGATCCTGCTCCAAATGAATAATTATAAAGCAGGTGCACTTGAGATGTGATCATTTAACTGACAGCAAGCAGCTTCTAATGTCTTGAATATCCATGATAATGGTGATGTCATAGCAGCCAGTTAAAATCATCGCTCACATCCTCCATTTAATACACAGGAGAACTGTGGGTGTAATTCCCGTACAGAGCTATTGCCCTGCTTATTTAAGGAATAGTTAATTTATAAACAAATCAAGAAGTTACTCTGCATTGATTTCAATGTAATATGTTTCCCATAAAATGTCACGCTGTTGTCTCACATAGAAAATAAACAGCGGTGATAGAAGGCATTACTGCATCAAACTGATAATACACTTCAAATAAACTTGATTCTAAATGTCTTGGTTTATCAGAGATGTTAACTACCTGATTTGCCACCAATATCAGGCTAAATATTTCATGTTTCTTATATCTAAGGCATTTGTAGTTTTGTTCCCTCTAAAGCTGACTCTGACAAAACTTAGCGATGTATACTCTGGAGTGCAAGAAATAGCCCCTGCCAATAGGAGCCTTCTTGTGGCCTTTCAGTATCTGAAGGAGGTCTACAAAAAAGCTGGGGAGGGACTTTTTAGGCTATCAGGGAGTGACAGGACTAGGGGGAAAGGAGGGAAGCTGGAGATGGGTAGGTTCAGACTGGATGTGAGGAGGAAGTTGTTGAGCATGAAAGTGGTGAGAGCCTGGACTGGGTTGCCCAGGGAGGTGGTTGAGGCTCTATCCCTGGAGATGTTTAAGGCCAGGCTGGATGAGGCTCTGGGCTGCCTGCTCTAGGGTCCCTGCCATGGTAGGGGGATTGGAACTGAATGATCCTTGTGGTCCCTTCCAACCCTGACTGATTTTGTGATTCTAATAGAGTTGCCTCATGGAGTGAGAAAAGACAAACTTTCTAAAGGCCAGTTTTCTTTTGAGCTTATTTCACAAGGCAGTGCAGCATGTTAAATCTTGCAGTTTCCATTGTGATCAAGATCAGATTTTAAATGTCTACCATTCCGAAAATGTAAGTACTCAGCCTTGAATGTGCATGGGTTCACAGAAGGCAGCAGTGTGCTGCCTAGGGGTTGTCTCCACAATAACAGCAATGAAACTAGAGCAGCAGCTAAATATAGAACAGTTTTTCTGCATATATTTCATCTGTTGTCATGTAATTACAAATAGATGAAGAATTAAATCTCTGAGCTACATTAAGGTTCACGAGGAGAACCTACAGAATAACTAATGTGAAAGGAGTTGCTTCCACTGAAGGTTAGCATCATATGCCTTGAGAAGAACACTGTCACCTTATTTAGAATAGTAGTATTTTGTTGATGCAGGTTATTTTATCAACTAGAGCCTGTACTAGGAGGAAAAACCTCTTTTGAAGATATTGGTTCCAAAGCATAATATAACAGGTGCATCTTAATAGGTCTACCAGGAATGTTTTAGCTGTTAGCATGTTTTAAATGCTTCTGCTGAGAAACCCTGTTTTCATAACAAGGTTGGTGAGTATTAAACCTGTGATAGTTCTTTCTGGGATTACTATAATTTACAAAACCAATAAAAAACCTGCTAAAAAAACATTTATGTATTTATAAATGTTGTAATGCAGGGGTCCCACTGATATTTGTGGTGAAAGGTATGCCTAAGGGCACATAACCCTGCTTGTACATTGCCAGGACTGCAATCTGGTTTATGACAAAACAGATTCATTTATCTCCAAATAAATAAATTACTTTTGTGAACATTTAGAAACATTTGCATAATTAGGCTGTAAGATCTTAGCAGTCTTTTTCATAATAATTAAACTAATCTAATCTTGGACAGGGTAAACAGACTTACTAGGCTGAGAGCAGCCTTCAGGCAAGTAACTTACTACATTCTACAAGAACTGTAAGGCTGATGATGTTTGTTAATTATGCACAGCTTTTACTCCCCAGTAATAGCAACGTTTGTATTGCCCGAAGCTTAGATAGCTACTCCCAGGCACATAAAATTAGGATCTGGGTTTTTTTGTCATTCTTAAAAAAAAAAACAAAACAAACCAGAAACAAACCAAAACAAAACAACAAAACCAACCAAACAACAAAACCACAAAACAAAACAAAGCAGCTACATCAAAATGATTATATGCTTTCAACAAGGAGGCATTAACCTTACAGCGTTGAATCTTAGATCCCCATACAATTGGCTTACTCTTCAGTTGTGAGGTCCTGGTTATCTTTAGAACTGGAGTCTTTCTAGAGAGACAGAGTTGGGAAAGGAACAGCAAAAAGTACCATTTCATTTTCTGTGGACCTTAGTAGATCTTACCTGAGACAGTGGTCGGTCATGCAGTCAATCAATGTTGATTATTAAAGATCAAAAAATAAACTCCAGAAACAGTGTCTGCCAAATTCTGGAAAGATTTTCTTTCTTTAAGAATCATAGAATGATGTACTTGGAAGGGACCTCAAAGATCATCCAGTTCTGACACCTTGCCATAACTAAGGGCACCTTCCACTAGAACAGGTTGCTCAAGGCCTTATCCAACCTGGCCTTGAATGCCTCCAGGGAGGGAGCAGCCACAACCTCCCTGGGCAACCTGTGCCAGTGTTTCATCACTCTCACCACCCTCACTGTAAGTAATCTGTCGCCTTTGCTTAGTTCTATATTAGTCTCTGACAAGGAAAGTCAAGAAAAACAATTTTTCTGCTTGCAAGCAGAATATGACCTTAACAAGGATGATAATTCTAACTCTAGGTAATTAAAAAAAATATAATCTCTTAATCACAGCATTAATCAAGTTGGAAAAGACCTTCAAGATCATCAAGTCCAACCTATCACCCTACACCATCTAATCAACTAAATCATGGCACCAAGTGCCACATCCAGTCTCTTTTTACACATTTCCAGGAATGGTGACTCCACCACCTCCCTGGGCAGCACATTCCAATGCCAATCACTCTTTCTGCCAAGAGCTTCCTCCTAACATCCAGACTAAACTTCCCCATATGCAGCTGGAGACTGCGTCCCCTTGTTCTGTCATTGTGTACCCCACCTGACTACAACCTCCTTTCAGGTAGTGTTAGACAGGGATGAGGTTGAGCCTCCTTCTCCAGGCTGAACAGTCCTAGCTCCTTCATTCTCTCCTCATAGGGCTTGTGTTCCAGACCCTCGCCACCCTTGTTGCCTTTCTCTGGACTGTTCAGTAGGCAACAGTTTTATTTCTGAATACTCTTTTCTAGAAAAAGGATATGAAAGAAAGTCCTACTGAAGTTTTCCTCTGCTTCATTTAATTTCTATTGTTATTATAAAACCAAATTCACGGACTAGCCCTTAAAAATCTGATTTATAGTTTACTTCCCCCCACCCCGCCCCAGAAGACAAGCCCTCTGAGGAGAGGCTGAGGGAGCTGGGGGTGTTTAGCCTGGAGAAGAGGAGGCTCAGGGGTGACCTCATTGCTGTCTACAACTACCTGAAGGGAGGCTGTAGCCAAGTGGGGGTTGGTCTCCAATGCCAGGCAACCAGCAACAGAAGAAGGGGACACAGTCTCAAGTTGTGCTGGGGGATGTCTAGGCTGGATGTTAGGAGGAAGTTCTTCTCAGAGAGAGTGATTGGCATTGGAATGGGCTGCCCAGGGAGGTAGTGGAGTCACTGTCCCTGGAGGTGTTCAAGAAGAACCTGGCTGAAGCACTTAGTGCCATGGTCTAGTTGCTTGGCTAGGGCTGGATGCTAGGTTGGACTGAATGATCTTGGAGGTCTCTTCCAACCTGGTTGATTCTATGATTCTAATTTGCATATGGACTCACAATGCATTTCTTCTTTTCAGTAAAGATATAGTTACATTTGGATGGGAATAGTGATGCTTGACTCTTGCAAAATAGATTGTTTGGCCATGCTGAAGTGGTGTAAGATGAGGTTTTACCACTGATAATCAAAGACTGGATTTTATTAAAACCAAAAGTAGCTCACTTAATGAATTTCCCTTTTAATGTCAAGGAGATTACTCCTCAAGTAAATGCTGCTAGATGAAGTTCTCACAATCTAATTCTTAAGACAGGTTACATGAGGATTTGCTGATGAAGAGATGACTTGTGGATCTGAATAGCCATTAGTCTTTTAAGGCCTTGAGCTCAGAAGATCTGGAGTGGGTGGTGTATTTGTGGATGTGTTTTCTAGAACACATGAGTGAGTAAAGGCAGGAAATTAAGAGGAATTTGTTTTCAGCTTTTGCCTTTTCTGGTCTGTACAGCTGGACCACCAAAGTATGGTCTAATGTATGTATAATAGGGAACTGTACCATTACCAACTACTTTCTGCCCAAGAAGGAAGGGAATTATCAACTCTCACACTGGAGTCAAACCATCCTGCCTCAGACTTGATTCTTTTTAACCGTACTGTGCATTTCTGGACACATTAGTTCACCAAATTTTGTAGGTCCAGCATGTCTGCCAGTCATTGCTGTAAGTTAGTTGGTTGTTGCTGTTTCAATTAAAGTCTTGTGGCATTGCCAGTAGCCTGAACTCAAGTACCCCATGTTGCTCTTTATTCACTTTCATGAGGGAATAATACAATTTGCTTATATCAGTAAGATTAATCAAAAAGAAAAACATCCTAGTTTAAAGTGGTGACTAGAGAAAACCATTCACAATTCACTAGAGAAAAGTCTCTGAGTCCTTAGTCTCTAGAGAAGAGTCCTCCCTGCAACAGGACAAGGAGTAGTGGGTGTAAGCTGCAGCTCAGGAGGTTCCACCTCAACATAAGGAGCAACTTCTTTGCTGTAAGGGTCACAGAGCACTGGAACAGGCTCCCCAGGGAGATTGTGGAGTCTCCTTCTCTGGAGAACTTCAAGGCTTGTCTGGATGCATTCTTCTGTGATCTGAGCTAGATTATGGTCCTGCTCTGGCAGAGGGGTTGGACTCTATGATCTCTTTGGGTTCCTTCCAACCCCTGACATCCTGTGATCCTGTGACAACCTTCCAAAAACTTTAAATGCCAGCCCAGCTCTGAGCCAGAGCAATTTGTCCCAGTGCTGCACGTAGCATGGAAAATAGGGCTAGAAGGGACTGATCTGGGTTTTCTGTTCACCAAAGCAGCTACTGGTTTCTGTGTGAAGCACGTGTACCATCTTCTGCTTCCCAAGAAGGGGTTAAGTTGGCTACATGTACATGATTACAGGTAATTAAAACAGCAGGATTTTTATAAGTACAGGTTTGCAAGAACTACAGATATTTGTGTTGTTAATAGGTCATTTGTAAATTGCCAACCACACAATAGTTTCTCTTTATGAAGGTAGTCCATATTTTTCAAGCTCTAGGTAGTAAAGTAATCCCATTCATAATTACTGCCCCTCTACTCTGCCCTGGTGAGGCTGCATCTGGAGTACTGTGTCCAGTTCTGGCCTCTCTTGTTCAAGAAGGACAGAGAACTGCTTGAGAGCGTCCAGTGCAGACCCATAAAGATGATGAAGGGAATGGAACATCTCACTTACAAGGAGAGACTGGGGCAGCTGGGGCTGTGCTGCTTAGAGAAGAGGAGACTGTGAGGTGACCTCGTCAATGTTCATCACCCTTTACATATTGAGTGCCAGGAGGCTGGAGCCAAACTCTGCCCAGTGATGCTTGACGACAGGGTAAGGGGCAATGGGTGGAAGATGAAGCATAGGAAGTTTCATGTAAACATGGGGAGGAATTTTTCCCCTATGAGGGTTACAGAACACTGGAGCAGGCTGCCCAAGGAGAGTGCCCCTTTGGCGATCCTGCTTTGGCAGGGGGGTTGGACTAGATGAGCTTTGGAGGTCCCTTCCAGCCCCTGACATTCTGTGATTCTGTGCTAACTGTGGCTTTTTCTCTTTTCTAGCTTGATATTAGAATATCATTTGGGTGAAATGAAGTCTTGAACCCTGAATAGTCAAGGTACTGAATATTTTGGCTAGTATAAAGCTAGTTCTCAACAATAACTTGTGATCAAGGTGTTGTAAGTTACGTTTTCTCTGTGAACTCTTTGAAAATGGTGTTTGAGGTAAACATGTTCTACACAGGTATTGTTCTCTTAAGAGTTTAGCAGGGGGAGAAAGTTAAAAATTGCCAGCTTCCTCATTTCTGACACTTCAAAGCAACTTTGCTAAAGATATGTCAGCTGGATTTCAGCATAATTTTGTGTGGATGATTTATCTTGTCTGGTCCAGGATGTAAACTTGTTAAACATTGTAAATTAATCATTTTTTATGGGGAGAAAAAAATTACTTGCTAATTTGCATATTAAAAAGCAGCCCAATTCCAGGCAAGTTATGCTTTTATTTTAGTAATCTTAGAGACAGGGAACACTAATAATTTGGTGATGCAGAACAGGGATTTTCAGAAGCGGTTAAATAAGAGGGGCATGAATAAATGATGTAGATGCTCTTTGCTAACTTAGATTGTTTGGAGAAAAGTTGACATGGTTTAATTCGCTCCTCCTTCCTTTACTATAACTTTTACTGAGTTGAAGGATTAATCCATGATCCTTTTTCATAGAATGGTTTAGGTTGGAAGGGACCTCAGTGATCATCCAGTTCTGACCCCCTGCCAAAAGCAAGGACATCTACCACTAGAACAAGTTGCTCAAGGCCTCATCCAACCTGGCCTTGAGCACCTCCAGGCAGGGAGCAGCCACAACCTCCCTGGGCAACCTGTGCCAGTGCCTCACCTCACTGGAAAAAACTCTTTCCTAACATCCAGTTTGAATCTCCCCTCTGCCAGTTTAATCCCATTACCTCTTGTCCTGTCATTACAAGACCTTTTAAATAGTCCCTCCCCAGCCTTCCTGTAGGTCCCCTTCAGATACTGGAAGGCCACTGTAAGGTCTCCTTAAAGCCTTCTCTTCTCCAGGCTGAAGAGCCCCAACTCTTGTAGCCTGCCCTCGTAGCAGAGCTGCTGCAGCCCTCTGAGCATCTTTGTGGCCCTCCTCTGGACCGGCTCCAGCAGTTCCATGTCCTTCTTGTGTTGGGAGCTCCAGAACTGCACACAGTACTCCAGGTGGGGTCTGAGGAGAGCAGAGTAGAGGGGCAGAATCCTCTCCCTTGCCCCACTGACCACATTGCTCTTGCTGCAGCCCAGGACAAGGTGCTCTTAGTATCACTGTTACTGGAAAGTTTGGGGTTAGTTTTTGAGGTTGTTATTTGTTTTTAGCTTGTATTATGCACTGACAAATCCTGCACTTCCATGTTTGATCTAAAAGATATTGCATTTACTTGAAGAAAGGAGCTTGGGATCCCTTCAAAGTGAAGGGAATCCAAATTTGGTAACCGTTTGGAAAGCAGCAGAATAAAAATGACAAATACAACAACAACCTTCCAAAAGCCAGAACTTGATGCATACAGACCTAAAAGCTTAATTTAAGCTCCACTTTTGTAGTCTGTGACATTTCATGCTCTTTGTGCTGTTATTTATGTAGCAAAACCAGAAGATGCTACAGATGCTTAGAAATGGCAGGCATAGAGTATTACTGAAGCTTTCAATATTGATCAATATGACTCCAAGGAAAAAATATTTAATGGATTGGAGGTAAGGATGGTGAATGAAAAGTGAGAGCAGAATCATTAGACTGCCATCTTAAGAAAAAAATAAGTTGCATGTCTTTCACCTGTAAATTTTACATTATTTTTATTGGAGGTCCTGACTAATGACTGTTTGAATCCTTCATTTGTTAATGAGTTCTGTATCACTCAGATTAAATTTAGAAGAAAATCTGCTTTTTAGGTGATTTGGAAAAGTGTAGATGAATTTAGCCACTCCTGGGTTAAGTGAAAAATCTCTTTATCCAACAGTTCAGTAACTTTCTAAGATAAAAAGTAAGAATAGCACAAACTTGATGTCCTTGTTGGGAGTAATATTAATCTAAACACATCCATTGTATGCACAGTACAGATCAAATTGTTAGGAGGTTGGTCTAAGTGAGAAAGTAAGAAGGGACCTAATGGTTTCTTATGTAAACACTACTAAGGGCGCAGTGCAAATTATCCCATTGAGGAGGAAAGATGGAAAATACACTAAGAGCCTGAGTGGGATAAATCAAGAGTTCTTCACACACTTCAAATATGAAAAGGAAGATTGCACAAAGTGGAAACTAGGTCAGATCCCTAAAGTCAACTGCAAGCATATAAATCAGAGATGCTATTCAAGAGAAAGTGAAGGCTATTTGAGGGTGACAATGGAGGGGCTCAGGTGTCGTGCCTTTTGTGTCAGATTTCAATACAAAGGTCAGCTGCAATGAGGTTGCCTAATACCAGCACCCACAGGAAAGAATAAGGAACAGCTTACATAGTATGTAGAAAACTTAGATGGTTTTTATGTCAGCTGGCTAGGTGAACTTTGTCCTTGGTATTTAATGGGCTGCTTGAAGAACTCCGAAAGACTCCAACAGTTAGCTGTAGGAACGTCAGGCTGATAAGCAAGTTACAGAGATGGTGCAAAATGCAAGAATAGTGATTATGTAAAAAGAGAAAAAAAATAGGTATTTATAGAACATTTACTCATAGAATCAACCAGATTGGAGGAGACCTCCAAGATCATCCAGTCCAGCCTAGCACGCAGCCCTAGCCAATCAACTAGACCATGGCACTAAGTGCCTCAGCCAGTCTTCTTTTGAACACCTCCCTGGGCAGCCCATTCCAATGTCAATCACTCTCTCTGTGAAGAACTTCCTCCTAACATCCAGCCTAGACCTCCCCCAGCACAACTTGAGACTGTGTCCCCTTGTTCTGTTGCTGGTTGCCTGGGAGAAGAGACTGACCCTTACTTGGCTACAACCTCCCTTCAGGTAGTTCTAGACACCAATATTCCAATTTCTAGAGACACAGTAAAGTATATGGAGACACACAGAATATTTTCACCACTAAAATGTTTGTTTTGTGAACATTTGAAGTTTTCTATTCTGAATCTGATGTTATTCTTGCTTTTATTAATGGCTTAACTGATGGGCTAGAGAATTAGGTTATTACATTTTCAGATGTCACCAAACAAAGAGGACTTCTGAATGGGCTTACAAATATGTGTAATCTACGTGGAGAACACTTACATTATAAGAGTTTTGCAGTAAATGATGTGATGGTGGTGGTGGACCACGGGTCAGAAGCAAGTGAAAACTGTTGAGCTTTTATTTTATTAGACACGAGGATCTCCCAGACAACCAGCAATAGAACAAGGGGACACAGTCTCAAGTTGTGCCAGGGGGAAGTATAGGCTGGATGTTAGGAGGAAGTTCTTCACGGAGAGAGTGATTTGCCATTGGAATGGGCTGCCCAGGGATGTGGTGGAGTCACCGTCCCTGGAGGTGTTAAAGAAAAGATTGGATGAGGCATTTAGTGCCATGGTCTAGATGACTGGACAGGGCTGGGTGCTAGGTTGGACTGGATGATCTTGGAGGTCTCTTCCAGCCTGGTTGATTCTGTGATTCTATGTTCTAAATATGAAGAATAATGCTATATTAAGCATGTGGAAGGTCTGAGTGGAACTGGTGTTTTCAAGTTTTGGACACCGTACTTCAAAACAGTTGTGAACCAAACAGAGGTAGTCCAGAAGAAAAGAGTGAGGTTTTGCAAGTGATGACTTTTAAGGAATGGCTGGAAGAAGAACAACTGAGCCTAAGTGAAATAACCCTGAAATGTGGCTGTGTGTGTAAGCACACAATAATAGGCAGCACATAAAGGAATAGCTGCTGTAAAAATGAGCTCCTAGCCATGTCTTTAAAGGATAGGCAAAGTGGGCTTCAACATGATACAAGTTAGGTACTTTAAAGTCTGAGAGATGTTAATGTTACATTATGAAAATCACTTGAATAAGATATCAGAGGAGGTTATGGAGTAAGCAGTGTTAAGAGTCTTTAGGAGCAATGAGTTTTTAATATAGGTGTTATAAGGACAATTTCTCCCTTGGTGGGACACTGGGTAGGTGACATTTTTTTAATCTTTTCTAGCTGTTTGAGTCTGCATCTTCCATGTGAGAGTAACTTGAATGACAAATTCTATTCTAAGCTATTGCAGGCAAACCTGGGCATGAAGGAGCTGCTAGCAGTTCCTTTGTTTCCCCTGATGGGAACTTACTCTGAGTACTGCTTCATGAAAATATGAATGATGGAAGTATCTTCAGATGCACCATGCTGATGGATAAATGTCTGTTTCTTTCCTCACTCTCCAGCTATAGAGATTGCACTTCTGTTGTGCATATGTCCTTCAAGTATAAGATCTGAATAATTTGCCTTTGTGTATGGTCTGTAGGTCATACCCTGCTACTTTGGAGGGCACAGGGTAGGGCCAGAAACTGCAGTTCTACTTAAACCACCCACACTGACCACCCGGAACGGTTTTCCTTTTAGCTCTCTAGAGTCTTCTGTGAGTTGCATTAAGAATAGTCAGTGCAAAAGTTTTTTTCTTGCCTACACAAGACAAGCCACAAGTGACCAAGGCAAGCCACAAATAGTCAAGATAAGCAAACACAAATGAATTGTGAGTTTAGTGCTCAAACATTGAGGCAGAAACCTGCTCTCCAGTAGGGTGTACCTTTGAAAGATGGATGCATGACATTTGTCCCCAGATGTGAGAACTGTAGCCTCTGAAGCATTCAGTTTATGAATTATTCATGAAATACCCCCTAAACTCTAATATGACTCCAAGGAGCATAAGAGAGCCATAAGCATTACTTTTGATAAATAAATAGTCCTTAATTAATTATTAGCCAGCACAGGTTTAATCAGAGAGATACTGAAAGAAACAAAGGGGTTGAGAAAAAGTTGGAGCTAAGAATCCGTTCTGATAATAATAATAATGCTCTTGAAGTACGCAGTAGGTAGGATACTAATTAGTGAATACCTGTGGCATGTATGCACCTGACCTAAAACAATCTTTGCCTGGAGTAGGCTTGTTTTTCCTCAATCCTAAAATCTATATTAAAGGGAATAAGGCTTTGTCAGCAGGTTGAATAGACAGGCACAAAGAGAGAGAGAAAGCACTGTAAGCAAGACAGCTGTGTCTTCTAGGAGAGGTAGGAATGAGCTGGATCCTTCTTCATTTGGAATAAAGTGGTTACACTGAGGTAATGAAATATTTAGATAACACTTTTGGACCCATTTTCTTACATTGTGTATTCTTTGGCAAAGAGCTAAAACTTTTCATTTGGAAGAGCTGTTTCTGTCTCCACAAACAGGCTCTGAGGGCGTTGTATCATTTGGAGTGCTGAACCCCCTTTTGTCTCCTTACCAGAACTAGGATTATTCCAAAGAGCAGCTCTGGGAAGGGGTCATGAGAGGATAATTCATTAGGTCCCACTCAAGAGGAGGAGACAAACAGGGCTGCAACTTGAAAGTACCGTGTTTAGGAAAATAAGGCTTCTGAGAAGGATGGCTGACCATAGACTGTCAAGCACATTTAAAAGGCTTGGATAGTGGAGTCAGTGAAAGGGACATTTGATTCAGAACTTCTTCCATGGAAGAAATCTGCTTTTTCTTTCACATGACCATACTCTACTATAAGTGTGTCGTCTGTTGAAATGGTTATCCCAGGCTCTCCAGGAATAAAGAGACCTCTTACAGCTTCTGAAGTCTCCAAGAGTGAACCGTAGGCGATCTCATATTAGTCAGATGCCCCTGCTGTCCGCAGAAGAAAGAAGCACTGCTCAAAGTCTAACACTCTGCACTGATCTATGCCTTTGGAGCAGTCTAAAAGTCTGTGAGTTGTCCTTATCTGTACTCGGCTAAAGCAGTGTCTTTTCTTTTTTTTTTCACTTGATACCGCATGCTGTTTCTGCATCAGCACCTCTTTACATCCATCAAAGGAAACTTGAGCTCTACTTCCTTCTGCAGTATCTGCATCTTCTCCTTCTGTGCTAAACAGACAGAAGAATTATTTGTGGCCTCTGCCTCCATTTCACTGGGGCAGAATTCTGGCTGCCTTTCGCAGTGTTTTGGTTTGTCAGTATAACCGCTGGGTAGCAGGGGGCTTTGGGCCAAATGGTGGTGTTTGGTCACCAGTCCAGTCCCAGGCTTGATATTGTTGGTGAACAGGTGTTGACAGTGCTCAGTTTGGTTAAGACTGGAGGTCATGTCCAATAACAACTGTTTGAGTAATTCAGAGTTTGGTAGTTGCTGTGCCAATTTTACGAGCTAAAACTCATATGCTCTATGGAAAAGAAGTAGTAGGATAGGACAGCTGCTGCCTGGGTGCTGAGAGGTGTTTAAGATAGCAGTGTTACCCTTTGTGTATTGTATCTACTCATGATTTGTCACTGGCTAGTGATGGCAGATGACTGGCTGTTAAGAAGCTAAGGTTAGGAGGGATGAATCTCGTCATTACCAGAGGATAGATAACTCATTAACAGCTAGATGAAGGCTTGGCCTTTGAAATCCACAATGCACTCCATAGATCTCTTGTGAATTCAAGGACAACTAAGAACATTTTTAGAGCCCGGATACATTGCATTTTTAACTGTTCTCATCTCACCTGCTGCTTGCCTATTCCATTGCAGCATCCTGGCAGGAAGCTTTCCTTTTACTGCCTGAAGGATGAATGTAGATATTCTTCAGGTATGTGAATTCTTCAGTGGAAAGAATATCCTTTAACAGCAGAAAGTAATGTTCCACTTGCTGGCAATTTGCGAGAAGTACACATCTTTACTAAAAATCTTCCCTTCCATGATCTGGATTTTTAATGAACTCTACATTTCAGAAAAAAAAAAAAAAAAAAGAAAAAAAACCCACAAAAACCCAAATCCACGTTAGCCTTCGTAGCTCTACACTGCAGATGCAGTTTGGGCATCATTTCTGCCATCTCCACAGCAGTGTGTGCTCTAGAACCTTTGACGGATCACTTTCTCTATCGTGTAGATTTAATGTAAAATGTAAAATTAGTATCCCAGTTACTTAATCTCCTCTTTAAATGATTATAGAATCAGACAGCTTGGAAGACACCTTCTACTTTTTGCCTTTGTAGTCTCAGCTAATTTTTTCTTTTCAGTATTCAATTTCTCCAGTTGTATGCTCACATCACTGGAACAGATGCATTTCACTCTTCCTGCATGTAACTTTAGCTTTATCATGCACTCTAACATTACTTATAATGTCAAGACAAGATAAAGTCATAGAATCAACCAGGTTGGAAGAAACCTCCAAGATCGTCCAGTCCAACCTAGCACCCATCCCTATCCAATCAGCTAGACCATGGCACCAAGTGCCTCAGCCAGGCTTTCCTTGAACACCTCCAGGGACAGTGACTCCACCATATAGAATCATAGAATCAGTCAGGGTTGCAAGGGACCACAAGGATCTTCTAGTTCCAACCCCCCTGCCATGGACAGGGACACCCTACCCTAGATCAGGCTGGCCAGAGCCTCAACCATCCTGGTCTTAAACACCTCCAGGGATGGGGCCTCAACCGCCTCCCTGGGCAACCCACTCTAGGGTCTCACCACTGTCATGGCGAACTTCCTCCTCACATCCAATCTGAATCTCTCCATCTCCAGATTCACTCCTTTCCCTCTAGTCCTGTCACTCCCTGATAGCCTAAAAAGTCCCTCCCCAGCTTTTTTTGTAGGTCCCCTTCAGAGACTGGAAGGCCACAAGAAGGTCCCCTTGGAGCCTTCTCTTCCTCTGACTGAACAGCCACATCTCCTTCAGTCTGTCCTCACAGGAGAAGTGCTCCAGTCATAGGAGAGGTGCTCCATTATGCTTTCATACCATATGACATTCAGGCAGAAAAGCAACTGGGTGGCCTCAAGTGAAAAGGCTTCAGATGCAGTGACCAGTTTAGAAAATTGTATTGCAGGAGAAATGAAAGAATCAAGCATAAGGAGAAGGCTCATTTATTGGGGAAAAAACCTAACAGGGAAACAAACAACAAAACCAAAACAACAATGACAGCAACAAAAGAACCACTCCTCCTCCCTAAAAAGAAAACCCAAACCAACCAATCTCCCAAACAAAACTCCACATTTAAAAGATAAGTGCTGTAATAATTTGCAGGATGTCTAATTATCTAAATTATGCAAATAAAATCTTCTGTTTTCTCCTTGTGGTCCTACCCTGTTTGTTCTTTTTGCATCTGCCTTGAGTTAATGTACAGAGAGTAAACAAACCAAAACTAACAAACAATAATATCACATTACAAAGTAATTCAGTTTATGGACAATGTGCTGGTGGTTGGGTGGTGAGGTTTTTGAGGGGGTTTTGATGGTTTGGTTTCTTTTAAAGCCTTTGTCCCAGTGGGTAAGACAGATAAATGTTTGCTTTCACTTATCATTATGGGATCTTGGAAGAGTTCAGTCCTGGTCTCATACAGTTCTTATGGGAAAAGCAAAGCTATATTCTTGGCTTGACGACAGTGCAGTTCCCAAACGTTACCATGGTGATCACCTATGTAACATCACTACAGTTTTCACAACAGCTCAATTTAAGATTCAAGTTGAATATTTCCATGATTATGGGAGGGTAATTATTTCATTACTCAAGGGAAGAAGATTTAGGAGGTAAATAGCTCTTCATTATTTCTTAAATGATTTCCCTAGTCTTTTTAGGCCACAGAAATGCCAAATATTAAAGTGATAAAAACAGAGGGTCAAATTTGGATCCCCTTGTTCATCTTCTCTACCTCTAAGCCCCTTTTGAGCATCCAAGAAAGTCAGACTATTTCTAGCCATTAAATGCTCTTGAAACTTGGATGCATTTGGTGTAGGGCTCTGTTTTCAAGGGTGACCTATTCTTCCAAGGTGCTGAGATTTTTTTCAAAGGTGGAATCATGTTGAAATCAGAAAAAGTTGCAGATTGGGTCACTGACAATCGAGCACAAGCCCTATGAGGAGAGGCTGAGGGAGCTGGGATTGTTTAGCCTGGAGAAGAGGAGGCTCAGGGGAGACCTTATTGCTGTCTACAACTACCTGAGGGGTGGTTGTGGCCAGGAGGAGGTTGCTCTCTTCTCTCAGGCAGCCAGCATCAGAATAAGAGGACACAGCCTCAAGCTACGCCAGGGGAAATTTAGGCTTGAGGTGAGGAGAAAGTTCTTCACTGAGAGAGTCATTGGCTACTGGAATGGGCTGCCCAGGGAGGTGGTGGAGTCGCCGTCCCTGGAGCTGTTCAAGGCAGGACTGGACGTGGCACTTGGTGCCATGGTCTAGCCTTGAGCTCTGTGGTAACGGCTTGGACTTGATGATCTGTGAGGTCTCTTCCAACCTTGGTGATGCTGTGAATAATTGCACAAACAAGGGGAGGGGCAGTGAAACACCCACCCTTCTGGCCCTCGGCTCCAGAGCTTCCTTGTTTTAACTGCAGATATCAATATCTTTTATGGCTAGGACAAGTCAGAGCTCAATATCTGTTTTCCCTTTAAAAAATCTGTTTATTTTTCTTCACACTTTGAGGAACCAGTAACTTCTGAGTACAGAGTGATTTATTATATGGAGACTATTGATACCTTGAGTTACTGATGGTGATCTGCAACGTGTTTTGTGGAATTTGTGTGTGCTCACAGAGAGCTGAGCTATCTATTTATAATTAGAGGTGGTTATTAAAAGAAATCAACACTGAAAAAATTAGAGGATAAATTAATTTTGGAATTTACACAAAAAGTTAAACTTTTTTGTTGTTTGTTTACTGCAAAGGTTCTATGTTCTGCTAATTAAATCAGAGGTGGAACATCAAATAGGCTTAGCAAATAACTTAATGGCTTGTAAACAAATAATTGCCACAGCAAAGTAAGTACATAGAACAGAAAGTAAATAATTATGTTGTAACACTGTTATTAATTTGTCCCTTCTTGCTATAGAATACACTATTCTTAGGAGTCTTTCATTAGAAAGAAAAAAAACCCCCACTTTTAGATACCTCCCTTTGTATCCTACTGTTAGGAACCAAGGGAGAAAGGGTTCATAATTTATTTTGCCTGCATTTTTCTGTTTTCCAGTGAAAATAAATGGGTAGTTTTACACAATCACTACAAACCCTTTCACAGTATCATCAGGGTTGGAAGAGACCTCACAGATCATCAAGTCCAACCTTTTACCACAGAGCTCAAGGCTCATTCCAAGAATGGTGGTGCAAATTTTGTTAGATTATGTCACTAGGCTGAGAAGGTTTCAGGACACTACTGACAAGTCTAGACAAGAAGCTGTTTGTGCTGCTTTGGCTGCCTCTTGCTGTATTCCTTTTTTTTTTTTTTAATGGGCCAGCATTCAGCAATGATGCAAACCTCTAATTGAGTGTTTTGGGCTATAAAAGATAGAAGTACTGCAGTGTTCTGTTAAATCAGACTGAGGTAGAACATGGCAAATCAACATTTTTCTGTGTTGTAGGCTATTTCTTGGGGATATCTGCCAGAGTGAAAGTAAGGGTAGGTCATAGTGGAAAGAACTGGAAAATGCCTTTTTTCTTCCAGAGAAACCTGATCTACAAAAAGACTTTTTTCAAGAATGCACCACTTTTGTTGAGGCTTCCTCAGACAAAGGGTGAAACTGCACATTGTAAGACTCCAAATGTGTGATCCTTACATGGAAGTCTCAAATTCCTGCCCTACCTCGATCAAACTAGGGACTTTCAGGTGAGTAGCTTGGATGTTGCATTGCAGTTTCTCAATATAAAATTCTAGTCTGTATGCTTATGACTTATTTGTTGGACCAGAGACAAGTACACAGACAACATCTTGTCTCTTGGACAGTCTAAACATGATTCCTGAGGAGGTGTAAAAAGAATTAAATTGAAGAGTCCCTAAGGGTCAACAGTCAACACAGCCAGCCCCAGCCAATTCTCTGCAGAATGATGCATCGAAACAGCTGTGATGTTCCCAAACCCTTCAGCTCTTGACCACTTGGTGTGAGTTACAAGTGAAAAAGAGTAGCTGTAACTAGAATGTCTGTAGGCAAGCGTCAGCACAGAGATGTGACCCATTAGTGCCATTGGATACAAGTATCTTTTATTCTAGTTTTCCAGGAGAGGTCTCTCAAATATTTTGTGTACTAGAAAATATTTTCATGTTTTATAAGCTTATTTTGGTGTGGCAACATTCACAACATGTTTGTACTCAGAAGTAGAAATCTTAAATACAGTCATTTTATGATACAGATTAAATGCTCATATAATTGAACAGATTGGAATGCACATTAAGTTGACAACACAAACTTTATGTATGGCAGCAACATACATTAATGTGCAAAAGTTCCACTGGAGATCAGTGCTGAATTAGGAACTTTCATGAAAGATTATAAGTGCACACAATATTACAGCAATATACTTCTGTGCATAAAATAGCATAAAGCAATGAGTTTTTATGAAGCCATAGTCTTTTAGGTTGGAAAAGAGCTTTTGTGTTGTCAAAGCCAAGCATTAACCTAACACTACCAGGTTCACTGCTAAACCATAGAATCACAGAATGGTTTAGGTTGGAAGGGACCTCAAAGATCATCCAGTTCCAACCTCCTGCCATAGGCAGGGACACTTCCTACTAGAACAGGTTGCCCAAGGCCACATGAAACCTGGCCTTGAACACCTTCAGGGAGGGAGCAGCCACAACCTCCCTGGGCAACTTGTGCCAGTGTCTCACCACCCTCACTGCAAAGAACCCTTTCCTAACATCTAGTTTGAATCTCCCCTCTGCCAGTTTGAACCCATTACCCCTTGTCCTGTCATTCCTTCTAAGTAGTCCCTCTCCAGTCTTTCTGTAGGCTCCCTTTGGATACTGGAAGGCCACTATAAGGTCTCCTCAAAGCCTTCTCTTCTTCAGGCTGAAGATCCCCAACTCTTGTAGCCTGTCCTCATAGCAGAGCTGGTCCAGCTCTCTGAGCATCTTTGTGGCCTTCCTCTGGACTCGCTCCAACAGTTTGATGTCCTGCTTGTGTTAGGGGCTTCAGAACTGTGTACAGGACTCCAGGTGGGGTCTGTGGAGAGCAGAGTAAAGGGGGAGAATCCCCTCCCTTGCCCTGCTGGCCACACTTCTCTTGATACAGCCCAGGACACAGTTGGCTGCTTGGGCTGCACATGCACACTGCTGCCTCATGTTGAGCTTTTCATCAAGCATGTCCCTAAGCACCACGTCTACACGTCTTTTAAATATCTCCAGGGATAGAGATGTTACCACTTCCCTTTTCTAGTGCTTGGCAACCATTTCAGCAAAGAAATTTCCTTCAATGTCTAATGTAAACCTCCCCTGATATGATTTCCTCTTGTCCTGTCTCTTGCATGGACAAGTCATGGATATATCTTTGGAGCTGCCTACCCACGTCTATTCAGTGGTCAGCAGCAATAAGATAAGGAGCAGTAGCTACAAACTGAAATATAGAAGGTTTTGCCACAATATGAGGAAAAACTTCTGTACAGTGAGGGTGGCATGGTACTATAACAGGCTGCCCAGAGAGGTTGTGGAGTCTCCTTTTCTGCAGACTTTCAAATCTTAAATCTGTTCCTGTGAGGACTACCCTAGGGGATCTTGCTATGGTAGGGAGGTTGAACGCGATGATCTCTGGAGGTCACTTCCAACCTCTAATATTCTGTGATGCTGTGATCACTCCCATCTGTGGATTTGCTGTTGTCCAGTCTGCTAATTTCGTTGTGTATTTTCCTGTCAAGGCAAAAAAGACACTTCTGGAGAACTAAACTATATAGAACAATACTGGATGGGAGAGGTAACACCTAGTAGGTGTGGAAGCATTTCATTTGGAATGCCTGCTAAACAGGATACTTTCTGTTCTTGCTTCTGTGTAAAGTGGAATTTAAGTTGTTTATGCTATTTTTTTTTTTTCTTTGAAGAAAAATTATGTAATAGATTGTCAGGGTTGTTAACTGAACAAGATGCAATGTCTGAAATTAAGATCCAAAAAAGTTAGAAAATGGCTGCCCTTGAATTCAAGCTGCCCACATCTACTCCATCTGTTTTGGTTCAGGCAAGCAACTAATTTGGATACAATTTAACGAATGTTTAGTCACGTGTTTTGTGAATATATTTTTTTTAATATAGCCACTGAAGTGTAAAGGATGCAGGAAAGAAATAAGACTTCACTTAGCACAGCATTTCTTTTGCAAATCATTCTTGCTTTGATTTCCTGAGTTTAAAAAAATTCAGTTTTGAGGTGGCAGTGAAATCTTGCCTTATTCCCCTCATAAGAAGAAACTTGCATTGATTTCCTGGGGTCCAAATTCCTATGAAAAGTCTTCCTTTCCTGCTTCAGGCTGAGATTTCTTGGTGAATGATCATACAGATTGGCTGGGGCCTCCAACACATTTTACAATGTCTTTTTCTTTCCCTTTGTGTTTTGTAATTTCTTGTTCTTTTCAAGATACTTTAAGTAATTTGTGCCATTTTGTGTTCCAGGATTAATTACATCTTACTGCTTTTACTACTTTATATAGAAAAGAAATCGTGACATATACCGAGCCTGGTTTTATCATCCATTCAGAGTATTTAATTATCTAACAATTTAATCTGTTATTTCCAACAGCATTTTCCATTTTTATTATATTTAAGTATATATAATATTTAGTGTTCAGTTGCAAAGAACTCAGATGTTCTTTCCCTTTCAGAAACTTTCTTGGCTCTTGTAAGATTAATGCACTTAATTCTAGACTAAATGTTCTTTGTGTGCCCTTAATGTCATTGCAAAATTGTTTAAGTTGTATCAACTTATTAGAATTTTTTTTGACTTTGCTTGGAGTCACCATCCCTGGAGGTGTTGAAGAAAAGCCTGGATGGGGCACTTAGTGCCATGGTCTAGTTGATTGGCTAGGGCTGGGTGCAAGGTTGGACTGGATGAGCTTGGAGGTCTCCTCCAACCTTATTGAGTCTATGATTCTATGATTAGTGCCATGGTCTAGTTGATTGGCTAGGGCTGGGTGCTAGGTTGGGCTGGATGAGCTTGAAGGTCTTCTCCAACCTTATTGAGTCTATGATTCTATGACTAGTGCCATTGTGTAGTTAATTGGGAAGGGCTGGGTGATAGGATGGACTGGATGAGATTGGAGGTCTCTTCCAACCTTATTCAGTCTATGATTCTATGATTAGTGCCATGGTCTAGTTGATTGGATAGGGCTGGGTGATAGGATGGTTCTATGATTCTATTTCTCTTTGTCTAACCTGGGTCTACATGCAATGATTCTACATGACTTCAAGATTTTAAAAGCCACACGTTATTGTGGGTTTACACTATCTGATGCCAAAACAATCAGTTTTTTTTCTGGCTCTTGCAAACTCACAGATTTTGCAGGTCAAAGTTTTCAGCTTTCTATTTTGTTAGCCTCCTTCACGTGTAAAGGATATTTAACAAATCAGTGTGGTGCAATAGAGGCAGTGGGGTAGAAGAAGCTCTTCCTTATTATTAATGTATGGCCTATTTTATTCCATCCACATTTAGTAAAAAGTCTTCAATGCTGTTGAAAAAAAAACTGTCCTGAACAATATTTAGGAGACTTGAATACCTGCTTTTTGTGTTTTGGCTTTTTTTTTTTGTTTTCAGAATAGAATAGAATAGAATCAATCAGGTTGGAAGAGACCTCCCAGATCATCCAGTCCAACCTATCACTCATCCCTGTCCAATCAACTAGACCATGGCACTAAGTGCCTCATCCAGGCTTTTCTTGAACACCTCCAGGGATGGTGACTCCACCACGTCCCTGGGCAGCTCACCAAAAAGATGTGAAGAGAAATATACTCTAGATTGTGCCTTCAGGATGCAGGTAGCTTTAGGAGTATTTTGGCATCTTCTGTACGGTGAAAGACAATGTGAACTGCCTGAGAACAGCTTCTAAAGCACCACTTTGCTGACAGTTTATTTTTTTGGTTGACCTTTATAATTTTCAAAACTAATAGGCTAAAAGTGCTATTTAAAATATTTAAATGTTTTTCCATTTTAAAGCACATGCTGGTATCCTGGCAATTAGATGCAAATTCTCTTCAGTGCTACAGCAGAAGGAAACTCGCTCAGAACTACAGTTTTAATAATTAAGAAACCATAAAAACCTTTAAGTAGTGTAATAAAATGGTTTTAAATCATATTTGTAAGATCTGTGGTAAAAAACTTTAGAAGAGAAATGGTGAGTTTTATAATTTCTGTCGCTTTAGTATTTAAAAAGAAATTTTCATATCATTTTCCAGTCTCATAAAAAATGTAAGCTTTAATTGTGCACATAATATAACTGAACTAGAAAATACTTCTGCTATATCAAAGAGTTGTTTAGAATAGAATATTTCACTTGGTGGAACCTGCAACGATAATCTAGTCCAAGATGTTTCCAACAGAATATTTCACTTGAAGGAACCTACAATGATAACCTATTCCAAGATGATTAGACTATAATATTTCACTTGAAGGAATCTACAATAATAATCTAATCCAAGACATTTAGAATAGAATCATAGAATCAACCAGGTTGGAAGAGACCTTGAAGATCATCCAGTCCAACTTATCACCCAGCCCTAGCCGAGCAACTAGACCAAGGCACTAAGAGCCACATTCCATTTCTTGAACATCTCCAGAAATGGCGACTCCAGCACCTCCCTGGCAGCCCATTCCAATGCCAAGCACACTCTCTGTGAACAACTTCCTCCTAACATGCAGTCCATATCTTCCCTGGCACAATTTGAGACTGTGTCCCCTTGTTCTGTTGCTGGCTGCCTGGCAGAAGAGACCAACCCCCACCTGGCTACAGCCTCCCTTCAGGTAGTTGTAGACAGTAATGAGGTCACCCCTGAGCCTTCTCTTCTCCAGGCTAAACAACCCTGGCTCCCTTATCCTTTCCTCATAGGGCTCATGTTCCAGGCACCTCACCAGCTTCATCAGCCTTAGAATATTTCAATTGGAGGAACCTGCAGTGGCAATCTATGCTAAGACATTTAGAATAGAATATTTCACTTGGAGGGACCTACAATGATAATCTAGTCCAAGATGTTTAGAACAGGATATTTCACTTGAAGGAACCTGCAATGATAATCTAGTCCAAGATGTTTAGAGTAGAATATTTCATTTGGAGGAACCTGCAATGATAGTCTAGTCCAAGATGTTTAGAACAGGATATTCCACTTGAACGAACCTGCAATGATAATCTAGTCCAAGATGTTTAGAACAGGATATTTCACTTCAAGAAACCTGCAATGATAATCTAGTCCAAGTGCTTAAAAATTTTATAAGAGTAAAAATTTGTGCCATGTTTTAGACAGAATGGAAAGTTTACACTTTTCCATGCTCTGAATATAGAGAGGGATAAGTGCTCTGATTTTGAGATTTGAAATATACTCTGCAGGCACCACAAGGCTACACAAACTTGTTTGTTGATAAGAGTGCAGGACTGGCAAGTATAGCTTGAAAACCAACTGGTATCTTCCCTCTCATCACTTTGTACTTTCATGTATACTATATCTTGAATATGCATGTTATACCTCTCCTTTGTTTTTGATTCATTTGTTATTCATCAGACTTGGATTCTGTTTGTTCAGGTAACCCAGCTTTGATCTCAGATATGCTACTACTGTTGCATTGTCTGCTTTGAGACTTTACTTCATCCGTACATACTTCCTTGTTGCCCATTACCAGTTTACTTGGAGGAATCTCATTTTTGTCAATGTCAAAGGCAGGACATCTCCCTCATTTTTTAGGAAAATAAATTCTAGATTTTTTTTTCCCAGTTAAAATTCTATTCTATTTTTTTTCCCTGGTAAGTAAATACTTAATCCAAGACCATTTGTTTTAGTTGAAAGCCAAATTTCTCATTACACCAGTTTTGAGATAAACTTGTGACCAGCGCTGATGTTGCCACCATGTTAATGACCTGTGTATTTTCCTCTGACAAGGCTTGTGGGTAACTGTAGTTACTAAAGTAGTGGGCATTGTTTTTCTTTCTCTTCAGGAAGGAACACTCCAATGTGAGTCATCAGATCATGGTCCCTGGAGGTGTTTAAGCAGCGTGTAGACCTGGAGCTTGGGGACATGTTTACTACAGAAAAGTAGATGCTCATAGTCTACAACTACCTGAAGGGAGGCTGTAGCCAGGTGGGTTTGGTCTCTTCTGCAACTAGCAACAGAACAAGGGGGCAGAATATCAAGTTGTGCCAGGGGGGTCTAGGCTGAATGTTAGGAGGAAGTTCTTGCCAGAGAGAGTGATTGGCATTGGAATGGGCTGTCCAGGCTGCTGGTGGTGTCGATGTCTCTGGAGATGTTCAAGAAAAGCCTGGATGGGGCACTTAGTACCATGGTCTAGTTGATTGGCTAGGGCTGTGTGCTAGGTTGGACTGGATGGTCTTGGAGGTCTCTTCCAACCTGGCCCCTAACCTCCTTTTCAGGAAAAATGTTTTAAAATCAGTTGTTTGAGAATGAAATGAATCTGTTCACCCTAATCTGGTGCAGAGTAATTATTATTTTAATTTCTGTAATGTTTGTTTCTTCAAATATTTTATTTTCTTTGCACAAAGTTACCCATTGAAACAAACAAACAAAAAACAGCTGTTATTTGGCCAATTCAGTTTGCAGATTTCTTTCAGTCACTTGTGGGAGATGCTTTTTTTTGATTGCAGGTAGATCTGATTAAAAGGTATTTTTCAATGCTGTGCTTATTTAATAGAGTTGAAAAGCCATCCTTAAAGAAACAGAGTCAAAAGCAGAGCTTTTCTATGTTAGCATAGCTAAATGAGTGTAGGAACTCCACGGATTACCCCTCCTAACTCTTGTTTTGTGTGGCTCTCTTCCAGATTCCCATTGATGAGGCATAATGAACGGAATAACAAGTACAGATGATTTTATGAAACTTAAAGGATCTTGGCTGCCTATAGGTCAGTGAAGCTATAATCAGTTGATTTCTTTCCAGTAAATACTACTTCTGTTGAGATTAGTGTGTTTGTTATCCTGTTGTTGGAAAATAAATAATTAAGATGTAGGGCTGGGAAGTCTGGGGAATTCATTCTGTATGCAATTAATTATCTTGTTTGTTCCAGTTTATTTCTGATCAAATAGGAGATACTGAAAGAGTATAAAATAATGTCCTAATATACTCTAAGGACCTGTTTCTGCCCCAGTTGACATTAACAGCAAGTTCCCGCTGATGCGATTGATGCTCTAATTGCCTGGCTTGACATTGATGTTTTCTCATTTCTCAATTCCAATGGTTTTGCTCTAGAAAGGATGTTGGGATGATGTCAGTTTTCTAAGCAGTGATCACACGGGAAGTAAATGTTTTAAACAGAAGATTAAAAAGCTGGAAGAAGAAAATTTTGCAGCAAATGTTGGGTGATTATCAAGCCACCTTCTTGCACGTGAGAACATGCAAGGAGACTGATCTCTCTGTGCCCAGTTTTGCTGCAGGGAAATGCATTTACATTCCCTGCTTCTGTTGCTTTAACTTGCCTTTCTGGGAGTCACAGCATTTCACCTAATCATTTTAAAAGAACCATACTGCCTGGAAACTGTTTTCTTTTTAATCCAGAGCCCAGCAGTAATAGGTTTCTTAACCTGGTCATTTAATACCTTGTTTCATTTTTCACCTCTTTGTCATTCATTTTATTAGGCTTGAATGCAGTCTTCCTGCACTGTGATTCTCCCTTTCTTTTTTCCACATGGCTGCTTGGTTTGTAGAAGATGCCTCCTTACAGATATGTTCCTTCCCCTGACAAACAATTACCCCTGTTCCCCTCTGCAGGAGGCCATTAGGACATCATCACGGGTTCTGCTAAGTCATCTCACAATCACAGTTTTGTGCAATCACCTCTCATCTCAGCCTCTCTAGGCATATGCCATGCGGGGAAACTAGCAGTCGCAAAATACAGCACCTCCAGGCATATTATTTGTTATTTTGGTCCAGGAGTGTGACAGATAATGGCTACTGTCTGAAGGTCTCATTGGCTGCAATGACTGGCATCATACGCAGAACATGTGGAAAAGCCAGAATGGGTGATCACATCCATACTTAATAACAACAAAAGGAACAATTTTGTATTTTCACTGCAGCTAAAAGCACTAAAAAGGAGGACTCAAAAGGTAATGTTTGGAGAATTATTCCACTGAATAGACTCACAAAGCTAAATTTCTGTTGCATCTGTTCTTTCTTACTTATGTTTTATAAGCTGTGTGTACAAAGAGCAAATGTGTCAGTAATTTGCTTCATATTTAACCTAGTTATCATGATGCAGCTAAGCATTTAACAGCATTTTATTAACATAATACTATAAAACTAGGCATTTGTAAGCTTGAAGTGTGCCAATCATAGGAGATACTCCTTAAAATCCCAATGTACCAGGTGAGTCCTCCCGTGCTAAACTGAGGCAAGCGGAGAGTTCTCTTACCAATAGACTATTTGAGAAACTGTTCACACTTTTCCCCTAGCTGTTCACACAATTCTAACTCATGTTCAAAAAATCATTAATTAAATGGTGTGGTTTCAAGGACTGTGTTAGACCTTGAAATAAATGCACCCAAACCTGCGTGTTTTATTGATAGAATGAAACCAGCTGTTTTGTGGAAGACTTTCAGCCTGTGTAAATGTTACAAACTGCTGAGTTACTAAAAGGCCCCTTGATATATGATCTCATGTTGCTTAATAGGCCTCCGATTACTTTGGGGAAAAATAGGTTTTATTGTGTTAATCATATGAAAATGAAGTTGCTAATCCCTATCTAATTATGAGGGGGTTTTAAACTTGTAATATTATCCTAATTATTTCCTCTTATTGAAACAAGTCCCGTTCTAAAAGTAATCCTCAAGAAGGCGTACGAAGAACTATCTGATGAAACATCTTGGTTTTAATTTTAATCTATGTAGGTTTGGAACATGTGTTGTTGTGTCAGATGTTACCAACAAACGTTGCAGCATGGCACTTCTAAAAAAATTCCACTCCTCCAGCAGCTCTCTGAGCAGAACCTCAATTCAGGTTCCGTACAACATGTTTAGTTTGTAGTGATATTACATGGAGTGAGTAGAGACTCGCCCCAGTCAATCCTGAAATAAATCACAGAACAATGCAATTTAAGCTTATTTGACTGCTGACAGGCAGATGATTAGATAGCATTATCATTTCCTGTGCTCTGCCTGTCTCTGAAAGTGTTCTGGTTTGGGGTATTCAGTACTGTGAGTTACAAGAGATTAGAAAGCAGACAGAGGAAAAGGATAAGACTAGTGAAAAGAGTAAAGGAATAAGAAATGATAAGTCATTGTATATATATCACTGAGCAACACCTTAACCTTGTGCCCAAGATAAAATGCCTTTGAGACTGAGAACTGCAAAGTGAACCTTGGAGTCAACGGAAGGGGAAAAAAAAAAACCATGGCTTTCCTGCAATGAACTCTGGGGAGCTCCTCCCTAATTTAGGCTCTAGTTTGGAAAAAAAAAAAAGAAATCTCTTTCTCTTTTTTTTTTTTTTTTTTTTTCCTTTGACACTATTAGATCAAAACAGTACCCGGGCATTAGACAGTATTTATTAGCTTGTAAGACCAGAGGTAATGATCCCATTCAATCAGAACTCATGAATAATTCAGCAGTCCCAACTCCACATAATTTCTGGCTTTACTTTTAAAACCAGTAAGGCACCATTTGCATTGCCTTTTTGAGGGGAGAGGGCATGACAGTAAGCAGAGAAATAAAACAGATTTTTCCATGCTTTTGCTTCTCAAACACACTCAGCGCTCCTAGAACGTTATCTCCATTCCCTTTTGTTCCCTCTCATCTCCCAGGACAAAAACATCAGAATAAGTATTAATCATGATACTATTGAGAAGATGCTGTACACTAATTATTGTCAAGAATAGTGCGACCTGTATTTATAGAGGATTTGGTAATCACTGCAATTTGTCCAGCATTGTTACTTACACTAGCTGCTATGAAGTAATTACACGTTTTTCTCCCCTTCTGTTTCAAAAGAACACTTGTACTTTTTCCTCACTATTCAGACAAACTTGCAAGTGATTTCTTTGCAGTGTGCAGTTTCTGTGAAATGAAACGCTGCTTCCTGCGAAACTCCTTTCTGCTGCAGTACATATCCCACGGAATGGGAGGCACAGGACGTGTCAGATGTAATCAGTGTCTTGGAACGTTTCTTTACCTCACCTGCCCAGCTTATCTGACATCTTACTGTAATGATATTTTACTTCTATTTCATAGCAGATCTCACACTGCTTTAGATATTCTTGTTTTGCTGTATGTACTTTTGCTTCTCTAGGTCATGTAGAACAACCAAAAGATTTCTTCTGTGGGGTCCTGCTCCTGCTTTGTACAGCTGCGTCTGTATTTCATGCTTGCTAAATTAAGACTGCAGCACCCTGACTGTTACATAGCTTGGTCTCCTTTTGTCCTCAGAGAGGTTCTAGGATAAGCCTGCCAGAGAGAGGGTTATCTTTTGCAGTGATGCTCTGATTGTTCATGCGAGTGAGATCTCTGTAAATAAATATCATGCTCCAAACTCACAGCACAATTCCAGTAGCCTATCAAAATATTCATTACGCTGTCTTTAAAGGGGGATTAGAGACCTCTTAGGTTGTAAACGGAAACAGCCTTGCTGATCTCTGAGAAGGAGGAAGTGGAATTAGAAAGAGCAATAGCAACCTGCACTTCTCAATAGCAATCTAAAAGAGAACATTTCTCTGACATCTCTGTTAACACATCTAATGCAGATGTCGAGGAAGTAATCATGTACCTGTGTAATGGTGCAGCAGAGTGGCCGTAAGCACACTGACTTAACGTGGAAAATAAGCAAATTGTCTTTCTCTATTTATATGAGGCATTAGCCTTGCCTTTCTGTACCTGTGGTGATGTACCATTCAAAAAAGGGAAGAATTTCCCTTGTTTCCCAAGTTTTTCCCAGGAAGGTGCTTCCTGAGCTGAAACTTCAGATCTAAACATACTGGAGAATACATATCCTTATTGTGGGTGGTGCTTGACATGTTCCTTTGCCAAAAAGAAGAGAAGGTGGTGAATTAAAACATAATCATTTTGCATCACAAAATTATATCAACATTTGAAGAAGGTGGTGGCATTCTGGTCATTTTTGAGCCAAGATGTTTAGAGGGCAGACAAACTTAACAGCTCTGTAAGCTGCTGTTTGAGAAAAGACCATCAAAAAATCCTGAGGGACTGCAAATATATTTGTTAACTTTCAGAGTCAGTGAGTGAGAGTCTTTGTGTATTCATCTGAACCATTAATTAAAGGCCTCTTGGGAGATTATAAGATTTTTGCTCAGTTCCACTAATCCAAGATGAAAAGGACAAATTTGGCTTTGCAAATTGCCACAGAGACTGGGACTACTTTGTGAAAAGGATGTTCTGATTCAGATATCAATATTCTTATGGGTATCCCTGTATGAGAATCTCTGATTTAAGGAAGATCATCAACCAAATATTTACAGTGTCAGTATAATGTATGCAATGATAGCTGCATTAACAGTGCTAAACATTTAATAACAAAATCCATCAGGTACATTTGGGATGTAGGTATGTTTAGTTTAGCAGAACCCAATGTATTGCTTTAGGAGCTTTTCCATCAGCATTTAGTTATGGCTTTGCAGTGGAGTTTGAAATTGAATTATGAGGGAAATAATATGTGTGTAACTGAATGGTTAGGCTTGTCCTTATACAGAAAGGGAGCACCTGAATAGTTCTCATGTTTGCAGGCACATCAGTGTCTTTGCAAAAGTCCCGGTGTAGAGGAATGTAAGTAGACTGAATGTAACGGGCAGTGAAATATGAGTGCCTGAGTGTTCTGGTGGGCTTTAAATGTAGAAACTGGTCTGTAGAGTGATACAGGTAGAGATGAGGACTCAATGTTCAGCACAAAATGGGGATTTTGCTTCAGCTAGCTCACTTTTGGTCCCACGGACTGAATGCCCATTAGCAGCTGATACACAGTAGATGCATCTTTGTCTAGTTACATCCAAGTAGAATGCAGTTTGTGCAGCCTGATGTTGCCCTACAACGTGAGGCAAAATGTGGTGAATGGGGATGACAAGGAAACAAAATGAATTCCTCATTTGAAATAAAGTGCTGATGCAGACATACCCTTTGATATTCCATAATGCTGGTAGCTATCTCCAAGTGGTGTAAGGTTTAGGTAGTTGCCACTGAAGTCAATGGGGTTTTGCTTGTATTGATGTTTCTGAGAAAGAGGATCAGATGTTAAGTTCTGTCCAAAAGCAGATTCTGGCTTAAGTCTGTGTAAATTTACATGTCAACACATGTGGCTCTGATTGCCAAATTGACTCTAAATGTTCAGCCACCAGATGTAATTCAAAACAGATTAAATAGATCTGCAGAGTAAATAGAGACATACATGTTTTACCCAGAGATGAATTTAAGCAGTTGCTGCATCACTTGGTGTGGGAAGTGCTTATAGTTTTAAAACAATCACAACAATAATATGTGAACAGAATCCAAGTATGTTTTGCTTATTGGGAGCTGTGTAATTCAGCACACAATTATCACAGCACTGCTTGCTACTATGGACTCTGTTTATTAATAGATAATGTAGACATAGCCTGGCCCAGGGAGCTTGTAGCTGAAGTGATAATCCTAAACATAATTGTGCATATACCTAACTTCACAGGTGAAGCCAGTTCAATTAAGTCAGTGGGGTACAGAGGTGCATGTAGTTGATCAAGCATGTGAGTAATGATTTCCCAGAATGAGACATAAATCTTCATGCTGCAAAGGTCAATTATAATATGCCCTGAATGTCTGTATATGAGCATTTTCCCTCTCTATGCGATGGGGGAACGATACTGTTTTTATTGTCATGTCTTGCTTGCGGTGATTTCTGCAGAAGAAGCAAAAGTTTAAGGGATTTAAGTCTTGCTCCTGACCCACATAATGCCTAAAATACCTCCCTCACCACCCCGTTTTCTTCTGCATTCTTAGATTACTCAGGCTCTCCTGCCGTGTTTATGGGAAATTCTGCCCAGCATCAGACTGTGCTCCAGGACTTACTGGCAGCAGTTTTATTTCTAGCACTTGCTGCAGCAGTTGCAACCAGTGCCACACACCACAGAATGCAGAAGTAAAATAACCCTCAGCTTCCTCCCAGTGTTCAGGTTTGGTACTTGAACGAGCCGATCTCATGCAGGATGTCTGAGCTAAGCAAAATCATGTTGTAAAGTCTGTTTAACCTCTGCTAATGATGTATTTAAGCCTTCGGAAGTTACTTTGTCTGAAGGTAATAGGAGTCCTGCAATTGAGAGTGGAAAGAGGATCAGGCCCTAAGTCACTAAATAACATTTTCCATGGTAATAATTAATAACAGCAGTTTTGAAGCTAAAGAAACTCATAATTTTATTTGTAATGCAGGTTTCCCAAAACTGCTAGTGGATTTAGGAAGAGAATCAAACAATTATTTGAGGTGTGTTCGGGGATGACAAGCTCTAAAATCAGGACACATCCAGAGCTGCAGGCTGAGTGAGATACTGTAGGATGGATTAAGAACTATCAAATGCTGTAACAGTAAGGTAAGTATTATTGATTGGGGGTGGGCTAGGAAAATAATATGCTAATAAGGTGCATTGCAGAGATCTTAAAACTTGGCAGATGCATTTTTCTACGGAATGTTTGTAGTGTGAAGGGTTGTAGAAGATACGTCTGAAAGGAGACCCAAGGGGAAGTTTAGTCAATCTTGGATGCTTTCTAAAAATGTTGTCTTGCCTGGTGGTTAAATAATGAATGCAAATCTCCTTTCATGGATTTAAAGCTTTGATTGCTGACATGGGAAAACCAGAAAGTGGTGGTTGTTTTTTTGGAGGTTTTTTTCTCTCTCTTTTGTAAAATAACACCAAATGACATGGATTTCTCTTTGTTCTTGCATATGAATTTATCTTTGTTTTAGGATAAAAGGAGCACCAGATGTGACCAGGACTGCATTAGCAGAAAAGAGCTGTGCAGAGCATTGTGTTTTTCATTTGTTAGGGTTGTTGCAAGTGTTTTTCCCTGAACAGCAGTATAGCTTTGAGCTTGGCTTACAAGAAAAGTAAAAAATACAGTCGAGCCTCTCAGATTTAGGAGCTGAGCTGTGCTGTGGCATGCACAAAAGTGCACCCTGGCTGTTATTCAACTGAGTTTTATTAACTCTAGTAGTCCTCCCAAGTGCAAATTTATAACATCACATGAAGTCAATCATATGTTGAATAGTTTCATCGTGTTCTGTTACAAAACATGTCACACAGCTCTGAAGCAGAACTTCCCATTTCGATCATGTGCGATCCCATGCTAGCTCGTGTTGTATTTTCTCCTGTTTTAAGGATGGTAGTTTTACCTTTCCTGAAGAGCAAAAGAGGGAATGTGTCTTTATGAAGTTCTGGCCAATCTTTTACCTGTATTGTTACCATTTGGAATACGGTGTGAGGAACCCACAGTAAGATCATGTAAACAAGAAGTAAGGGATTTAGCTCTTCTGTGGTTCCTGCTCATATGGGTAGAATGTGTACATCTGAGACAACTTACCCCTCTTCTCCTTGCCAATAAATTCTCTCAGATTCTAGTCTATTTACTGTGGATGCAGCAACTGTGTCAGCAGCCAAGCTGTGGCTTACCACCCATCAGCTGGCTGTTAGTAATTGCTTGATATGTTCTCAAACCTTTAGGAATTGTGAGATAATTTAGGTAATGTACTCAGCTGATGAAGATGACCTGTTATTCCCAAGTAACCTTGCTTTCCATCAAAAGAGACACTATGTCCCCAAGGAACTTGAAAATGTAATACAAGAAGGCTTTACCTGATTAAACTAAGTAACTGGGTATGAAGTAACTTACATTACATGAGTTAAATCAGCCTATTAGCTGTTCTATTAAATTTCAGTCCTCATTAACAAGATAATTCATCGCACTAGAAAATGTGAGTTCTGCTTTATGGATTAGTTTAATAATTTTCTCTACCTTCTAGTTATTAATTCTAGTCCAGTCTGATTTATCATAACATTAAACTGTTCAGCGTTTGAAGAGACAAGTAGAAGTTCATTTTCATGTTGTTCTGAGATGCTGTAGGTAGAATGCTTCAGGATAATAATTAGATGTTGGATGCTACTATATTTTCTGAGGCAGAGCTAGTGATTGCATGAAAATTATATTTAAATGACCCTACTCTGTTTAGAAGCTGTGTAACCTAAATTGTGCCATCCATTGCTGCTGGATAGAGCTCTACAAGAATATTTCTTTCAATGAGAAATGACACTACTTTTGTGCTGATAGTTTCCATGTAATAATAGTGTTAGGCTTTCCCAATGAGCCACAATCTTTGCTAATATGACAGTTTGTTGAATTGTTGAATTTTGAATGGTGAGTAATTGGAAATGTACATTACTCTGGACTTCACTGGGTGAGGCAGGGGAGGGTGGAATTCAAGTTAGCTTCTGGCTCTACTCTTGCTTAAAATGTAGATGATGCAGCTTTGATTGTACAAACAATTTTTTAAACCAGTCTTAGAAAGCACCCATTTACCAGCAGTTAGCAGGAAGATTATGCTGGGGAGATGATACAAAAATGTTTATATTGACTTAAATTGAGATAGATGGCTTCAGCTTATTCCACATGCTATTTCTACTAATATTGAATGTTGGTAATGATTTCCCTCTGAGAAACACAGAATTCTTTATAAGCATTTAATGAATTTTCTTTTGGAAAACAAAGCATAATATATTTGTGTTACAAGTACAGAAACACACAGTAATAGCAGTGGTGAGAAAGCAGTCTAGGTTTGTTGATTTCCCTCTTTAGCTTCTCTGCTGGAACACTTTTTCCTTTGGACTGTGACAGGGTCAAGGTAAAGTCTGATCTGTAGATGCTGCAGAATCTGTTTTAACAACCTGTCGCACAGTAGCAAGTGGTAACGCAGAACTTTGTTAATGTGACTGAAAGAGCTCTACTCTAGTTCTCAGGGACAGGAGGAAAATTCCCTATCAAGTCACACCAGAGTTCACACAGATCTAGAGATATTGGTTTCAGCGGTGTTGCACATGATTTATACTGGCAGGCTTGAGAAGGGAAAGAAATGTTATGGTTTCTCTTGAATTTATGCTTCTAAAACATAAAATACACTTGTCTCAGCTTCTCTGCTGAGCACAGAGGTCATTAAGGTACACCATCCCTCTTCCTCCTGAAGTAGCTAGTGTCCATATTTTTCTTCTCATACCATTTTATAGACTCGACCAGGTTGGAAGAGATCTCCAAGATCGTTCAGTCCGACCTATCACCCAGCCCTATCCAGTCAACTAGATCATGGCACTAAGTGTCTCATCCAGTCTGTTCTTCAACACCTCCAGGGACAGCGACCCCACTACCTCCCTGGGCAGCCCATTCCAATGCAATCACTCTCTCTGGCAAGAACTTCCTCCTAGCATCGAGCCTACACCTCCCCTGGCATAACCTGAGACTGTGTCCCCTTGTTTTATTGCTGGTTGCCTGGCAGAGGAGACCAGCCCCATCTAGCTACAACCCTCCCTTCAGGTAGTTGTAGAGAGNCCTATCTAGCTACAACTACAACCCTCCCTTCAGGTAGTTGTAGAGAGCAATGAGGTCACCCCTGAGCCTCCTCTTCTCCAGGCTAAACAACCCCAGCTCCCTCCCCCTCTCCTCATAGGGTTTGTGTTCCAGGCCTCTCACCAGCTTTCTACATTTCTGTGTTGTCCAAAGCTTCTTTCTGTGGACAGGTGTGTCTTTCGCTCAGCTTTTCACTTGAGATTGAACAGCCGCAACAATTTAGGACCTGTGTCAGGTAACTGCTTTGTTCCTGTGGTTTAGAGGCTGGTCAAAGCCTTTAGGTATGCATGTACAGAAAGTCATGGCCTTACTTTCCTAGGAGTGTACTGCTCTGCTACTGTTATCATTTAGAGAAGATTTTCCTTAATTGAATTATTACATGCTGTGGTCTAATGCACTACAAGAAGAAGCATTTCTAACTGATGCTGTGTCCATTATGTGCTTTGTATTTTGCAAAATGGTCTTCAGGTATTATTTTGCCTGCAATGCTAAGTGTCTCTACATGTGTAGAGGCATCTCATATTAGGTTTATCCATGGTTCATGTCATAGAATCTTTCATTCATTAAAAAACTTCTGTTCCTAAACATAATGACAGGACAAGGGGCAATGAGTGGAAGTTGAGGTATAAGAAGTTCTGTGTAAATGTGAGGAAAAATTTCTTCGCTGTGAGGGTGATAGAACCATGGAACAGGCTGCCCGAGGGGGTTGCAGAGTCTCCCTCTCTGGAGATATTCAAGACCTACCTGGATGCAATCCATTGAGATCTGCTATAGGTGGTCCTGCTCTGGCAGGGGGAGTTGGGCTGGATGATTTTCCAAGATCCTTTCCAGCCCCTGGCATTCTGTGATAAATACACAGCTATTTGTTCTCAACCAAATCTGGAGTGGAATTTTCTACTGATGAACGTTGCATTTTTTTCAAAGGCTTGTACGCACTGGAAATACAGTTTTGGATTGTTTTTGAGATGCTTCTGAGATTAGATCAGAATCTCTGAAAATGATCTGAGCAAAGGAGTAGTGAAAAGAATGGATTTTTCAATATTCCAATGAAAATGGACCACTTCACATTATTTTAGGTCAAGTGAAACATTTTTCCAACCTGATTTTTAATGTCTTTTCATTTATTAATTTTTGTCAGTTTAAAATAGTTTGTATGAAAACCACTAATATTGTGTCCAGTTCTGGACTCCTCAATTCAAGAGAGGTGTTGAGATACTGGAACGTGTCCAGACAAAGGCAACAAAGCTGGTGAGAGATCTGAAGCACAGCCCTGTGAGGAGAGGCTGAGGGAGCTGGGGGTGTGCAGCCTGGAGAAGAGAAGGCTCAGAGGTGACCTCATTGCTGTCTACAACTACCTGAAGGGAGGCTGTAGCCAGGTGGGGTTGGTCTCTTCTCCCAGGCAACCAGCAACAGAATAAGGGGACACAGTCTCAAGTTGTGCCAGGGGAGGTCTAGGCTGGATGTTAGGAGGAAGTTCTTGCCAGAGAGTGACTGGCATTGGAATGGGCTGCCCAGGGGGGTGGTGGAGTTGTCTCTGGAGGTGTTGAAGAACAGAGTGGATGAGGCACTTAGTACCATGGTCTAGTTGGACAGAGCTGGGTGCTAGGTTGGACTGGATGATCTTGGAGATCTCTTCCAACCTGGTTGATTCTATTCTATGAATAATGCTTTCGAAAGCATTGAAACAAAGTGTTTCAAATTTGGGTGTGTTCCGAATTTAAGATTTTAATTTTTTAACCGGTTGTTATGGACTATGCAAAATTAATCATCTGTATTAATTTTGATATCCAGGTGAAGATTGTTAATAACTATGAAAACTGTTTGGTAACATTAAATCCCAACAGAAGACTTATTCACAAGGTTCGAAATGCAGTTTGGAAATTTATGCACGCAGTTTGGAAATTTATACACACAGGGAACAGGCAAAGCTAGAACACCTATTTCTTAAAGTGGCAAATGCAAACATCATACTGGAAGAGAAGGGTCTTGCAGTTAATTATACTGCTTATCCACTAGATGGACACAGGAAGCGCTTTTCTGCTTATGGCGGAAGGCAGTTAGTGAATTACAAGAGGCTGTAAGTATTTACTCACAACATAGTTTCAGTCAGTACCCAAAGCACGTGCAGGGGTTGCTGTTGGTGATCTCAAAGCTGTCAGAGGCTTTGGAGTTTCCCAGACTCTTTTTTCAGGAAGCTGGGAGTCTGTAGTATGGTCTCAGACCTGGTTCCTCTTGATTGCCAATTCAGCAGAAGCCTTGCAGAGGGGCAGGCAGGATGCAATGCCATGTGTAGCCTTGGCACAATGTCAGGCTGGCTGTGCAGGTGGATCACCTGCAGGCATTTAAAGCCTGTTCCTGGTAAACTTGAGGCAGGCAGTTTGCAGGCAATTCAGGATGCATTGAGGCAGTAAGCTATGGCAGCAGGCAAGCAGCAAGCACAAATACAATAGAAGAGCATACACTGTGTTACCTGTTCAACTCTTTTTATCAATACAGCCCAAGAATAAAAGACCTTTGAATGCAGAATAGCCAATCAGAATGGCAGTTATCCAAGCTGCCATAATAAGTGATGCCACTGGCTTGTTTTACCCAAATTTGGGAAAAGCATGCACCTTGCACAAGGCAGGCACAAGCGAAGTGTATGTAACTTGTTTATCATAGGATGTAAAGCAAGTCTGGGCAGGCCAGAGTCCTTAGACTCAATAGCTCCAGGTTCTTTGTGCTCTTTCCCATGGTTGCTTCTCCCCATAGCAGAAGGAGGGAGAACAGAAAAACATGCCTGGGAAAGCCAGGACATGTATAAGCCTGTTTTTGGCCTATCAGGCCTACCACAACAGCAGTACTGCCTGCTCAATAGGTCTACATTTGCAGATAGTTATGTCAGATATCTGAACGCATTTCTGAGTCAATAAGTTCTTTGTCTCAAAATCCTGAGCATGTTGTGTTCCTGGTGGAAATTCATCTTGGTGACCATCACCTTTTCTTTCTTCCAGTTGAGATCCAGGAATGAAAAGCTGGGGTTTTTTTTTTCTGTATTTACTGATTGCACATAGACAATTATTTAGCTTGGTCTGAACCAGCTCTGGTGGATTTATACCTGCTGAGGAGCTGTCCCTTTTTGTTCTTTACTAATTCCTTAAACGCGTTCTGGTTTGATTTTTCAGTTACTTCACCTTGACTTATTGTCCTTCATTACTTTAATATTCATTTATGGCTTTGATCACCTGCTGACTCAATCATTTTTGAGCTCTTATATTTCATTGCAATAACTAATTTCTTAGGCTAACAGTCTTGACTTTTCATTGACATTGTTTGCTTTCTATTTTTCTCCTTTTTCTTTTGGTGTCATCATTAATCCTCTTTTACCAAAGTTTTCTCTTTTTCTGATGACAATGATTATTAATTTAAGTTTTACTTGTTTACACTCATTCCATTTCTTTCCTTTACACAGTGAAAATTGCTGCAGAGTCCATTGAAATCCCTCAGCTAATTCTTGGTGAGTTCTGGTAGTTTGTAAGAGTTCTCATCTCTAAAGTAGTGTTTCTCAAGAGTAAGTAGCACTGATCACCTTTCTTTGCTTTACAATTGGCAGCATACATGAATCAGTAGAGAACTGTTACAGATTTTGAGCTGCAATTTCAATTAGGAAAACAGTCTTGCTTCCACTGGTTTTTAATATGTTCTCTACTGCTGCTATTCTTCCCCTGAGAACATACTTTACTGCAGATCTCACATTCCCACCAGTGCAGAGAAAAGCTAAGGCAATATCTATAGGATCATAGGATGGTTTGAGTTGGAAGGGACCTCCAAAGGTCAGCTAGTCTAACTTCTCCTTCAGTAAGTGAGGGACATCCTCAGCTAGATCAGGTTGCCCAGAGCCCTGTTGAGCCTCACTTTGAATATAATTAGAGAAATGTGTGCAAACAAGATAGTCAGTTTGCCTCCTAAAAACTCATATCTTCCAACATCTAACCAGCAAAACATGTCCTACCAACATCTACCTAGCAAAACATGTCCTACCAGCCACCTTAACTCAGTTACACCTCAGCAAAGTACATACATTACTTGCCATATTTTTTTAACTTGTAACATGTGAACACCTAGAATTTTTTATTCCTCTCCACTCTTTACTCATTTATGCATCATAACAGTACTTTGAAAACCCATTTTTTTTCCCCAGCCAGCAATGGAAGAAGAACAATTTAGATTAGACATTAGAAAGAAATTCACCACAAGGGTGGTGAGACACTGAAACAGGTTGCCTGGAGAAGTTGTGGAGATTCCAAGCCAGATTGGATGGGTCCTTGAGCAAGTGTTGAAAGACAGATTGGATGGAACCCTTGGGCGAGCTGGTCTAGTAGGAGGTGTCACTGCTCATGGCAGGGATGTTGGAACTAGACAGAACAGAACAAGGGGACACTGTCTCAAGTTTTGTTGGAGGAAGTATAGGCTGGATGTTAGGAGGAAGTTTTTCCCAGAAAAAGTAGTTTGCCGCTGGAATGAGCTGCCCAGAGAGGTGGTGGAGTTGCCATCCCTGGAGGTGTTCAAGAAAAGCCTGGATGAGGCACTTAGTGCCATGGTCTGGTTGACTGGATAGGGCTGGGTGCTAGGTTGGACTAGATGATCTTGGAGATCTCTTCCAACCTGGTTGATTCTATGATTCTGTGATTTCCAGGGATGGGGCTTCAGCCACCCCTGGATAGTAGGATGACCAGTATTGTTGGTCAAATGCTGCAGCAAAGGTAGTCTCCCATGTGTGATGGATCTTTGCTTTACCCAGCCAGTGATTTTTCTAAATGTGGGTGCTCTGAAGAAGAGAAAAAGCTGCTACTTTGAGTTAACACTTGATTGTGAATAATTTAGTAACACTGACATTCTTCTCGTTATGTGAATATTTTATGCTAAGCTTTGTGAAGAATGTGTAGCTTCAGATCAGCATGAAAAATGGCTTCCACTTAGGTTTCTCCCAGTGTATACGGTGACTGTTTTGTAGCTACACCTGCTCATCTCATGCAACACACATGGTAAATTATAAATTACAGACTAGGTTAATCATTGCAAGTACAGATTTCATGTACTGTATTGAAGGAAGCGTCTCTGATATGAAGACAGGCTGAGGGAGCTGGGATTGTTCAGCCTGGAAAAGAGAAGGCTTTGGGGGAGACCTAATAGCACCTTTGCAGTACCTGAAGTGGGCTACAAGGATAGAGACTGCTTGCAAAGGCCTATGGTGATGAGAGGCAATGGCTTCAAACTAGACAAGAGTAGATTTAGATTGTATGTTAGAAACAAGTTCTGCGCCATAAGGGTATTGGAACACTGGAACAGGTTGCCCAGGGAGGTGTTTGGGGCCCCATCCCTGGAGATATTCGAGGTGAGGCTCGACACGACCCTGGGCAGCCTGATCTAGTTGAGGATGTCTCTGCTGACTGCAGAGGAGGTTGGACTGGGTGACCTTTGGAGGTGCCTCTAATCCGGACCGTTCTGGGATTATTAGTAGTAGATTGACAGTCTTGATAATTTTGGCCCAATCATTTAATTTTCAGTGAGTTTATCTGTAGCAAATGAAAGTAATATAAGGAAATGAAACCTAAGTAGAATCTTATATAATACTTCAGTTGAGAATTTCATTGCCTTTTAACTATGGCAATTATTTTAAAGAGCTCCACAGCAAAGATCAAACTGTTTTCATGCTGAAGATATTGTTCTTGTTTGCCTTCTGCAAGTGCTGATGGTTGATACTTCAAATGTAGCTACAGCTTATAAATGACTGCAAACACAAAACCCAGCATGCCAAAAATCTGACTTCAGTGCTTTTATTGGCTAATATTTCACTCTCTGGGTCCAATTTCTCTGTCTGGAGCTCTCCACTGTAAAGTTGAATCAAACATATGTATTTCATGTTTCTTTGGGACTGAAAGGGTATGCCAGTGGAGGCTCAGAGAGGTGTGTGCAGAGGTACCAGTCTCCAGCTGTACAAACTTCTGCTGGCATTCTCCTGCTGTAGCAGTGAAACACAGGGCTTGCGGTGGTCTGGGTGTTCTCTGCTCCCCCCCCCCACTTTGGAAATCACCCAGACTAGACTCAGCCGGCTCTGGAAATATGAATGAAGCTTGTATTTACAGCTGGCACAATGTACAAGCAGATAGTTACAGTGTATACAGTTATAGACAGAAATAGACAAGGTAAAAAGGTAATACAGAAACACAACAGCCCTCCCAGAAACCTGAGTCCCCAGGAGGGGCTCTCAACCACCCCCTCACCTTCCCCCTACCCCTCTCAACCTTACCTCAGTCCCAAGGAAGAATGGAGGCTCGGCCAGGGGGGTTAGGAAGCAAAGTGGATTAGCCAAGGAAATGGAGAGTGTGGTTAGGAGAGAGAGATGCAGCCCAGAGCTCGCCAGCAGCAGAAGTGACTTTATGTTTTGACTTATATTTTTATACATCTCAGTGAGCCTATAGGGAAGTAAACATCAGTCTTGTTTTCATTTCACAGCCTGTGATCTAGTCCTTCTCACCAAAACATTCTAGCTAGCTTCCAACTAGCACAGGGCTCCTCACAGTCTACCTGACTGTGCTGTAGCAAAGTTATCTCTTCCACCAAGTGTTTTCAGCATCTTTCCTTTTTTTGTTCAGAAGATTTCTCTGGTGAAACATTTTGAGATGATGAACGACTGCTTCAAGTGAGAGGTGGGGAAAAGTCAGGTATGGTTTTGATCTCAGCAGGAGCCAGAAGTCAGGAGCAGCTGCTTCTGGCAGAGGCACCATCCTGATTTTGGTGAGAAATAGGGGTTTCTGAGGGCTCAGGCTCATGGTAATAACTTGTCTTCTTGCATCTGGACACTGCTTGTGTTGCATCAGCCCCCCTAAAGCTCACAAAGGGGTGGCTGGGAGGTAAGGCCTGTTGTCTGGGGAATCTCCTGGCTCGAATTAGATCTGAACTCATACTCTTGTCCAGTACCTTGAATCTTGCAGCTGCCTGTCTCATCCAACTGGTGGGATCTTCTCTTTCCAACCAGCAACCCTGGCCTGCACAATAGTGAGCAGCCAGCCCAGCCTGGGGGTTAAGGGCTCAATGCCAGCTCAAGTTTTGCAGGGGCTGCAACAACTGAGATTGCTTCTCTACCAAAAATTCTCAAGACAGACCCTGCAGATGAGAGACATATCTTAGATTTAAGACAGGCAGGAGTTCCACTTGGGACACCCTTCTGAACTTTTAGAAACATACAGAGAGCAGCAGAACCCTCCTAGGTAGCTGTAGGCACTGCGACTACAGCTCACAAGAACTGGCAGTTTGCCTATCTTCCAACTGAGCACACAGAATGTTGTGTACCACATCCTTCTGAGAACAGTGGGGACCTCAAGAACCAGTGAGAAAAACATATCTTTCTAATACGCTGACTGCCATTAGCAGTATTAATTTTCAGGGCCTCTAGTGCTATGTAAAAGCCTGAATAATATTTGAACATATCTTAATAATGGTTAAAAAAAAAGGGGGGGTGGAAATTGATGTGCATCTCTGTGTGTATGATGGGCTGAAAAAAACCCTCAAGCAACAGTAAGCATGCCATCAGATTGCAGACCTTTTTCTTAGTATTGAGGAAAAGGGGTTACATAGGGGTCATTGTGGGAGTTTTTCAGTAATCATAGAATCAACCAGGTTGGAAGAGACCTCCAAGATCATCCAGTCCAACCTAGCACCCAGCTCTATCCAGTCAACTAGACCATGGCACTAAGTGTCTCATCCAGGCTTTTCTTGAACACCTTCAGGGATAGAGACTCCACCACCTCCCTGGGCAGCCCATTCCAATGCCAATCACTGGCGCTGGCAACAACTTCCTCCTAACATCCAGGCTATACCTCCCCTGGCACAACCTGAGACTGTGTCCCCTTGTTCTGTTGCTGATTGCCTGGGAGAAGAGACCAACCCCACCTGGCTACAACCTCCCTTCAGATGGTTGTAGAGAGCAATGAGGTCACCTCTGAGCTTTCTCTTCTCCAGGCTAAACACCCCCAGCTCACTCAGCCTCTCCTCACAGGGCTGTGCTCCAGGCCCCTCACCAGCTTTGTCGCCCTTCTCTGGACACATTCCAATATCTGAACATCTCTCTTGAACTGAGGAGCCCAGAACTGGACACAGGGCTCAAGGTGTGGCCTGACCAGTGTTGAGTACAGAGGAAGAATAAGCTCTCTTGTCCTACTGGCCACACTGTTCCTGATCCAGGCCAGGACACCATTGGCTCTCCTGGCCACCTAGGCACACTGCTGCCTTATGTTGAGCCTACTATCTACCAGCACCCCCACACCCTTTCTGCCTGACTGCTCTCCAACCACTCTGTCCTCAGCTTGTAGTGCTGCTTGGGGTTGTTGTGGCCAAAGTGTAGAACCCTGCACTTGCCCTTGCATTTGTTTTTACAAGCCAATATTTGTTCTCAGAAGCAAGTGCAGAAACCTTTTTAATTGGGACAGGTTGTTTTGCAGTTGAAATTGCTAGCAACAATTTTCAACCATCTTTGTGGCATCTTCATAAAGCCCGAAGGCTGATTAAAAAGCTTCTGTTTCTTCTTGGTCAGACAAGGGGTTGAGTGTAATCTTTCTAAATTCTCAGTGAAATGCAAATAAAACCAGATTCCCTAGACTTCAAAGAATTAATCTTGTACTGCCAGCCCAGAGGGGGCGATTGTAACTTTAAGCAATGTTTGAAAGAACCAAAGCGAGAGCACAGAAGTAATTTTGCTTTGCTGATCCAGTAGGAGGAAAGGCTGTTTTAGGGAAGACAAAGCACCACAAATATCAGAACATGATGAAGGCCAGATACAGTATCTCTATTTGAGTACCATTTACTCACCTGCAGGAATCCCAATTAACTGGAATTACCACCCCAATTAAGCAGCAGTCCTTGCCATTAAGTATCATTAGGCTTAATTTGGTTCCCTGGGAAATGTCCCGATTAAGCCCATTTCATGATTAAGCACCTGTAATAAATGTTTTAGCTTACATCTAAAATTCTTTTTTATTTCATAGAATCTGATCACCAGCACCCAAATAGGAACTAATGTACCTACTATGACTTTTGTCATTTTGTTTTATTCATTACCTTCTGTATACTAACTTCATATTTTGGCTCTGCAAAGTTTTGACAAGTAAATCATTGTGTTTTTGCATGGTGATTTTGTAATGCAAACATATCCCTGCACAACTCACTGCTCCTTCTCTCTCACTGGCAGCCTGAGTAATGTTTTGCCACTATTTCTTCAGACAGCAGCAAAACTCACATGAACATTGGGGCTTATTTCAGGGAAATACTCCACTTGCTGCACTATGGAGGAAGTTCACTTGGCCAGCCTTAAGTTTCTTCTTGGCAGAAACAGGTATACAAAACATCTCCAGTACCAGACCATTCAAATGAGCAGGCATCAGCTCTCCATTCTGTAAGAAGAAGTAGTGACAGATAAGCTGTGCTGGGGGAAGATTTTTTTTGCCTGATACAGTGCTCTGTATTAAGATCATAGAATGATAGGATCAGCCAGGTTGGAAGAGACCTCCAAGATTATCCAGTCCAACCTAGCACCCAGCCCTAGCCAATTAACTAGACCATGGCACTAAGTGCCTCATCCAGGCTTTTCTTCAACACCTCCAGGGACAGTGATTCTGCCACCTCCCTGGGCAGCCCATTCCAATGCCAATCACTCTCTCTGGCAACAACTTCCTCCTAACATCCAGCCTATACTTCCCCCAGCACAACTTGAGACTCTGTCCCCTTGTTCTATTGCTGGTTGCCTGGGAGAAGAGACCAACCCCACCTGGCTACAACCTCCCTTCAGGTAGTTGTAGACAGCAATGAGGTCACCCCTGAGCCTCCTCTTCTCCAGGATAAACACCCCCAGCTCCCTCAGCCTCTTTTCATAGGGCTTGTGTTGCAGGCCTTTCACCAGCTTCGTCACCCTTGGCCATCCTGTAGGTGCTTAGTAGTGACAGATAAGATATGCTTGGGGGAAGATCTTTTGCCCGATTCGGTGGCCTATATTAAGATCTACATGGTAGATGCCAAGACAATGCAAGGATACTCAAGACAGATGGAGATAAGGGACCAGACCAAGACAATGCAGGGATACTCAAGACAGATGGAGATAAGGGACCAGACCAATCAAGCTGCAGCAGGCACGGTGCTTTGCTGGGGTTAATTTGCTCTCCAACTCATGAAATAAAGCCCTCTAGAGGGACTAAACAATATAATGAGAAATGGAGTGGGGAATTGTAGAGTTTAGTACTTCCAAATATAAAAAGATCTAATATCAGCTGGTGGTAGCATCTCTGGTGAGTGTGGGCCATTGAGCTGTGCAGTTTACACAGAGAAGACGACCAAGGTCCTTTGTAGGATAAGCTGACAACTCCCATGTAATCTTGGTGTCAGACTTGTCTTGGATAGCAGCAAAGTCAGTGCATTTCCTGCAGAACCATGGTACCATTGGCAAGTGTCTGTTTGTGGAGCCTAGAATATCTTTGTCTTTTGAAACATCAGCAATTCACTGACCCTCCACTGCATGCAAGGCTGGGATCCGAGGGATTCTCAGCATGGATTTCTGGCTCCATAGCCAAGAGAAAATTTACGATGACTTTATAGTGCAAGTTGTTAAATGGTCACAAACCCACCTTATTTCTTTAAAGGAAAAGCTTAAGTTTACTTTTTACTGCTGAATTTAAACTTACACAGCAGATAAAAGAGAATATGTATGGGCAAAATCTATTAAAAACAGTCAAGAGAAGGAGCGAGGAAAAGGAAATGGAGTTATTTCTCCAAGAGATTAAACTAGAAAGCAATAGCATGGAACTGAATAAGGGACTCCTTTAATCAGCTTGCTCTCTAATGGGAATGTATGACCAAGGAATCCTTTTTTGCATGTATGAAAGATCAAGGGGTTTTAATCACAAAATAATGATGGGAGCATACATTAATTTGTAGGATCAGAAGGCAGGGGAAAAATGGAGAGGAGTATAAGTACTTTGTGGCATGATGTACAGAGGAGACTGTTTGAACATCTTGAACTTGTGCTGTGTGCACATTCTTTAAGTGGACAAAAAGCAATGCAAAGGTCTTGTCAGGAAGGAGAGCTCTAAGAAAATATGCCCTGGATTCCCAAAATGCTAAGGAAAGATACGAAGAAGAATAGAAACTGTTATAATGAGTTTTCACATCTGGTGGGGTGTTTATCTCCTTCTCCTCCTTCCAACCCCCCTTTCTACTATTCCTATCTCTCTCCAGTCTGCCTTACCCCCCAACTCCTAGTACAGATATTCAGCAAAAGAAATAACATGAGAAAATGTGTCAGTTTCCTATAGACAATGCTGCAGTTGCACTGGTCAGGGAAAAAAATATATTCAGATTTATAAATTGCTTAAAGTAGGTTTTTCTTTTGATGTGTGCATAACTCCCATAAATGTTAATGCTAGATCTAGGCTTCAAAAGGAGAATATGCCCCTTGCTATACTGTAGAGTTAAGACATAAGAAAACTTAGGAAATGGAAAACCCCATCTGGCTCAGCACTCCTGCTATTTATTTGGTTTTGAAGCTCTGACAAAAAGAAAGAATTAGATCTCTCCCATCTATATCATTTTACCTGGTTTTCCTGCATACTAAAATACAGATGAGTATGGCAGATTATTGCTCTAGGTTTTTGTCTTTGGTTGCTTTAATTTCTGTATTAACAACTTCTCCCAACACTGAGATGCAAAATAGAACAGGCTAATATTTATTGGAGGGTTTTACATTGCTCATGTAGCAGAGCTGAGAGATGGATCACTGACCAGAAGGCCACCTGTGCTTTTATCTTCAAGTGCACTGTGTACTTGCAGCATGCTAATGGAGAACTTAATCATAAAATCTAGTAATGGTCTAGGTACTCTGTGTATGTGCATCACTAACAGCCTAGCTGGAAACCTGGAAATGGTCATGTCATAGCTCTGCCTTTCAAGAAAGCAAATGTGAATGTTGCCTTATGAAACCAAAGCCTTTAAGCTGAATAGTGTGTCCGTTCTCTGAGAGCCTGAGCTACCTAAGGATGAAGAGTCAAGTGCCATGTCAGCCTCAGCTACAGAAAAAGGGTTGCTGGCTCTAGAGCAGTCCACTGCACTCACGTGGATAATAGTCTCAACAGGACGGCCTTATGTGAGTGCCAGAAGATAAGGACAGAAGCAGCCTGCTACCCGAGATGAGGTGACCTGAAGCTAAGACTGCAGAAAGGATTTCTTCAACATATTCTTCTGGGATACTCTGGTTGTGTTGCCAAAGTGCAGGGAATAGCATTTTAAGTGTCCATGTGCTTTCTTTTATTAGGCCACCATTATGAAAACTAGAGCTGTAAGGGGCTAGTAGTCAACCGCATAGTGCACCCTCATAGCAGGGTTGGGGACCAGGGAGGAAGGCATGAGTGATATTTCATACAGTGCTATTAGTTCTGCTATTGAAGGTGAGATAGGAATTGCTGAACTGATTTTGAGAGGCAGAATGAAAACCTCAAAAATGTTTTACACAGTCTTGTATGAAAATATGGAATCATAGAATCAACCAGGTTGGAAGAGACCTCCAAGATCATCCAGTCCAACCTAGCACCCAGCTCTGTCCAATCAACTAGACCATGGCACTAAGTGCCCCATTCAGGCTTTTCTTGAGCACCTTCAGGGACAGAGANACCTCCCTTGTCCTACTGGCCATGCTGTTCCTGATCCAGGCCAGGATGCCATTGGCTTTATGGCCAAGAGAATGGCAGAACTCCTCTGTTCTCACAGTTCAGAATGACAAAGCAGTTTTCCAGTTTGCTTACATCTCCTTCAAGGGTGCCTGTTCTTTGTTCTTTAGAGCAGAGACAATAAAGAGATCACCTGCTTGCAAAAAGAAACTGAAAATATTTTCTAAAAAGAATTGGTCTTTCACAGTGTTTATTCACAGCAACTGCAAGCTATGGAAGTGAATTTTTAACAGTTACACAGGTAATGCTTTGGTTTTGATTGCAGATGTGTAGAGGTTCTTCGTACTGGCTGAATTTGTTCAAACACACCAAACTTCTCAGGATTATGTCTAAAGCTTCACTTTTTATTATTTCCATAGCTGAAGCCTGTTTCTTTCCCTGATGTGAGAGGTGTTCTGTCTGCACAGGGAAATGCAGAGGCAGGACCTTTACCTTGGACACGACATTCTCTTTGAAGTGTTGTAAAGCTTCCTAGACTCTTAGAAAATAACTACAGAATTTATGGAACTTCAGAGGTTGGAAGGGACCTCCAGAGATCATCGTAGTCTAACCCCTCTGCTGAGGCATGATCCCCATGGGTAGTCCACACAGGAAAGCTTCCAGGCGGGTTTTGAAAATCTCCAGAAAAGAAGACTCCATCTCTCTGGGCAGCCTGTTCCAGTGCTCTGTCACCTTCACTGTAAAGAAGTTTCTCCTCGTGTTGAGCTGAAACCTTCTATGTTCCAGTTTGTAGCCATTGCTCCTTGTCTTATTGCTGTGGACCACTGAAAAGAGATTAGAATCATAGAATCAACCAGGTTGGAAGAGACCTCCAAAATCATCCAGTCCATACTGTCGCCCAGCTCTATCCAGTCAACTAGACCATGGCACTAAGTGCCTTATCCAGGCTTTTCTCGAACACAGCAACTCCACCACCTGCCTGGGCAGCCCATTCCAATGCCAAATCACTCTCTCTGTAAAAGAATTCCTCCTAACATCCAGTAAAATCTAGTAAAACATTTTACCTGTAATCATTTGTTATTTTGTCCAGCATGCTAAGCAATAGTCTAATATTTCTAGTAAATTAACTGACAAGTAATTTAAAATATCCTACAGATCCCTATTAAGCAAAAATCATGCAGATTTCTGCCTTTTAGTTATAAAATCAAGCTGCTTCCTGAGACCTCTGTATGCACCCCCAGTGCAAATTTGCATGTTTGCCATCTTATTGTTTGCTATATTTTACTAATGGCCTGAGCAGCATCATGTTTAAATGCTTGCCTGTGTCTTCCCCACGACTGATGGTCTGATCATGATCAATCATTTGAATCCTGAAGAGGACATCCCTTTTATTATTATTTTTGGTTTTGTGTTTTTTTTTTTTTTCCTACATGCTCAGAAATCCTCCTGAGAAGAGAGCTGGAATCTGTGGAAAGCATCTGACTTCCAAAGAGATGGCAAGTTAAAGGAGTGGCATGGACAATACGAGTAAGTAGTCATTTATTATATGCAAATATAACAGGTTGACATAAAAACCATGACTTCAGTCAACTAGAAAATAATACTATAACTGAGAGATGTTTTTGAAGTTCCTGTTTAGCTTCATATAAGGGGAGAAAATCTCCTGTAGCTCAGATGGGCTTATTTGAAACCAAAGCTTTTGATGTTATAATGTGCAGTCTAAATTCATTAATCCCTCAGTTCAGGAGAGAGAGAGAGAAAAAGTCTCTTAAATGAGTAATAAACATAATAATGAAAATAACTGCCAGGAAGAACTTGAGTTACATCACATTTGGTGTTCTAGCAAGAGATGAAAATGAACTTTGGAAGCACAGGTTACGCTAAATGAATTTAATTTGTGTTTTGATACAGAATGTTTAAACATGTTGTTATTTCTGGCACCAGGGCTGATAGCTATTAAATGAGAACATCTAAGAACATCAAAGGAACTGGACCTTTTATACTCTTCAGCACCCCCTCGGAGATGTTTATCTGGCCTGTTATCTGGATCCCATACAAGCCTCGAACAATGTGCCAGTCTCACCAAGTTGCTCTCTTTTCCCAAAAGTTCTGACACATGCATTTCCTGCACAAATGTTCCATATTTTAGAGTTCACTACAAGTGCACAAATAAAAGTAGTTTGTACTAGCAGGCTTGACTGTAGATACTTGAAGGTTGGTTTTTTTTTTCTTTTATAAAGTATTTGAAATAGAAAAGAAAACTTCCTTCTGTTTGACTCAAACGATGTTTCCAGATGTCAGGGTCAAAGGTTGGAGATAAAAGTATCAGGTTTTGGCCTACTCTAGCTAGACTCCGGGCCCGAATGTGTGAGATCTTCCCTAGAGGGGGTTCCTTTTGTACTGGTTCAGTTTTCTTCTTTAGCCTCTCCCAGTAAGAGGTCCCATTCCATGCTGCTGAATTATGATACCTCATCTCAATCATTAAGACACTTAAAACTTGTATTTACTGTTTAACACTTGGCTGCAAGTCAAACCTTTTAAATATCTCTTTTAAGAACTTTTCCCTTTTGGAAAGCTGTTAATTCTTTTGTTCCTGGGGTATTGGTGACTGTGCATGAGTCCTCTCCGCTGATATTACGAGAGTCCTGTTCCAACTCTGCCAACAGTGTGCAGTAAAACAAGAAAGAGGCCTCAACATTTACACAGAGCTTCAGGAGGTATATCAAGGCTACAAGATACTACCCCTCCTCTCCCTTTGACATGTATGCTAGCTTTATAGTTAGTTGGTTTGTTTTCAGCAGCTGAAACACTTCAACTACCTGAGAGAAAAACCTGAAACTAGTACATGAATGAACAGAGGAGAAAGTGGTTGTGTCATATGTTTATTAATCTAAATATGAAGCAATACTCTGAAGTATATATAAATATAAAGCAAAAATCTAAATATTCAGCAATTAAAATAAAGGCTGTGTAGACTAACTGAGGTGTTAGAGTTTGAATGTAACCCATCTCTGTTCACAGGATGAGTACTTCAGCTGAACCCTGGAGGTGTATATGTGTGAAGAAAGCACTCCCCTGGTCATGGAGTGACCGTGGAGCCAAGAGACCCTGGAGGCATTCTTCCTGCACACCTCCACAGGGGGAAAAAAGTATTACTTGGTTACAGATCCTGACCTTTTTCCACTCATTCTCCTACCCTCTGTTTCCTTAGACGTCTGCATTCCCATGTGGTTCACAAATGTGCATGCTCCACACGCTTTCCCCAGCAGTGTTCTCCTGTCTCCTGTCATGGAAGCATGCCACTTCATCTACCTTTGACAAAGAGAAGAATTTGAGAGGTGCCCAGCACAATGATAGCTAGCATGCAGGTTGGAGAGACGTGAATCTTAAAGGAATTAAGTCTTGAGGTGGCAGCCGAGCTGTGTTTTGCTCCCACGACCTCTGCTGAATCACTCCAGTGAACTGAGCAGGAACTAAAAGCAAAACTTTCTCAGATACTAGAGGAACAACTGATAAAACCACTCAGAGTAATTGAACTGACACTTGTGGATTGATACCTAAGGTAAGGAAGTAAAGTTAGTGGTGGAACTTGGTGACATTATTTGTATTGGATTAAAGGTTCACCTCTAAGTGCCAATTTCTACTTCAGCCCAGGAAAGCATTTCAGGATATAAGAGAAAGTGGAGACAAAAACCACCTTTTAAGTTGCCAGGTTTAGTCCTTTGCCAGTATTGGGTTTTCCCCATGTGTACTGTGCAATGCTTTGTGTTGTCTGGTTTTAAACAACTCAGACGTTAGGAACTTGACTAATTCCCTTAGATGGAAATGTTTCAAGCAGTCTGAAAGATGCTTACTTTTCCTTATGTTCTATAACAGGGCAATTAAGGAAGTCAGATGCCTGCTATGTTTGTAAGTCTCTAGAGGAGTAAGGCAGTAGGAGAGTCTGCAAGTTAGAGTGATGCATTAAAAAAGGACTCTCTTTGTAAGCTGTCAAGGAGTTCATTGCATGAGGGCAGTGGCACAGAGAGCCAAATGAACAATGAAATCAGTGGAGGAAATGGCTGCTGACTGAACCGAAACATTGAGGGGAACTTCACAAGTGGCAGATCTAGTGTGGGTTCAGGGCAATAATCACTAGCAAGTTGGTGTAGTTGTAGAAATAGGACTTCCTGTAGATAGGAGACTGTCACAGTGGGACTATGATAAAGATGAGCTCAAAGAGACAAGAAAAGACCAGATGTACAGGAATGAGAAAAATGTCCATAGTAAAATTCTGGGGTCAGGATGTGGTGGAGTCTTGCTGGTAGTAAAGCAGCAGTAGTTGTGGGCTGTAGCAGAGAAGAAAGTCTGGCCTGGATGAGCTGCAGGCAGGGAAGAGGTTAGACAGTTCCACAATGAGGCAGAGCAGTATTTGGTAGGCCATATATGCGTTAAGGTTGAAAACAGTTGTTATCAATATTTATTGATTTGATGCTGCTGAAGCAGGGAGGAGGCAGTTCTTGTCTGTGCTGCTCTACTGCAAATGCACAAATCCTGTATGCTGCATGTCTGTTAGCATTATGGCAGTGTTAACTTCCACAAAGGAGCCCACCTTCAGTAATTTTATCAGCTGCCACCTTATATTTGGCTTCTTTACTTTTTTATTCACGCACGCTTTGCTTCAGGCTTGTCCCACAGTTCGTTTGGTTTTGGTTTGAAACACACTAAGTGGTCATATTTGTTCACTTGTAATTTTTGGCTGAATTTTGTTTCTCTTCATTTAGTCCTGTTATTCTGACTTGTTTTACTTGCTACCCATTCAGAAATTATGCAGCTTCCTATCAGGTATTTATGCTCATCAACTACTTATAAGCCAACTCTATTAACAAACTGCTACTTTGACCTTTGCAAGCCTTTGAAATCATAGAATCAACCAGGTTGGAAGAGACCTCCAAGATCATCCAGTCTTTGTGAAGTCAAGGAATTATGTGAACTTCAATGAAAAGTGGTTTTCTCCTTTTGTCGATAAGTAAGTCAGGTAGGAGTTGGTGAAGTACTCGGAGTGCTCAGAAATTCAGCAACTTGGGCACAATCCTGCCTGTATCTCTACTAAAAAGAGTGGTTAGCTGCAGTGTTGCATTTAAAAAAAGTTAAACTATGCTTTGTACCTTTCAGGTGAATGAAGTCTAAATAATTTATACTTTTAATAGTATTTGTTAAATTAACCTTATATATATATATATAAAGCCTCATATATATGTACATATTTAAAGTTAGCTCTTGATTCTTTCTGTGGCCCATTCATAGAATTTCATAGAATGGTTTAGGTTGGAAGGGACCTCAAGGATCATCCAGCTCCAACCCCCTGCCATAGGCAGGGACACCTCCCTCTAGAGCAGGCTGCCCAAGCCCTCATCCAGCCTGGCCTTAAACGCCTCCGGGGAGGAAGCATCCACAACCTTCCCAGGCAACCTGTGCCAGTGTCTTACCACCCTCACTGTAAAGAACTTCCTCCTAACATCCAGTCTGAATCTCCCCTCCTCCAGCTTAAACCCATTCCCCCTCGTCCTGACATTACTAGACCTCGTAAATAGTCCCTCCCCAGCCTTCCTGTAGGCTTCCTTCAGATACTGGAAAGCCACTATAAGGTCTCCTCGAAGCCTCCTCCAGGCTGAAGAGCCCCAACTCTCTCAGCCTGTCCTCATAGCAGAGCTGCTGCAGCCCTCTGATCATCTTCGTGGCTCTCCTCTGGACCGTCTCCAGCAGTTCCATATCCTCCTTGTGTTGGGGGCTCCAGAACTGCACACAGTACTCCAGGTGGGGTCTGAGGAGAGCAGAATAAAGGGGGAGAATCACCTCCCTTGCCCTGCTTCAACTGCTTCAACAACTCAATTTGCTCTTCAAATTCAACTCAAAATATATTGACATGCAACATCTCTTTTGTTATTAGGTTTCATAAAGTCTGTCCCCTTATATATTTTTCTTTTCTAAAGTCTACTTTCAGTCTGTTACTAAACATAGCTGCCAGAGGTTATAGTCTTATGCATCATCATTAGGGCAGAGCTTTCAATGCGAGCAGCCTCTAACAACTACCTGATAGTGAAGGGTGAAGATAAAGGAACAATCATATTTAGAGTAAAAAAAACAGAATTGTTTGAGAAATCACAATGTAAAGGATAAGCCATACTGCAGGTCAGAGAGAAGCTTATCATGGAAGCATTTTGCCAGGAAGTCAGATAGGAGCATGCCTGTGAGCAGCTGTGCCATGGGTGATGAGAGATGGGAATGAAAAACTTAAGTGTTGCTTTTAGAATCACTGCTGGTGTTGCTCTGAAACATAGCAAGGGAGAAAGAGAGAATGATATAAACTGCACACGGGTGAGGAAGAGCTTGGACTTCTGAACAAAGAACTAACTTGCTGCTTGATTCATGCTCTGCTTGCTCTATGCCTGTGTCAAGGACTGGAGGTGATGTGATTTATAGAATCATAGACTCAGTCAGGATTGGAAGGGACCACAAGGATCATCTAAATCCAACACCCCTGCCCCTACCCTAGATCAGGCTGGCCAGAGCCCCATCCAGCCTGGCCTTAAACACCTCCAGGAACAGGACCTCAACCACCTCTCTGGGCAACCCATTCCAGGCTCTCACCACTCTCATGGTGATTTATGCTACACTCGAGTTTGGATTTGGTGTTTTGCACAGTTGCATTTCAAAACATGGGTTTCAAGGAAGTTCTGCCACTTTTGGGTTTTGTGGGCTTTTTTTTTCCTAGCTAAGTTTCCATATCTCAGAGAAAATGTGGCATTGTTTTTCCTTCTCTCTGTCCTTTTTTGACTCAACTGCTTCCATGTAAATGGGATCAGGCTGCCCAGGGTGGGTTGTGGAGATTCTCAAAACCTACCCAAGTGTGTTCTTGTGTGATCTTCACTAGATCTGCTCTGGCAGGAGTGTTGGACTGGATATCTTTTGAGCTCTCTTCTAGCCCCTAAAATTCTGTGATTCAAAGAAGTTGAATCTATAAAACTTTAAAAGAACTGGGCTAAGGTCACATCCTGACAAAGAGGCAGATGAAATAACTGAGTAATTGGTATCACTGAATTACTAGCTGGAATTAATGATTCATCTCATACATATATATGATCTAATTCTCTGTGTGTTTGTATTAATAACTACTTTTGTTTTCTTTAAATTGCCAGCAAAGTGTTGAAGTTGAAACTTTCCCTGAACAACAAAATGGTGTTTGACCAGAATTGGACCTGTCATGAGGTAAAGGCCTTTCTTTTCCATTCTTCCTTTGTTCCACATTTTTTATGTAGCTTTAAAGTACATAAAACATAATTGAATATAGTAGATACAGGAGAGCCAGTGAATACTGTAAAAGAAAGCCCACTGTTAGATCATCTCAGATGGAATAGAGGAGAAAAGCACTCAGCAAAGTCTTTCTGCAGATTTTTTTTGTCTTTTTACAAAGCCACTTCCCCCCTCCCTCTGGCTTGTTTTTAAGGGGAAAGAACAGAGTGTTCCAGATTTTATAAATAAATCATAAAGTCACCTGAAACAACAGCAAAAAAACCCACCCCAAAACAAAGCCCCTCTCATATTTGACTTCTCTCCCAAAATGTTGGGTTTTTTTTCCCCACAAACTGGACAAAATCAATTATATTTGAGAGACCATGACCATTCTGATTGTTTTAATAGTGCTGTGATTTACCAGGAGTATTCATTTGATTATGTTTAAAGAGGCTCTAAAGAATCTACCCAGACATCTGAAAGATATTATTTACAGTAATTTGTCATGTATAGCTGAATTCTGGCTGTACTTTTGCTATCCTAACTTTGAAAAAGCTCCACTGAAGTCAGCAAGCTCCTTCAAATTTTACATGTTTCCTGACTTCATCATCTGTTCTTTGATGTCTTAGTAATTCTTTGGTATCTTAGCAGTTGCTGGGGTTTTGTGTCTTAGTAATTTGTTGTAATTGTGGAAGGACTTGAGATGGCCAGAAAGTTGCTATTGATGGCAAATAGCGTTTGTAATTGATGTATGGTGCACAGAGAGATTATTTACTTTATTGTCCCCCTTGGACTGATGTTATAAAAACCTCTTATAAAAGAGAGGACTGATGTTATAAAAACAAGTATATTGTCTTTTCATCTTGAGTTCTGTGTCCAGTTCTGGGCTCCTCAATTCAAAAGAGATGTTGAGATGCTGGAATGTGTCCAGACAAGGGCGACAAAGCTGGTGAAAGGCCTGGTATGCAAACCCTGTGAGAAGAGGCTGAGGGAGCTGAGGTTGTTTAGCCTGCAGAAGAGGAGGTTCAGGGGTGACCTTACTGAAAGGAGGTTGTAGCCAGGTGAGGGGTGGTCTCTTCTCCCAGACAACCAGCAATAGAACATTGATTGGATGACAGTCATGTGATTGGAGACAGTCATGTTTGTGCATGCTTCATGGGTGTGTAGGCTGTATATAGATGTTGGATGTAAGCTTGTAGGCTGGGGAGAGACCTCATTGCTGTCTACAGCTACCTGAAGGGATGTTGTGGAGAGACTGCTGCTGGTCTCTTCTCATAGGTAATTTGAGACAGGGCAAGGAGGAATGGCCTCAAGCAGAGACTGGGTAGATTTAGATTGGACATTAGGAAAGAAATTTCATGGAGAGAGTGGTCAGGAACTGAAATGAGCTGCCCAGGGAGGTGGTTGAGACATTAGGAAGAACTTCTTTGCAGAAAGAGTAATTGGCTACAACTAAGTGAAGGGAGGTTGTAGCCAGGTGGGGTTTGGCCTCTTCTCCTAGACAACCAACAACAGAACAAGGGGACACAGCCTCAAGTTGTGCCGGGGGAGGTCTAGGCTGGATGTTAGGAGGAAGTTGTTGCCAGAGAGGGTGATTGGCATTGGAATGGGCTGCCCAGGGAGGTGGTGGAGTCACCGTCCCTGGAGATGTTCAAGAAAAGCCTGGATGAGGCACTTAGTGCCATGGTCTGGTTGACTGGATAGGGCTGGGTGCTAGGTTGGACTGGCTGATCTTGGAGGTCTCTTCCAACCTGGTTGATTCTATTCTATTCAAATCCTGGATGTGTTTAAAGGTCATTTGGATGTGGTGCTTAGGGATATAAGGTGAATATTGTAGGGTTTAAGGTGAATATTGCAGGTTAGAGGTTGAACTTGTAGGTTATAGGTGATCCTGAGGGTCTTTTCCAACCTGGATGTTTCTGTGATTCTGTGATGGATAGGAACTCTAAGAACCCCAGCAGCATTCAACCTTGTCCCTGATGTGCTCCTATCACTCATCACCTTATGTGCTGTTGGTAAATTTGTTTCTTAAGAAGAATCATAGAATCAGGCAGGGTTGGAAGGGACCACAAGGATCATCTAGTTCCAACCCCCTTGCCATGGGCAGGGACACCCTACCCTAGATCTGCCTGGCCAGAGCCTCAGCCAAGCCTGGCCTTAAACATCTCCAGGGATGGGGCCTCAACTACCTCCCTGGGCAACCCATTCCAGGCTCTCACCACTCTCATGCTGGACAACTTCCTCCTCATGTCCAGGCTGAACCTACCCATCTCCAGCTTTGCTCCATTTTCCCTAGTCCTGTCACTCCCTGACAGCCTAAAAAGTCCCTCCCCAGCTTTTTTGTAGGCCCCCTTCAGATACTGGAAAGCCACAAGAAGGTCACCTGGGAGCCTCCTCTTCTCCAGACTGAAGAGCCCCAACTCTTTCAGTGTGTCCTTATAGCAGAGGTGCTCCAGCTCTCTGATCATCCTCATGGCCCTTCTCTGGACATGCTCCAGCACATCCACATCCTTCTTGTGCTAGGGGCTCCAGAACTGGATGCACTACTCCAGGTGGGGTCTCACCAGAGCAGAGTAGAAGGGGAGAATCACCTCCCTCGACCTGCTGGCCACACTTCTCCTGATGCAGCCCAGAAAGCCAACCAGATCCTGGGCTGCAAGTGCACACTGCTGGCTCACGTTGAGCTTCTCATTCACCAGCATGCATGAGTGCCTCTCCTCAGGGCTGCTCTCCAGCCAGTCACTGCCCAGCCTGGATTTGTGCTTGGGATTGCCTCGACCCAGATGCAGGCCCTTGTGCTTGGTCTTGTTGAACCTCATGAAGTTGGCTTGTGCCCACCTCTCCAGCCTGTCAAGGTCTCTTGTACATCTCAAGTACATCTACAAGTGTATATGTTCCATAAAATCAAATTAATGTAAAAGAAATGATCATAAAAGTCAGATGGATCTAATAGCAGTAAGACAGTAAAAGTGTATTTGTATCTTTATTTGTATAATAACTATATTTAAAAGTAAGTAAGCCATTACCCTTAATAATTTTCTGCTCAAATATATAGCATGAGCATATAAACTCAATGGTTTACTTCAGGCTTGTGTAAGTACTTTCCAGTCAGAGCTTATAATTATTGTCATAATTTAAATATTTTCCCCTGACATTTAGTAATATTAAATGTAGCCTTTAACTGAATTTTTAAATTAGTATGGGATATACTTCTGTTAATGAACCTGATAGCTTCTGAGTGATCCCATTATATTAATTCTTCTTTAACACTGAGTTATTTACTCTTTATTTCTGCAGTTTTCTCTGGATATTAGTATTTCTTAGTCATTTTCTGCATCTAACTGATTCTGCTGATACATTAAAGAAGCAAAAAGAAAATTGAATTGCTGCCCATTTCAGGCAAACAAATTAGTCTGTGGCTAAAAGAGATGAGGAGCAAAAAGTTATTATGAAAACAAACAAAAATCACAAAGTCACAGAATTTCTTAGATTGGAAAAGACCTTCAAGGTCTAATCGAGTCCAATCATTAGTTTCATACTGACAAGTCTTTAACTAAACCAAGCCCCTCAGCACAACATCTAATCACTGTGAATCGCTGTGGTTGGAAAGAACCCAGGCCAGTCTTCATCCCATCATCCTTCATCACCATACCATAGCCTCAAGCACCACATCCACTCTCCTTTTAAACACCTCCAGGGATGGCAACTCCACCACCTCCCTGGGCAGCCTGCTCCAGTACCTGACCACCTGCTCAGTAAAGAACTTCCTTCCAACATCCAACCTAAACTTCCACTGATGCAACTTGAGGCCATTTCCTCTTGTCCTGTCTTAATAATTTTGGAGAAGAGACCAGCTCCAGCCTCACTAGAACTTCCTTTTAGGTAGTTGCAGAGGGCAATAGGGTCCTCTCTCAGCCTCGTCTTCTCCAGACTAAACCACCCCAGCTCCCTCAGCTGCTTCTTGTAGGTCATGTTTTCCAGAGCTCTCCCCAGCCTCATCGCCCTTCTCTACACCTGCTCCAGCACCCCAATGTTCTCCTATACTGTGGTGACCAAAACTGGACACAGTACTCAAGATGTGGTCTCACAAGTGCAGGGGCATGATCACCTCCCTACTCCTGCTGGTCACAGCATTTCTGATACAGGCCAAGATGCTGTTGGCCTTCTTGGCCACCTGTGCACACTGGGCACACCTCTTTGTGGTGACTAAAGTCTGCAAGCCACACGTGAAACCAAAATGGCATAGCTAGAATTTTACAGCTCACATGTGCTGAAGTAAATTAACAATCCGGTGGCATAAATCTTAAATGGCTTTTTAAACTCTTTATAAAAGGATCTCTGCAGGATTTGGCTGTGTTTACAATTTACTGCCAACTACTTGAGTGTATAAAAAATAGTAGAGATTAAAAAAAACCACCCCAAAAAGTAAAAATCGTACAAGGAGCTTTTATAGGTAAACTTGGGTAGGTTTCTATGTGTCTGGAAATCCAAGTGTAGTTTAAAACCCTTGTGGTTTGTAGTGTGTATTCCTTTCAAAATGTAACAAATGGAATCATATTATGACACTTCCAAATCATAGAATCAACCAGGTTGGAAGAGACTGCCAAGATCATCCACTCCAACCTATCACCCAGCCTTAGCCAATCAACTAGACCATGGTACTAAGTGCCTCATCCAGGCTTTTCATGAACACCTCTTTGGACAGTGACTCCACCACCTCCCTGGGCAGCCCATTCCAATGCCAATCACTCTCTCTGTGAAGAACTTTCTCCTAACACCTAGCCTAGACTTCCCCTGGCACAACTGGAGACTCTGTCTCCTTATTCTGTTGCTGGTTGCCTGGGAGAAGAGACCAACCCCCACCTCACTACAACCTCCCTTCAGGTAGTTGTAGACAGCAATGAGGTCACCCCTGAGCCTCCTCTTTTCCAGGCTAAACAACCCCAGCTCCCTCAGCCTCTCCTCATAGGGTTTGTGTTCTAGGCCCCTCACCAGCTTCGTTGCCCTTCTCTGGACACATTCCAGCACCTCAACATCTCTCTTGAACTGAGAGGCCCAGAACTGGACACAGTACTCAAGGTGTGTCCAAATGCTAGATGCCTTTTTATGGTAGGGAAAAAAAAAATGCATATTGTCAACAGAAAAAGGCTGCACATCCAAAATAAATTGTTTACAGCAATTTTCCTAATTGAAAGAATGATTTCATTGCTGTGTGATGCTGCTTCTGGTAAGACATACATGACAGCAATAAATTGTGGCCTGAGAATAGCAACCTTTTCATTGCCTGTGCTGTGAAAAGAGCAAAGATGCTTATGTGGGGAAAAAAAACATCAGAAAGACTGAGGCAAAGCAAAACTGATCATAGGGACAGTTTGATGTTTGTTCTTCATTGCAAATAAAGTTTAACTGCACAGCTTTCCCATCTTGGGCATCAGGTCTCCCTCCAGGAATTGCTTTCCCAAGCATTTCCTTACTCTAGCAGTGCCCTTTTTTGCATTAGTGTCCCATTTTCCATCTATGCATTTGTTTTCTTAATGTCATCTGTGTTCTACATGAAAAATGCAGCTGGTTTGTGTTAGAGAGAAAGCAATGACTGCACTCCAGTGTTGCTGTGGTTTAGAAAATACCAGCTTATGAGTGGTAACAGTTTAGTGACTCAAAGAGAGCAGTCTGTCTTACCCTTCACAGTCCAGTTATTGCGTTCTTGCTCGAAGTATTAGGCTGCAAGCCTCGAGGGTGCTCATACTGTATGGTGTGATCTTCTACAGATAATCATAGAATCATACAGGTTGGAAGAGACCTCCAAGATCAGCTAGTCCAACCTAGCACCCAGCCTTATCCAGTCAACTAGACCATGGTACTAAGTGCCTCGTCCAGGATTTTCTTCAACACCTCCAGGGACGGTGACTCCACCACCTCCCTGGGCAGCCCATTCCAATGGCAAATAACTCTCCCTGTGAACAATTTCCTCCTAACTTCCAGCCTATACCTTCCCCAGCACAGCTTGAGACTGTGTCCCCTTGTCCTGTTGCTGGTTGGAAGAATAACCTCCCTTGTCCTACTGGCCACACTGTTCCTGATCCAGACCAGAATGCCATTGGCTCTCCTGGCCACCCTGCTGGCTCATGTTCAGCTACTATCTACCAGCACCCCCAGGTCCCTTTCTGTCTGGCTGCTCTCCAGCCACTCTGTCCCCAGCTTGTAGCACTGCTTGGAGTTGTTGCGGCCAAAGTGCAGAACCCTGCACTTGGCCTTGTTAAATCTCCTCCCATTGGCCTCTGCCCACCCATCCAGCCTGTCAAGGTCCCTCTGCAGGGCTCTCCCACCCTCCAACAGATCAACACCTGCTCCCAGCTTGGTGTCATCTGCAAACTTACTGATGCTGGACTCAATCCTCCTGGTCCAGGTCATCAATAAAAACATAATATACAATTATCTGTAAAAATATAGCAGTAAAGCAATGTCCAGGAGTATACTGCTTGGCTACCAGTGTAGCAAGAGTTGATTCCTTCACTTGTGGAGTTTTGGAGCCTGTTAATGATAATAAAAGTGAAAATTACTCCATCTGTTAAGAGAAATGTTTACTCTTCGATACTGGGAAGTTTACATATCTCTACAGCTTCTGGTCAGTTTTACTTTGTCAATTTTACATCAAGCAGCAGGCAAAAGAAAGCATAAAAATGAGAATGAACTGAAAAATACCTTTCAGGCTGATTTGCAGAACATGATATATTACTGAAAAAGATCTGCTTCCCTCGTTATTACCCAACCAAGCATCCTGTGCACAGCTTATGGATACAAGAGATAGGAGATCTTTAGAGCAATGCTGCTATCCAAACAATACCAAACCCTCTACAAGTTAGTCTCTGTATATACTGTATTATCATATTGATAGAAAAATACAATGAAAGCCAACAGGCGAGGAGATAGCCAACATTTCTGCCTTGGATTTTAGAAGCTGAGATAATACAGTTCACAAAAGAGCGAAGGAAAATGCCCTTGAAAATCAGGTAAGGTCAAAGACCTACATGCTTCAGGCCTTGATTTCTGCAGGAGGGCTCCAGCTAGATGCTCAGTTTTCCTGCAACACAACAAATCCCTGTTATTTGCGAGGAATCTCCAGCATACAGAAGTAAGGGCAATGTTCTGCTCCCTTGTTGCTTTCCCTTTTCCCTGTGGCTTTAGAAAAAAACCCCACCAACACAGCAAAGGGGAGATTCTAAGTAGCCATCCTTCCTTTAGGATGAGGCTCACCTCTTCCCCTCCTGTTCTGTATCCTGCTAGCCTTCAAAGTGAAGGAGTCATAGCTCTGAAGTCTTTGTCATTTAGCAGCTATGGGAATTGGATTCTTTTTGCCTTGAGTCATAGACAGCCCTTCTCATCACAGTAGCTAAAGCCTCCTAATTGTTAGGGTCTGTACCCACTCCAGCATGCCTGAGAAGGGGCAGTCATTGCCGTTGCTGAGACACAGTGTGCCGGTCAGAAGTTATCTGAACTCTGGGACCTAAGTGGATGCTCAGGATGCAATCTGACTCATGCTTGATGTGAGATTCAGGCTTTTGTCATGTGATGGCTGCACCCTGGTTTTAGAGAGACAGGTGACCTTGCAGCCAGGGTGAAGCAAGCCTGGCTGATCGGTGAACTGGAAGCTCAGGGAGCAGCACAGCATGAAGGACCCAGCGGTCACCACTAGAGACTGATTCCCCCAGCCCCTGTGCTTTCCATAAAAGCACATAGGAAGTCTTAGACATCTGTAGGTGGATAATCACTTAATTTTGAACACAACTCCTGATGGCCAGGGTACCTTACTGGGCATCATTACTATCCTCCAGAGCCTACATAAACATAGTGGCTTGCTGAGCTGTCATCTTTGTCATCTCACCAAGCATTGACAAGCTCAGGGTTAAGAGGCAAGTTTTAAGGTGTGCCTGGGAATCTTGCAGATAGAACACATCAGTACTTACAGGGCTTACATTTTCTGGTTTGCCCTTCAGAGTTGGGTCTCCACATACCATGGGGGTACCATGTTCCTTGTTTATGTCCTGCTTTCTTATCAATATTAAAACCCAAATGAAGATATTATGGCAACCATGTGTAGATGTTACCCAATGGAAGTGAATCCAGTGGTTGAATCTGTTTTGGTGTCTGGTCTTTATAGATATATGCTATCAGCTGCTAATATAGCATCTCAGGTTTTCATTATGTGCAGCTTTATGTTTGGAAGAAACTAATGAAGGAAGCAATTTATTCTGATTGATATTTGGAAGAAATTAAAAGTCTGGGTTTCGGTTTTGGTGTTTTCTCAGGCTGTTTTTGTAAGAGATCTCCGGGATCTGAAAGGTATTTGGGCATTGAGAGGTGCTGAAATCCAGTAGATATAAGAAGAATTACTGAGTTCTCAGCATTGGTCTTGTCTCAGGTTGGTTTATTGTATTTGAAGTTTAGAATTTAAACAACGCATTATCATATTTTGATGATTCCCACAGAAGAATGAAAATAAAAAGTGCTTAAAAACAAACATTTGCTCAAATTTTGGCAGGTAAGTCCTTCTTAGTTAACACTTCACAGAAACTACTTGTATGTACTTGACAACAGCATACATTTTTCATAAATTTGAATCTTGTGTTCTCAGGCACAAATATAAGGAAAAGAACAGTAAAAAGGGATGTGACAAAGGTGACATCTTGGCAAACTCACTGAACTTATTATCATCTACTGTAAAAAACCTGGAATATCAACTTCATGTCATTCTGTACTACTCTTTCTCTTGATCCTTAGATTATGGCCAAATGTGACATTTTTTTGTTGCTTTTAAATGCATGAATAAGGTAGTCTGTCCTGTCTGCCAGCTGAGCCTGTGTTCAATTTCCTGTTACCTGTAAGACAAGCAACAGCAGTTGTCTGCCCCTGGAATGAGCCCTTGAGTCTTTCCAATTAGCAGAAATACAGGTACTGCTACTCCAACCTTCCTCTTCTAAATCATGCTGCTGTCTGCTTATGGTTTAATATATGTTGTTAAATTCAGGGTGTTTTGGTCCTCATTTTAAGACCTCACTGCTGGTTCTTCTACGAATGGTCACTTAGATCCCTTTCCTACTATGTCATGAAGGTATCCCTGTGATGTAATTAGCACACTAAACATAATTTTGTTTTCTTCTGGTCTCATTTGTGAGGCATTACCCAACAGGCTGTGATGGTACAACTGCCTCTGGTGTTGTGCGGTTGTCCAAGGTGTGCTGCTGTTGCAGTTCAGATCATTATCGGAGAGTATGTCCTCGTTCTGCCCACTGTGAAAGCCACCGCTCCAGGTAGCCTGTGCTCTTCTGACCTGACTGCAGAAATAGCATAGCATGAAGGATGTGAGGAACAACTGGTGTATGACTCCTAAGAGGTCCCAGGAAGAGGGATGAATAGGAGAAAAGATAGATGTTTTAATGGCTGCAGATCTTTGTACGTTATGTCCAGCATCATTAAGTTTGCAGATGACACCAAACTAGGAGCAGGTGTTGATCTGTTGGAGGGTGGGAGAGCCCTGCAGAGGGACCTTGCCAGGCTGGATGGGTGGGCAGAGGCCAATGGGAGGA
>WAAF01019187.1:265090-284583 GCA_013400475.1 Tricholaema leucomelas
AGAGTCACCGTCCCAGGGGGTGTTCATGAAAAGCCTGGATGAGGCACTTAGTGCCATGGTCTGGTTGACTGGGTAAGGCTGGGTGCTAGGTTGGACTGGATGATCTTGGAGGTCTCTTCCAACCTGATTGATTCTATTCTATTGTATGTCACACTTCAGAACACACTGAGCATGATAATGCAAAAGGATTATAGTGCAGCAGCCACGAGGAAGGCATCCTTGCTTCTCAGTTTGAAATCGTCTTTATGGCTGCAGCCTGCCTTTTGTAACGATGTCCAGCTCTTTAACGAAGGTGCTGGCATTAAACAGCTGTGGTATCAACAGTACCAGATACCATACTTCAGGTGTTCTGAATCTTATCAGTGTGTATTATGAAGCTACTGGATACTACACATCAGAAAAGAATTTCCACTAATTTTGTCATTCAAGGTAATCTCAGGTTTTGATGAGTTCATCCTGTCTGTTGCCTGACTATTTGTAGCACAAAATTTACGTGAGGTGCAATTTTTGAAGCGTAGGCTCCTCAAAAATAACATCTAAGTTGACTTGGCTTCTGTTTTGTTTGAATGCTACTTGAGATTGCCCAGGCTTACTTTTGTCCCATATCAGCAGCAGGACTTTTAAGCTCAGAATGTAATTTTTTTTGTTTCCTTGGTGTGTTATGTGTTATCTAGCATCTGCTTTCTTTGTCATGCCAAATCCTCCAAGCAATGTTTTGAGAGACCTGAAATTTATTTGAAGTAGTAAACATCTTCTGGCAACAATACTTAATTTCATCACTACTCTTAAAAATTTTGTCTACTTGTTAATTGCTTCTGAGTTTCCATACGGTCTCTCCACTGGTATTTAGGGTTGTTTTCCTTTTTACTATGCACCTCATGTAGCCAATGCCATAACTTTTAGAAAGATAGTTATAAAATGGTAATAATCTTTGTGATTTCCTTTCCTTTATTCCCTTCAGGCCAACCTCCAGAACAGAAGATAAACTAAATTGTTGATGCATGAGAAAACAAATACAGTGGTTTTATGTGTACTGTAGTTTGGGTTTTTCTCTATAGCACTGCCTTAAAAATGCTATTGCATAGTTACCCTAATTACATGGTTGCTGTCTGGCCAGCAAAAGAAGAGTTCAACAAAATAAGCTTTAGCAATTCTCTATAGACGACATTGGACTTTGGTATTATTTTCTCTAGTTCTGACCTTAACCTGGGACTGAAGGTTATCTACAGACAAAAATAGACTCAATACTTCCTGCTCTGAGCTTCCTGCAGTAATAAATGTTGCTATGTTAGTGTTAAGACTTTAAGATTTTCTACAGAGACAGCCTGAATTTCTGTCCAGGAGCTCACTTTTCCCATTCATACACTGAGTTAATCACTGCATTTGATATCTGTGGATGCTATATAGAATAGAATAGAATCAGCCAGGTTGGAAGAGACCTTCAAGATCGTCCAGTTCAACCTAGCACCCAGCCCTAGCCAGTCATCTAGACCATAGCACTAAATGCCTCATCCAGTCTTGTCTTCAACACCTCCAGGGACAGTGACTCCACCATCTCCCTGGGCAGCCCATTCCAATGCCAATCACTCTCTCTGTGAACTTCCTCCTGACATCCAGCCTATACTTCCCCGAGCACAACTTGAGACTGTGTCCCCTTGTTCTGTTGCTGGTTGTTTGGGAGAAGAGACCAACTCCCACCTGGCCACAGCCTCCCTTCAGGTAGTTGTAGACAGCAATGAGGTCTGCCCTGAGCCTCCTCTTCTGCAGGTTGCACACCCCCAGGTCCCTCAGCCTCTCCTAATAGGGTTTGTGTTCCAGGCCCCTCCCCACCTTCGTCACCATTCTCTGGACACATTCCAGCACCTCAACATCTCTCTTGAATTGAGGAGCCCAGGACTGGACACAGGACTCAAGGTGTGGCCTGACCAGTGTTGAGTACAAGGGAAGAATAACCTCCCTTGTCCTACTGGCCACACTGTTCCTGATACAGGCCATTGGCTTTCTTGGCTACCTGGGCACACTGCTGGCTCATGTTCAGCTACTATCTACCAGCACCCCCAGGTTCCTTTCTGCCTGGCTGCTCTCCAGCCACTCTGTCCCCAGCCTGTAGCACTGCTTGGGGTTGTTGTGGCCAAAGTGCAGAACCCTGCACTTGGCCTTGTTAAATCTCCTCCCATTGGCCTCTGCCCACCCATCCAGCCTGTCTAGGTCCCTCTGCAGGGCTCTCCTATATGCCTTGTGAAAGTTACCAGGATCAGCATTCAGATGTGTATGTCAGTGTCTTTCATCAGCCATTGCTTGGATGTACATTGCTATGCAAGCCTGCAGGGAGGCACAAGGAGATGGTTTTTTGGGTTTTCCTAGTTCATTCTTTTTGCCTAGGGACTGTATGGATTTGAGGCTCACTGATGGATTTGTAGGCTGTTGAGGAGGAGGATGCTCTTCTCACACCAGTGCAAAGGAATACAGACCTGTTGGTTGAAGGACCTGTTTCAGCTCACCAGGAGCAGTCCTGCCTCCAAATTCTGATCCAGCTATACTAGAAAGATCAAGTGAGTTGGCAGTTGGCAGTATCTGCTGATTTGCCTGCTTGTCTTTTATATCAGCTTCCCAGAAAACCTTGTCTGGTAGCCCTGGAGGTGTTTAAAAGGAGAGTGGATGTGGTGCTTGAGGCTATGGTCTAGTGATGAAGGATGCTGGGATGAAGGTTGGACTGGATGCTCCTGGTGGTCCTTTCCAACCACAGTGATTCATAGTGATCAGATGTTGTGGTGAGGGATTCGGTTTAGTCAAAGACTTGTCAGTGTGAAACTAATGATTGGACTTAATGAGCTTGAAGGTCTTTTCCAATCTAAGAAATTCTGTGATCCTGTGATCAGATGCTGATGTTTTCCTGTAAATGTTACATTTCTAGCATGCAACAGGCAGGGTAGACCCTAAAAATTATTATTTTGACTGTAGCTGTGTGATCTTTCAGGCAGAATCAAGAGGCCTGGACCTGTGCTTTAGGACAAACAGGAACTGTGGAGCTATGAAAGGCTTGGACAGTTGTGAGCTTTTAACTCTTTCAGCTCACATTAGTATGAATTCAATACTGTGCTAAAATTACTTCTGCATGGACAGACCCTGCTCTGCTCCAAAAACATGGCAGAGACTGACTTTGTAGTTGGAGGGGGAACAAAAGATCTATTCCTTTAAGTTTAATTTCTGTATTTTTCCTTTCAATTGCCCAGGAACTCAACTCCAGAACTCAGAAAGTTCACTTTTCTTCCAGAATATGTTTTCACTTCTCTGAATTTTTGTGTTGCTTTGTTAAAAAATAGCCAGACACCAGGGGAGAAGAGGGAAGTAAGAATTTCAGGCAGGAGTTAAAAGCATATAGGTAACTGTAAAGCTGGACTACTTTGTAATACAAACCAGTTTCCAAGTGCACGGACACAACAAGCCCAGCCATCCCTTCAGGGTGCTATAGGCTTGGAAGGTAAAAACGGGCTGTGTGGTTGTGTGTGTGCTGAAACCTGGGGGAGGGAGAAAAGAGATAGATGCCTTATTTAATACACATATGCCAGAAGGGTGGGTGAAAGCTGCAGTCATTTGGTTTCTAAGACCTGCCCACATCTCCATTTCACAAATTGTCTCTTTCATATGGATATAGAGTTGACCTTGTGGGCTTTTAGGCTGCAAGTGAGCAGGGTCACTCAGGGCCCAAGCCACTGCTCAACCTCCCCCCACACATACCCCAGTTATATCTTTTTACTATCTCTGCTGGACACCGCACCTTTCTGTAATTATAAATGTCTGCTTTCTGTCACTTCAAAGCTTTCCCAGCACTGGGAGTCCTTCTTCAAAGCCTTTACATCACTGAAGAACCTCTGTCATTGACAGGAGGTTCGTCTTTGAAGTTTTTCATGCCATTTATTGATTTCCTTTTTTTGGGATGTTCGTATTAGAAAATATTTCACTGTGTTTGAAAATCTGTATATTTTTATGTTGTTGAGGGGCTACCTCTTTGAAGGAACAACACTCTTGCAGTGGTGTCTCCATATGAAGAAATCTGATAGTGTATCTGCTGTCTGCTTTATGTCCCTTCCTTCAAGATCTCGTTTTTAGAAACTTCCTCTCTTTGTCTCTTATCTAACTGTAGGGACTGGTTTAGATATATAAGTCAGTGTGAAGCTGTATCACTTAAGTGAATAGGCCTAACAGAACGATCCTTACAACTTTTCACATGTTGAATATCCTACTGAATTGGTGATGAAAAAGTGAAAACCATAACTCTGTTTTGAGCAAATGAGAACCATGTATGCATACTGCAGCAGCAGCCGTTCGAAGGCATCGTTATACTGCTGCTCCCTTAAGTCTGCATTTGCTGAATTTCATGGATAAAGGCAACAAAACTCTACAGTTTTTAAACAGAAGGATGTTTTGGATACTTCCAGGTAACCATTTGCTAAATTGCTCAAAGGGTGTGTGTGAGCACCCGCTGTCAGCTTCAGTGCAAACGTAGCCTCGGCATAAACTGCTTGGAGAACAACTTGAGCAAGCTTAGCACTGGCAAGTTTATGGAAGCTGCTCTGATAATTCAGCTAAGGCCAATAACAAACGTCTGATGGGTGGAAAGATTGTCAATGTTTCAACTGTTTCTTAAGCACTTTCTGATTCTGTTCTGTTGGGCAATTGGTAGCTCACATTTTTGGTTACTCAAGTCACATTATATTTTATTAGCATTCTCTGACCTTTTAGAGGGGGAGGGAGGTGATTCTTGTTGTGTTTTTTCTTTTCTTTGAGGCTTGACTCGAAACCCTTTATTTATTCCAAGGGTGCAGACTCTTTTTGTATGTACTAAGCAGGCTTTTGTTGTCATTATTTCCAAAATGTTCCTGAATATTTAGAAAGTTTGGACATTTCAAAGGAAAGATGCCTTAAATCGGCTGTCACTCAGCTCATTTCAACCTATGAAGAGTTTCGAAGGCTTGTCTTCTGAAAATGTTCACCTTGTGAGGTGGCTTCCTAGGTAGAGTAAGTTTGACATTGCTCATATATTCTTAAGAGAAAACTTTTGACCTTGTATTACTTCAAAGATCTGACAGATTCTTTCCCTCCCCACCCCCATTTTGTCAGTTCTGCTGTCTGCACACAGGTTAATGCAGGTCTTTTGTTCTTTGGAAGATAGTATTGCTTTGTTCTCTGTACACACTGAAATATATTGCTCTGATGAAAAAACAATTAAAATAACTAGAGTATGTAGGTGACTGAAAGAAACACTCTTGAATAACCATAGCATGGTTCAGAACAGAAAAGTCTTTTCCTCTGGTGATAGATACATTTAAAGGCTTCTTCCACTGCGTCACCAGGGAAGGCTGCAATGATTTGTCGTGTCTGAGATGTGCTATTAACATGGAGGTGATCTCTGTGCACAAGAGATCTGACAATTGGTGCTCAATGGCACACGTGTGGACTGCCCCTGCATCTCATAGGTAGCACATCTTTTGCGATGAGGAAGCTCCAGATCTGTCATGCATGAGGGGTAGTGCAGAGAATGCACTTGGCAGCGCTGTGGCTGTGCAGACGAGGCGGGTGTGTGTTACATGTTTTGTAAGGCTGTCCTGCTTCCCCCGTGGTTTGTGTTCCGGTGTTAGTTTTAGAATAGAATAGAATCAGCCAGACCGGAAGAGACCTCCAAGATCATCCAGTCCAAGCTAGCACCCAGCCCTATCCAGTCAACTAGACCATGGCACTAAGTGCCTCATCCAGTCTTTTCCTGAACACTCCCAGGGACGATGGTGACTCCACCACCTCCCTGGGCAGCCCATTCCAATGCCAATCACTCTCTCTGTGAAGAACTTCCTCCTAACATCCAGCCTATACTTCCCTCAGCACAACTTGAGACTGTGTCCCCTTGTTCTATTGCTGGTTGCCTGGGAGAAGAGCCCAACCCCCACCTGGCTACAACCTCCCTTCAGGTAGTTGTAGACAGCAATGAGGTGGTAGAGGCAAGCAGTGCAGAGCAGACACTGCACAGAGGTCCATGTTTCCAGGTAACTTGTGTGACACAAGAACTGGTAGGTGAATGGCTGAAGTTGTGGATTTATCCAAAACTCTTGCAAAAGTATATGTGTTGCTAAAGCTCTGAGAGCTGTCAGGTATATTTAAAAGAAGCTTTGAAACTACAGAAAGATATATTTTACCATTAGTGCAGTACCTTGGCAAACAGACAAATATTTCTGGCTTTTTTCTTCCCCACAAGGTTTTAACAGATCTGTTTAAAATTTGAGTATGGCAAAACCTCAGGGAAACTGCTGTGATAAGTGGCACAAAGTATTCACATATATGAGGGTAATAAAAAAGGAGCCTCACTTGGACACCCTGAAGTTAACGTCCTTATACTGCAGCAAATGTGATCCAAGTCTGCATTCTGTGGCTGCAGCACTGCTCACAATGTCATAGTGTCACATTCCTTTATTGGGCCAGTACTTGTTGATTTGCAGTTTATGCACAAGCCACCTTCTTTTTGGGGTGTTACTTACAATGACTGAAGAAAGAAATTCTAAAGGCATGTTGCTAAATTGAGAATCGAGCTCCTCTGCTAGAGCCAGACACTCTACAGGAGGAAACATGTATCATATTGTTAGGATAAATTAATCCAGACTAAGAAGCTGATGTTGTCTAGACTAAATAAATGTTATTTTTTTTTATAGAGGTCACACCAATAGACTATCCTGGCTTTAGGGTCAGAGGCAGGAGGTTGCTGTAATCCACAGCTGCTTTAAGTGCTTTGTATCTCTACACATTCTGCTGAAACTAGCAGCAAAGTCACTGCTTCTGAAGCCATCCCGATCTCAGACTTTGCTTTAGCAGGGTAACAGACTGACTTCTTTTGTAGCCATCTGGAGCTGACTTCTGTTATTTGTATACCAAGTTGAGCTAACATTGTGGTAGATACAGAAACAATGACTTCTCATCTCCTTGTACATGGTCATTGTGTTCCAGCTGAGACTTCCCTAGCTGTATTTTCTGACTATTGGCTAAACGAGCTTACCAAGGTCTGGATTCTTTTTTTTACTGATTTATTTATTCTTCCTAATTGAAGTTATTGATAATACTCAATAAATTCTTTACTCTTTCAGTGTCTCCATCTGGAGCCAAAAAGGACTTGTTCTGGACTTGTGCATCACATAAGTGCTTGGTACTGCTATATAAACCAAATGACCAACCCTCCCTTTATAATTTGCCTTTTGATAAGCTTTTAACAAAGATGGAAGTTTATGGAAAGGACATTAATACATTTATCCTTCTACTGAATTGTCATTGGCATGTCTTGAATATTAAGGGAAAATAGGAAGATAAAAAAGCATTATTTATTCCATAGAACAATTACATAAGCAATTGTTTATATAATTACAGAACAATTATATTAAGGGTAGTTGTTTGTAGTGTTCTTTTCTGTGCATCGCTAACAGGACACTTCTTTCCTTGGCACTAAATTTAAATGGTAGCATTGTGAGACAAACATCCTCCTTCAGCTGCTTCCATTATACTGCACACTATTATACAATGAAAGCAGAGTGTTGTACTTTATCTCTTTCTATATTATAAAAATAATGAAGAGGATAATTATCAAGGCTGTAGTGCAATTTCATGGCATTGCTGTCAGTTACAAACTGCTTGAACTGCATTCCTTGGGTATAAAATGTCAAGAAAACCCCATGATTGAAATACCATCATCTAATTAATTTTTCTCTCTATTCTTACTTTCATGGGCTGTGCCTGTGCAGAGTACTTGCTGGTGGTTAATAAAGAGAATGAAATGTAGACAGTCCAGTGTTAGCTTTTAAGATCTGCATATCTTTCCATGCCCAAGCTTTCGTTGTCGTGATAAACACAAATTACCAGATATGAAGCAGGGAAAAAAGAAGAAAACCAGACAAAAAAAGCTGAAACTTTGCCTGGCATTCGGTGAGGAGCCTTTGCTGAGTGTCTGCTTTAGCATCTCTCTCTTCACTAATTCAATTTGAAGCTGGATGTTTCTATCTGAAACCTTAATGGTGTATTGCCAGTTTCTTTATGTACACCATTTCTATCATAGCCTTAGGGTACTTAATAGTCTGAAGCCCTATTCCTTCTCAGTGCCTGTGGACCTTGGCATTTATCACTTTGTAGAACCCTAGAGATGTCACTGGAAGTGAGAATGTCAATAGGAATGATGCTGTTTGCTTGAATACCAACCACTTGCCTAATTGTTACTCGCTGCAATTGCGTTAGTGAAAACATGAAGAGGGATCCCCATCCAGGTCTGTCACTTCTGGTTTTAAAACATAAAAAAGCATGTTGTTTCTATGCTACCAGTGGCTGGTTGTTAGCTCCAGCCTGAAGGTGGGTACTTGCTTCTACTTAAATAACTTGTTACTAAGAAATGCCAGTGGAGTTGGTGCAAGTCTGTGCAGAGAACAGAGGGCACGGACACCAACTGAAAGGACTGCAGTTCTTGTTCCTTCTTAACACTTGTGGACCTTGGCATTTATCACTTTGTAGAACCCTAGAGATGTCACTGGAAGTGAGAATGTCAATAGGAATGATGCTGTTTGTTTGAATACCACTTGCCTAATTTTTACTCACTGCAATTGTGTTAATGAAAGCATGAAGAGATATCCCCTTCCAGATCTGTGACTTGTGGTTTTGAAACATGAAAAAGCACACCGTTTGTATGCTGCCAATGGCTGGTTGCTAGCTCCAGCCTGAAGATGGGTACTTGCTTCTACTTAAATAACTTGTTACTAAGAAATGCCAGTGCAGTCGGTGCAAGTTTGTGCAGAGAACTGAGAGCATGGACACCATGTAAGCAGAAGCTGAAAGGACCTACAGTCCTTAACTGGAGTGAAAAAATTTGAGAGTAAAACCTCATGTTTCAAAACCTGTGGCAGCCTTCCCTAGTTTTACCTTGGACCAGATGTTCTTACTAAACTTCTCACCATTTAACAGCTCTTGGTTTTAAGAGAAATAATAGCTTTCCAGAATCCCCTGCCACACTTCATTAGCATTGATAAGTTCTGCTTTCCACACGTGACACTGCCTCCTGCAGGCTAAGCTGGAAGTACCCGATATAATTATGGCAGACCATAAATAATGAATACACCTATCAAGGCTTTGCAGGATGGCTTGTGATGTGAACATAAAATATTCTGAGAATAGGAGAGGCAGTTACTTGGTATCAGCTCTTTAGTTGTCTGATTTATAGAGAGGGAGTTGAGACAGGTTTTGGGTCACGCAGGACATCAGTTGATTCTAGAGGGTTGTACCTGGTTGGATTTAACTCCAGTCTGAGAGAGACATTTGTGCAAGGAAATCAAGATGTTTTTATTCCTGCACTGCTGTTGCTGTTGTGCTGCAAATCCTCAGAGTTCTTCTGAAATCACTGAAATAGAAGACTGTGTACCTAGAATGGCTGGCAGCATGGCAGGGAGCTGCTGCCAGGTATTCCCAGTACATTTGGCAGCTCAGATGAGGAATGAGTTAATATCTTTTTCCAGAGCTCAGTGTTGCGTTTAAGCAGAACCCTGCACTGGAGGGAGCTGCGTCCCTTCAGTCGTATTGCCTCAAGGAATCATGTCTCAAAATGCAGAAGCCCTACTAGGTGTCCTGGCAGCTAAAAGAAGTTGTGCCTTTGCTGCTCCTCTTCAGGGGATGAAAAATCTTTCTGTTAGTATAGCCAGCCAGTTCTGGTAGCCAAAACACTGGCTGAATTTCAATCGTGCTTCTGCTTTTCCCTCACCTCTTCTGTCCTCCTGCATTTGTGCACAGTAGTAGAAGGTCATAACAATGGACCTTGTTCGGTCCCTATTCTCTGATGGTGATAAATCTGTGGGACATCTGGACATCAGCTGTTCTTCAGTATGGGCTGTGCAAAGAGTAGTGAAAAGTATTAGATGTCAATAGGAAGAACATAATTTTACAAGGTCATTTGCCTGTTAGGTCTATACATGAAAATGGTGGTGCACACAAGTATTTTATTTCCCTTTTGCTTCACATGTCATCTATTTAGTCCCATGACTTGAAGCAAACAGAAGCACTGCTTCAGAGGGAAATAATAACAGTTAACAGGATGGTCTGTCCTCGCAAAACTTTTTTTCTCTGACTTTCAGGAGACAGAACTGGGATCCTTGTTTGAGGTTTACATCTTTCTCGGAGTTTTTATTGTCAGAGTCTGAAGGTATCTTCATGCTGTATCTGTCACATTCAACAAAGACTTCAAAACAGATTGTGAGAGGGTGACTTGAACCACCTTGCTTTCTAAAGGCCAAGTGTTTGTGTCGGTTAAACTAGTCAATGTCTGGAGTAACACTGTTGCAGTTACTTGAGTTACTGTTGTTTGGCAGTAGTGGTATGGAGGAAAAGTGGTATCTAACAGTATCACAGTATCACCAAGGTTGGAAGAGACCTCACAGATCATCAAGTCCAACCCTTTACCACAGAGCTCAAGGCTAGACCATGGCACCAAGTGCCACGTCCAATCCTGCCTTGAACAGCTCCAGGGACGGCGACTCCACCACCTCCCTGGGCAGCCCATTCCAGTGGCCAATGACTCTCTCAGTGAAGAACTTTCTCCTCACCTCGAGCCTAAACTTCCCCTGGCGCAGCCTGAGGCTGTGTCCTCTCGTTCTGGCGCTGGCCACCTGAGAGAAGAGAGCAACCTCCCCCTGGCCACAACCACCCCTCAGGTAGTTGTAGACAGCAATAAGGTCACCCCTGAGCCTCCTCTTCTCCAGGCTAAACAATCCCAGCTCCCTCAGCCTCTCCTCGTAGGGCTGTGCTCGAGGCCTCTCACCAGCCTCGTCGCCCTTCTCTGGACACGCTCAAGCATCTCAATGTCCCTTCTAAACTGGGGGCCCCAGAACTGAACACAGTACTCAAGGTGTGGTCTAACCAGTGTAGAGTACAGGGGCAGAATGACCTCCCTGCTCCTGCTGACCACACCATTCCTGATGCAGGCCAGGATGCCATTGGCTCTCTTGGCCACCTGGGCACACTGCTGGCTCATGTTCAGGCGGAGCACTGCCACCACATGTTCAACGCTGCTTACTCTCGAGCAGTGGGGCAAAATAGTTAATAGCCCTTAACTGCAATAGGAAAAGCTAAGGCCCCTTCAAATCTTAGGCAAAGAGCTGGGTTTTGATGATAAACTCAGAAAAAGAAAGGAGTCCTGCTTGTCAAGAGGGATTACACTATGATTTGAAGGTGCCTCTGAAATTCACTATGTAGCCTGAAATCAGCGAAGTTAGACGGAATGAGTCCCTGATCTAAGCGTGGTGAAGTGTTTGCAAACTACTGTTCTGTGTATTGTGCTTTGCCAAGCTCATTTTGTATGGTCTTCTTTTGTGTTACAGCCTTGAAGCTCTTGGTCTTTTCTTGTTTTAATCTCAAGGAGACTGTTGATTTTATGATCTGCATTCCCCTTATGAACTCTCCAAGTCTAATTTCCTTACTTACCTTCAACTGAAGCATTTTATGGTTATACAGGTATGTGTTTATCTTTTTCTCTGCTTGAGGTTGTTCTAACCTGCCAGGATCTCATTGAGGGCTAATTTCAATAATGTGTAACACTCTGGATGCATCTGCAAAAGTGGCAAGGGACAGAACACTGAAAGCACTCTCTAACTAACACTTTGGCAAGAGACTGCTACTGAATAGGGACAAGGATGTCAGGAAAGCTAAAGATACTATCCACTTCTGACAAATTCAGCATAAATTTATATGTAAGTCCTCTGTCCACCTGGCATGAAACGCTGGATATTTGCAGGGCTTGCTCTAGATACAGAATTTATAACAAAAGTCACTGTTTAAAAGTCTCTCCTGGATCTATATCACTCTTTTTTCCCCTGATCTTGGCATATATATTCTCTTTTTGGGTACACTTTACAGCTGCCAATTTCACTGATTCTATTTTACTTTTTTTTTCCCGGAAAGTGAGGACTTTTTCTTTCAGATGCCATTAAATGTCTTTCCTTGAGAATGTTGGCTGCTTTCAGTGTACCATTGGATCCAATAGCTGATACCCTAGCTCACCATCTGGCAGCTGATTTTTCCTGCCCTTGTGTTCATGAAAGAATAGTTTGTCAAGAATGAAAATAAAAAGAAAGAATTTGATGTGTTATGGATAGCTTTTCTGGAATCTCCATGTGAGCAACTGGCAAGACAGCTGATCCGGTTTTGTTTATGTTGTTTTGGAACAATCTCTAAGTACCATTTATTTCCCTTACTTGTTATTTCAGACCAGTTTAGACAAGTAAATAATCCCTTTGACTTCAGTGAAATAATTAAAATGAGTGGGTAGTACTTGGCTTTAGATTGCTAGGTGCTGGAATGGTTAGAAACTAAGCAGTAGCAGATTTTCCCTTGCTTCCATGCATACATACATGAAGTGCCTAACAACAACAAAACAAGATCAAGAAAATAAGCAAGCAGTAAAAATAAAACCCACCATGACTTAACCTTGGTGCACCAGAACTGTTCACTGAAGTTAGTTTTAGTGCAAAACCAAAGTCGATTCTTTTCTTCACTCTGAAACATTTCCTGCTTTGTGCTCTTGTCTTTGCTGTTTATGATGCAAGGGGCAGCAAACCAGATAGTTTGTCATTTCTGTGGTTTAAATGTTCTGATGTACACTCAAAATGGGTAAATGAGTAAATACATAATCGTGGGAAAAGTGGGTAAGTAACATAAATGTCCAGGAAAGAGAAAGCTGCAGCTACTTAAAACACTGAGGCAGAGCTTGAGTACAAAGGTCTGAGTAGACATAAGGAAGGAAGAGTATTATCACACAGCTTTCATTCTGAAATTACTGTCGTGCTGAAAAAGAAATGAGATCAATCCAGTACTAAAGCAACAGGATGGTGAAATTATCCAAACGTTTGAATTTTCAGCATGCCTTCATAGAGTGGTAAAGCCCATATCTGGAGCCTCTATTCTCACTTTAATGATTATGACAGTAAGATGACGAAATTTTATATGAAACTTCCTCATAAGAATGACTTTAAGAGCACAGCACTAGCTGTAGGATAAATGCAGATCAGGAAGTGTCTCTCTCCAAGTTCAATGTTGTTTTAATGCTGAACATGTTTCTTTTCTCATCTGCCTCACTCAGCTGTTTCCTCCATGCCAGTATGCTAGAATTGGCTTTAATAAATACAAATAAAATAAAGTTAGACCCTTGCCTGTAAAACCTGAGGTTAAAGTAAAACTGAAACATAGCTACATGGCTTTTATCCAGCCTATCAGAAAGGAGAAAGAGACATTTTGAAATATCTTCTTAGTGTTTTCATTCTGATTCTAATCAAAAGCTTGAACATAGAAGTATGTTGGATTTGGTGGGTTTGGGGTGTTTGGTTTGGTTGGTTGTTGTTGTTTGGGTTTTTTTGGTGATTTTTTTTGTTTGGTTGGGGGTTTTTTTTGTTTGTTTGTTTTGGTTTGGTTTTGTTGGCCACAGATGATTTAAACCATCTCAAAGTACAAGGCTGGAGTCTGGCATTGCTGCAGTCCAGGTAAAACAGCAGGAGCTACTGTAATACAATCAGAAAGATTCAATAACTCTAAGACTGTTAGAGCAGCAGTGGGATACTTCCAACATAATTCCCATTTCTTTGAGAACAATTTTGTAATTGAAAGTATTTATTTATAAAGTATCTGGCAGAAAGAAATAAAAGTGGCAGTGTTTTCAGTTCTTAACTAGTAATCATCATCTAGTTCAATTCAGGGTAGAATAGATGCAGTAGCACATGAGGAACACAAGATAATAACAGAGTCTGAGTTAATACTGAACATCTTGTATTTCTAATTGCATCCATCTTGTAAATGAACAGAAACTTTAACTGAGGGGAAACTTTTGGGAACAACTAGCAACCAAAAAGTGCCTTAAATAGACCGATGTTATTTGTCACAGACTAAATTTGTTCCATAGATTTGGTGAAGTGATGATGAATCTGTCAGCAGAGATTTTCGAAGCTACAGTTGTATACGTCAGTGTTTTCTTTTGGTAAGGATCTATTTCACAGTATTATTTTTCTGTGCAAAAATCTGTGTTTATGATACAATAAAACCCAATGTAATTTAGTCCACTTTCAACATATTACAGAAAAATGAGTAGTGTGTTTGGAGCAGTTAATTGGCTAACAGTACACTCGGAGTTAAATAAACTTCAAGATCAAAGGCGGAGGAATTGTTAGCAAAATAATACTGTGAAAAGAGACTGAACGTTTCAAGGCAATGGATGGAGAAATATCTGATTCCTTCCTACCTAGGAAAGATTAGCAATACCTTAAGCATATCATATCCCATGACCATTACAAATGGTATTGAAATCACCATCCCTGGAGGTGTTGAAGAAAAGCCTGGCTGAGGCACTTAGTGCCATGGTCTAGTTGACTGTCTAGGGCTGGGTGCTAGGTTGGACTGGATGATCTTGGAGGTCTCTTCCAAGCTGGTTGATTCTGTGATTCCATGAAAATACATGCTAGGGAATCATGCCACTTTATTTGAAATACATTTCAAACTACGTTTTATTTCCTGTAGTGAGACAAAGGCAGAAGATGGATGGTGAGGCATTGCAACCTGTATGAAACGTGGAATTGGAGCAGAGTATTATTTATTGCATGTAAGTATCTTGCATCCAATTTCACTAAGCAGGACATGACACAGCCTTGCTGTCTGAGCATTATAGTTGTCAAATACTGGGCCAAATCACATGTTGGGAGAAAAGTTTGATCCCCTTGCTCCAGTGTGTTATTCTGTCATTCCCTGAATGGAAATAAATAGAATAGAATAGAATCAACCAGGTTGGAAGAGACCTCCATGATCATCCAGTCCAACCTATCACCCAGCCCTAGCCCATGATAGGTTGGACTGGATGAAATAAGGAGAATGGTTCCTCAGATAGAGTTCTACTTCCCTTGATAAGCTGATAAGATTTAAGTACAAGAACCAGACAGAAAGAGATTTGAGTTTGCTATGCAGTTTACTCTGCAAAGCTGATATGCTGGGCTGCTGGAAGAAGAGTAGGCAGACTAGAGTATTGGGACTCTCCTACCAGTTGAGTAAGATCTGATTCTATGATTTCCATCTTTCATTTTGAAAGGTTTTTAACAGTGAACAGGGTTACACTCTAGGCATACCAGTCTTCAGTTTAATTGCACTGCATCACTGAGAACTGCAAGATTGGTTTTCTAAACACAGACTAGGTAAAGCTACCTCATCAAATTAGCTAATTACACTCTACGCTCATACAGTGTCAGCATTTCACACTTCACAAAGGAGTGTGCAAAGTCTCATCTACCATGTCAACCTCTACACCCTCCAATCGTTAAATCCAGTAAGAAGCTTGGATGCAAATGTGACTAAAATATTTATACAAAGAAAAAGCTGCTAAAAGAAGAGCTCATTCACTGCCATGCAGCTGAATCCTGTTTTCACCACAACTCTGCGTATTCACTTGCTTTAACAAATCAGCCTCAATGATGGGAGAATTGGAACTTGTTTGTAATTTCATTTGTTCCTGGAATCCAGGGGTACAGATATTCCAACAGCATGGATTACATCCCTTTTTTACATGGAAATTGAGCAGAGAAGCCCAAGCGAATTCACAATAGCTCCCCTTGTGGAGAAAGTGTTTTGGGATAAAAGATACTTTAGTCTGGAATAATTAGTACACTGATTATTCTAGAACAGAATAAGTGCACTAATTATTCCTACAGTGTCCACACAGGGAAAAACAGAAAGCTATTGAAGAATGGCTTATTCTGCAATAGCTATTTTGGTCCATTTCCTCATATAGGCAAATCCTACTGGTGTTGTCAGCAGGTAATGAGCATATAGATGGAGAATGTGGATGGATTGCATTAATGATCTCTTCCCATTAGTGTTTCTTTGTGCTTCACTTTTGTGTGCTTGCAGAGTTAATTGCTTAAAACTCTTTCCCCCCACCCCCCACATTTCTAATCCTAACTTTCCAGTTCCAGCACAGAGACCCTTCAGTCAGATGAGCAAATCAATGCTCATATCTGAATGTACAGCTCTTGATTTTGACTGGAATGTATTTGGTTTTTTCTGGTAGGTGATGAGGGCTATGCTGCACTCAAGACCCTTTACTCATTTTCCAAAGGATCACTTTGTGAAATAGCTTTGCAATCATTTGGAAATCTCCTGGAAAACTCAGCCATACTGTTATTGTTTCAAGAAGTCAGAAGATCCATCTTTTTGGAGAGCTGAGGGTGGAAGGGTAAGAGAAGAGTCCGTTAGAGCCCAGACTACATTTCTCCCTTATATTAAAGTGCCATTGAATGTTCAGACAGCACTTTACATCTTTAGTTCTGAGCTAAGCATACTTTCACTCAGGTCATAGAGCTATCTCTGCACAGGCCCTGTTAAGTTTCTAAGTGCACATTTTCCTGGCAGAACCAGTTGTTCCTCTATTGGCATGTGATGGCTATAGCATGGCTTTCACCACCTCTTGATGAAGGGTAGAGAAATGTGCTGTTGATGTAGGCAGAAGAGGGAGGGGGCTTCACATACTAACATCAGGGATTGCAGTGTCTTGGCCTCACCAGGTGCACAGTGAAGCCATATGACAGTTTGGAGGAAGTTTCCAGAAGTGGTAGTTGAAGATGAGCCAGCAGTGTGCCCAGGTGGCCAGGAGAGCCAATGGCTTCCTGGCCTGGATCAGGAACAGTGTGGCCAGTAGGACGAGGGAGGTTATTCTGCCCCTGTACTCAGCACTGGTCAGGCCACACCTTGAGTGCTGTGTCCAGTTCTGGGCTCCTCAATTCAAAAGAGATGTTGAGGTGCTGGAAGGTGTCCAGAGAAGGGCAACAAAGCTGGTGANTGCTAGGTTGGACTGGATGATCTTGGAGGTCTCTTCCAACCTGGTTGATTCTGGGAAGTTGCAACATGAGATGAGCAAGACACAGTGGGGTTGTTCTACAGCCACTGAGGCCTGCATGCAACACATCTCTGGACGTAGGTTAATGCCTAGTTCATCAAAAAAAGAGCTGGCTGTAAAGTACTGTTATTAAAGCCCACAGAAAGGTAATCTGAAAGATAACACTGTGCCTGCTTCTCTGGATGATATGGCTTTTAAAAACATGTTTCCCTCAGTGGCTACATTTGCCTACTAAATTGATTGCTACGTTTCCACATAAAATCAGTTTTCACTGTGTATAACCTTGTTTTTCTAATACTACATCATAAAACTGTGATTCAGGTGACACTAGCTTGCAAATATAAGTTAGCAACGTGCTCATACTAAGATTTGGATAAAGCAAACTCATCTCTGGTGAAGTGCAGCCTCTCAAATGAGGTGGCAGATTATAATACTTGTAAATCTGTTCTTATGTTAAGGGAAGGGGAAATGCTAGGAGTTATTTTTTTGTGTGATGGTTTGCGTGTTGTTACCCACTCTTATTGAATCACCCAGACTAGACTCAGCTGATCTGGAAGTTAAGGAATGAAGCTTTATTTTTACTGCTTAGCACAATATTCAAGCAGATATTTACAATATTTACAGCTATATACAGAAATAGACAAGTTAAAGGTAATAATGAAACACAATACCCCTCCCATAAGTCAGAGTCCCCAGGAGGGGCTCCCAACCACCCTTTCACCTTCTTTCCACCTCCCTACCTTATCCCAAAGTTTGCCTTGCATGCAAGGTGAGCTGTGAGAATCAGCAAGGGGGAGTTAGAAAGCAGAAGGATTAGTTACACAGAAAGCAGCCCAGGAAGAAAGCAGAGACACCAGTTGTGACAGAGACCCACGGTCTTATCTATGTTTATGTTCTTGTTCTTATACATCTCAGCAAGCCTCTGAGTGAAGTAGACATCACCGTTGTTTCCCCTTCACACCCTTTAATCTAATTCTTCTCACTAAAATATTCCAGTTAGTCTCAAAGTAGCATACTTTGTCCCCCCTCTGTTACTGTCCAGTCCTGCTTCTCTTTGTGCAGTAACAGTGGAACAGGAGACTGATGGGTTGTGATTGGGAACATCCTAAAACTATTCTATCCATGCCAAACACCTTGTCCTCTTTGGTTAGAGGCAGCAAAATGAGCTGCTTGGTTCAACCTTCAGACAATAGCTCACCTGAATAAAACACTATTCTATAGCAATATAATGTCTTAAGGACACAATGCTACTTTGTCACTAAAACCTTTGGATGCTATACACGTTTGCAGCTGCAAAACAGCTGAAATAACATTCTGAAGGATAGCAAACCAACAGATTCTCTGGTGAAACGCCTCTTTCGATTTGCAAGAGTAAACAGAAATCCTAGGGACTGGAGGTTGGCTCATGTTGCATTCAAATAATTTAGGGATCTTTCCTGATCTTTTGTACTCTCTCTTTCCTTTCAAATCCCTTATGATGCTCAAAGAACAGTCACTTTCTGTATTGTTGTCTAGTATATGCACTCAAACCCAGTCCAGGCCATGTGTGCAGGTTTAGTTTTCTCTGTAGAATCTCACTGAATGATATGGAAAAATTTCACAGTTCTTCATGCAGAGGCACTTGTATCAGGGATTTGAAAGGATGGGATCCTCACTCTGACTGGGGCAACCCAGACAGAAAAGGGAGCTGTAGAGTTTGCCATATGACTTTTTGCATCCCAAAGTATAGTAGATGTGATAACTTAATCCATGCATTCAAAAGATTTGAGATAGGAGTGTTTAGTGGTAGCACATCAGGGACAAGGGAACAGAAGGTGGCTGACAGGAGGAGGAAGGGGAAAAATGCATCCTCATTATTTATAATGTAGAGAAAAGCTGCAAATTTAACCAAGTGTTTCCTATCCCATGTGTTCTTCTTTTATTGCTTCCTAAGTGTAAAAATGTTTATAGCTGGGTGCCCAGCTGGAACATTATTTAAGATCTCAGGGAAGAGATGAGGGTCAGACTCTGTGCAATATTCATAGGTGTGAAGCTATCTTCACACATGCCTCATAGGCGTGAAGCCCTACCAAGCAGTCATGGGAATGTTTCCCCACTCCACTTTCTTGGTAACATTACACATTTTTATACAATCAGGCCTTAGGGTGCCACAGATTCCTCCTTCATGACACTGCTGAGCTCAGCAGTGCTGTTTTACTCTGCGTGAGTTTTGACTTGGAGAAAGGAAGGCTGCAGAACAGAAACAAAAGTGACTTAAAGCATCGTGAGCCTTGTGGGAAACTTTTTTCCAAAGAGTTATGAATGATCAAAAGATCAGAAGTTTGCTTTACCTACCTAATGATCTGTAGAGCCTGGAACTGTAGGAGAGGAGATTTTCTCTTTGCAGAACAGAAATTATTGTTTGAGGTGGTAAAAGCTTTGGGTTGGCTGCTTTCCTCTGGGCACCACTGGTGGGCATTCCAACTCTGCCTTTCTTTGGCATTTTTAAGGTGTGTACTACTTCTGAAAATAATTTCTTTAACAATTATGGAAATAAAATCCGGGGGGGGGGGGGGGGGGGGGGGGGGGG
>WAAF01019187.1:284631-317073 GCA_013400475.1 Tricholaema leucomelas
TTTTTTTTTAAGGAAAAGGAAAAGTCTCTTCTGGAATGAACAGAGATGAATGGCTGTGCAGCTTGGGGAAGGTGGACCTCATCCAACTCAGGCAGCTGTCTCAGCAGTTGCTTGGATTTTGACAGACCCACAAATTTAAGGTAAGGCAGGGTCAGGCATTCATAAGTGATTACCATCCCATTTTCACAAAGATTGTCCAGAGAAGGGCAATAAAGCTGGTGAAAGGCCTGGAACACAAACCCTATGAGGAGAGGCTGAGGGATCTGGGGGTGTTTAGCCTGGAGAAAAGGAGGCTCAGGGATGACTTCATTGCTGTCTACAACTACCTGAAGGGAGGCTGTAGCCAGGTGGGGGTTGGTCTCTTCTCCCAAGCAACCAGCAACGGAAGAAGGGGACACAGGCTCAAGTTGTGGCAGGGGAGGGCTAGGCTGGGTGTTAGGAGGAAGTTCTTCACAGAGAGAGGGATTGGCATTGGAATGGGGTGCCCAGGGAGGTGGTGGAGTCACTGTCCCTGGAGGTGTTGAAGAAAAGCCTGGATGAGGCACTTAGTGCCATGGTCTAGTTGACTGGCTAGGGCTGGGTGCTAGGTTGGACTGGATGATCTTGGGGATCTTTTCCAACCTGGTTGATTCTATGATTCTGTGATCTTTGTGAAACATTTATCTTAAAATGTGCATTCAGTAGACACTTGACATTATTCTGACAATTTATGCTGATGTTGTTGCTTGTCATGGAGTTGGCTAGCTTTGTATAAGGTTTCAACAGGGATCCCATTACCTGAGCCTAGAATTAAAATTAAGGAAGAAAAGTTAATATCTTTTGTATGAGCTGGTGAGTACACTTTGAATCCTCTGTGATGGTTTGGGTGTTACCCAGCCCCTCCACACTTAAGAAAATCACCCAGACTAGACTCAGCCACTGGAAATGAATGAAGCTTTATACTTAGCACAATATACAAGCAGATATTTACAATATATCTACAGCTATAGACAGAAATACAGAAGTTGAAAAAAAAGAATACTGGAACACAACAGCCCTCCCAGAAACCAGAATCCCCAGGAGGGGCTCTCAACCACCCTTCCACCTTCTTCTCACTCCTCTACTTTACCCCAGACTTTGCCTTACATTCAAGGTGAGTTTGGAGGGTCAGCCAGGGGGGGGTTAGGAAGCAGAGGGATTAATCACACAGGCAGCAGGTTAGAGAGAGAAGTGCAGCTCCAAAGACAGAGAGCAAACATCTACGTTATCTGTGTTTATGTTCTTGTTCTTACACATCTCAGCAAGCCTATGGGTGAAGCAGACATCTCCATTGTTTCCTTTTCACAGCCTATCATCTAATTCTTCTCACTAAAATATCCCAGCTATGCTCAAACTAGCACATCCTCTCAGCCTTTGAACTCCATTGCTGAGTGTGTTTGCTGCTCTACCACTGTAGTTCCAAATCTCAGGAAAAGAACTTACCTTCTTGAGTCACCAGGATGCCAGGCTAGAAGCAAGTAAGCTTTGCATGCTACCACCCCACCAGCACTGCTTGCAGGGACAGCCGTCACTCTCTGCTCTGAGCCACTGCAGCTGGAGTGCAAACGACATACAGACGGGAGGAAGGACTGCAGATGTGGCAGTCAAAGACTTTGGCTCTGTGAGAGTCACCACCACAAACTTGTCTGGGCACGGACTCGTGGTTTTTATGTCTCTGAGACTCAATTTCCCAATCTATAAAATAAAAAACATACCCAGAGTGTATTCAGAACAACTGCAATAGTTTGCTTCCTCTGAGCTATTCATTAACCTCAGTGTAAGGGAAATGCCCCAGCTAAGCTCAGGGTGAAGGCAAGCAGGCCAGCATGCTATCTCCAGCAATTATAGGAGACTGACAGCAGTGCTGACAGCTAATGGCTCTGACTCTGCCCTGCGAAGGACTGGGAAGTACCACAGCTCAGATGACAAGCTGATAGGGGATATTCTTTACTACAGCTGTTTGTGGTGCACAGAAATGCACTCTGAGAGTGTTTATATGGATGCCGCTGGAACTTGTCATTATAGAAGATGAGACAGTGTCAGGGAGGCTGAGAAAACCTGATCCAATACCAAATGGTGATAAATAGTACTAATGCATTCTAGTGTTTTTCTTAGCTTTCCTAATTCAAAGATCTCATTTTTTTTTTTTTTCAGAGTTAGATTCCAATGATTTAAATTCATAGCTTTGTGTCAGACCTCTGAACAAATGTTCAGGTGAAGTTCTTTGTGTCAGTATTTTTCAGACAGCATTTCTGCCTTTATTGTCCAGACTGAAGGGCCAGGTTCTTCTTTAAATTGAGCTTAGGCTTAGACTTGGCTTAGACTTAAAAGAGTTCTGCTGAAGCCAGTGCAGTTGCTCCAGATTTACACTTGTGCAAACATGAGCTGAAGTCAGCTCTTAACTTAGATTTATGTGCTCTTTTGTGAAGATTTCAGTGGTATCGTAGTCTACATCTACACTAGGAGCTTGGGAGCATGTCCTTGGCCACATCCCAGGTCCTCACTAGAGCAAGACCTTGGCATTCGCTGCCCTTTCTTCCCTCCTCTTCCTTGGAAGGGAAAGCTGGGGAATGTGTGCAGGATGGACCTGAGGCACATTTCGACAGCTGCTTGAGTTGATGAAGAAACAGTGAAGACCCGAGGGCACAAGATGGCACACACTCAGAAATGCAGCCATACAATGGAGGCTTGTGGTAGAAGTTTGTGTGAAGTGTGAGGTCTGTGAAGTGTAGAAAGCTTTGCTGTGTTTTCTTTAAAGCACATGCAGCAACTAGCCAACATCAGCTTCTGGAAAGCATGAAGGTGAGAGAGGGAATTAGCCCACCCACACTCTGTCCTTCCTTTCTGAGCCTTGCACTTTGACAGCAATTCTTTGGTGACTGGTCTTTTACTGCAGAAAATTCCTCACCTGCTGTCACTTTACCCAGGGAACAAACAGTGCCTTTAGGTATAACTGACTATTCCAAGCAGTACAGACTCAGTGAAATCATGGACAAAACTTATAAACAGACAATTGGGAAGTTATTCATTTGTGTATAACCTCAGGTAGAGTGAAGAATTCAATCTCTGCATAAAAATGTATTCTGGGTTACCTGACTGGTTCAGGAGTGAACTCACCTGTTGAACACAGGTTGTCAACTCTGACCATTGGCCTTGCTCTACAAAGTTCACCTCTAAACCATATCCCCATCATCCAGGGTTGGAGAATCAACCACCTCTCTGGGCAGCCCATTCCAATGCCTGACCACTCTTGCTGTGAAATGTTTTTTCCTGATGTCCAGTCTGACCCTACCCTGTTGCTGTTTGAGGCCATTCCTTCTTGTTCTGTCTCTACCTGTGAGAAGAGGCTAGCACTGACCTCTCCACAATGTCCTTGCAGGTAGTCCCCCGCAGGAACAAGAGATCTTGGCAAGTTATGGGGAAAGAAAAATGGAAACATAATGGTGAAATAGAAGCACATAGTTTGGCTGTGATGCAGCATGGAAATATTCCTTCTCACTTGGAAAGCAGAGGTGAGGCTAACTCCACTTCCCCAATCCCATGGCAGGAAAATGAGTGAGTCTGTGTTGCAAATGATTATCTCAGTGATGTTACATATTGATTTTCTCAAATGCAAGACGTTTGAGGGGAATGCGATTGCTTTAAATAGTTTCATTTACTCAGTATTGAATAATCTGCTGAATATAAGACTTTCAGTTTTGTTATTCAGCTCTATCTTTGTTTCCTCAAAGTGTCTTCTGATTTTTAGAGGCCTGCTAACTCCAGGGTAATACAAGGTAAGCTGAGATCTGAATGGGTTTCACACTCTCATTAAGTGCAGATGGTTCCTGTTGAACATAGTGATGAAAACCTTGAAGTTGGGATTCTGGTCATAAACCAGGTTTTGTTCCATAGGCATGGACAAACTGGAAAGCCCTTTGTTGATTGAAAATATTCCATGGGTTTTAAAAGAGGGCTGCACCAACTTTCGAGGGCAGCTGGCTCTTTCACTCTCATGCTCTTCAGAGAACTGGGGTAGTTCTTGTGTGAATGCAAATAACCTGACAACAGATCATGGATTCCAGTTCTTACCCTTCCAAAGTTCACATTTGCTTGTCTCTGAGGGGCAACCTGATGTATGTAGGAAACATGGATGCCTCAGTGGAGAGGGAGGCTTCTGTAAATGTAAGAAAATGAAAGAAATGTTTCTATCTAATGAATAGCTTTCTCTCTGCATGAGATAAAGCTTTGGGACTGCATAATTTTAATAGTAAAATGTCCTCATTATTTTGGCACCATCAAGGTGTACTTTATGAAGGTGGATGTTGTTCCAGTTCGTAACTCTGCTTGGTTTAATTCCAGGAGATGCACATTCTGTGTCTTTTTGAATTTCAGTGTTACTCCTTCCTTTTCAGAGCCAACTTTTTTTTTTTCCCTCCCTTTCTGAAATGTGTAGCTTGGAAACAAGGTCCTTTTAATGAAGCTTTTGAGTCTCACAAAATATGATTAATCTGATTAGTGGTTCAGACTCTTTTTATGCTTACATTAACTAACACAAAGAGCCCCCCTACAGGTTAAAGTTTAAATGTGGATTACCAGATAAAGCTAGTCCTGACGAGGTTTCTATGGTGCAAGGAAAAATTGAATTTGCCTTTCACCTCATTTCAGTCTTTGTCATCCTGGTTTTTACCCTTCTCCCTCAATCACAGTGAGGATATTAATTTTGCAGTAAAATCTTTAAGCAATTATGGAGATAGCTTGGAAAAAGCAACACACAAACACAACAAGAAAAGCTTAACTGAAAAATGGACCCCAGATATTCATTAAAACCAGATGGCAACATTCCTAGCAGCATAACTTTGGATGTTTGGACTAAATTTGTATTTATATGTCACAACCATATGACAAAAATGAACCACTGACTGACGATGGTATGCATGTATTGTACTTCATATTTACAAAGTAGTGAAGTATAGTAACTAGTCCATGAATGTCTCTTCTGATAAACAGCTAAGAAAGGCTATCCTTTCACACACAAACACATCCATCTTTAGATAGCATTCCTCTGTGGGAGGCTTGCCTTCAATTTAACAGATAATGAACTTCTTCAGCTGAATCAGAAAATTGATAGTGAAATGAAGTTTAGTATTTTGCAGGGTAGCATCTACAGATACAGGGGTGTTTATATATTTATATTTCAAAATGTGGTTTATTAAACTGCTCATTTAAAAAAATCTTATCAGTCTAGTAACTCTAGCTAATTTTTATCCCTAATCACTTTATTTTGCAAACTATTTTTGTTGTTTCTCTTTCCAAAAGTGCCAGAGGATACGAGAGAGAAATAGCACCTGCAGATAGCACTAAATTAACAGCACGATTGTGTGCAGAGGCTTCCTGCATCTTTCTCTCTATACAACAAAGATAGAAAGGTGGTTTGTTGTTTTTTTTTTCCTTTTGCTTCCTTTTTTTTTCTTCTGTTTGGCATGCCCCATATGATCCAATAAAGCACAACTAACACAGCACACCAGACTTGGTAGACTATGGCTTCCCTTCAGTGAACACACATAATTCCCATTACTGTTAATGGGAGATGCATGTCCCTACACAGGGCAAGAGGGATCTTATATGTGCATGTCATACATATGAAAATATCTGTCAGGGAAAGAGGTGTCTAGTCCTGACAAATTGCCAGGAGGCATTTTGTTTTTCTGTTAATTATAGTAATTATTTATCATGCATTAAAATAGTGCCCTAAATTTGTATGGCACTGTGTGCCACACAAATAAGCTGTGTTCGCTGCTGAAAGGAATCTACAATGGAAAGATGACAAATAGGCACGATGTGAGGTGCTGACACATCATATGGCATAGCTAGAAGTTGTGATTCACTTCCCAGCAAAGAAGGATTTTAAAAGACAAGGGACAAAGAGGCCTGTCCTGGGACAGGGGGCAGTGTGAGCCCAGCTGAAGAGCCATGATCTCCCAGCAGTGAGGTGAAGGGCTTGAGAACAGCCTAAATCAAAGGCTGGGGAGGGTCTACCAACCCTTCCAGGAGTGATGGCGTGAGCTGTGTGTGCCGTCACTGAGGAGAATTAGCGAGGGATCAGAATAGGTGATGTGTCTGTGGTGCAGGGATAAGGTGAGCTCAGCAGCAGCTGAAAGACAGGACTGAAAGAGAGAAAACAGCGGCAGATAAGGTAAAATATTAAGGAGTTTTGGCTAAACCAAATGGAAAGGCATGCAAGTGCTATAGAGGTGCAGTTTAGCCAGGAGCTGGCAGAAAAGATCTTTTCTGTAACAAAGAAACAGGAGCGCTAATGGTTCGCCACTGAGACATTAATCCTTGCATATGCAGCTGTAGCCTTTCCCTCTTGGTTCTGTGTAGACCCCAGAGAAGCTGGGGTTTTAGACTGTTTTAAAAGTGTGCTCTGTGACCACATGTATCTGTTTATATTGTACATCTGTTAGGCTGTGTCCTGTAGGTAGTGAATCCACTGGCCAGTTTCTGTAAGCTTTGTGCGAAGTGGTAGCAAGAAAAGAGGTGCAATTCTTCCCACTGCAGGAGGGATCTCTTAGACGTCAGGAGCTCTTGCAGGACAGAGAATATCCCACCTGAGGCAGAACTTGACGTTGAAGCTTTACACCTACTGAGGTCCCCGGGGGATCTAACTGTTAGCAGAAGGCCAGGGAGACCAAGCATCCTTCATTCTGCCACTCATGGAAGTACTTGTATTGTAATTGAAATTTAATCTGAGTTCATGAAATGTTTATGAACCTGAAACAATTGTATAAAGTTCCAGTTAGTTGCACTGCAATTTCATTTGCATATTTATTTTTGGCTTTCAAATACTGCAAATTTTAGTTAATTATTTATTAATTTGGGGTTGGGCTAAGGCAGGTTAGTGGAAACTCTCAGGTAATCCCCAGGATTAAGAGGAGACTGTTGGGGCTCTGTTTTCTCAAAAGAAGTAGCTACAAGCTTTCAGCCCCGGTGTTATTTTTGCATCAGTTGAAAAATAACTGATGGCAATAAGCAGTGGCAGGCCTCCCAGATTGTCAGCTGAGGGCTGCGTTATGTATTCTTTCCTTCAGAAGGATTACCCAGGAGAGCGCAAGGCAGAGTGCAACTGCCTAAGTGCTGCTCTAGAGATGCTGAAATGTGTTTAATTCAGCAGAAGCTGAAGGCAGTTAGAAAGCCACACATTCGTTTCCATAAGGAGAAAAAAAAACCCAGCAGCCAGAGATACTGTCTGAGGGTTTTACATTATGTGGCTTCTTGAGCTGCTCCGGAGATGTAGGTAGCTTAGAAAAATCTCTTGACCTTTTCAGGCTTCCTCTACCATGATGGTTATACATAGCTGTGTAAAATGATAGGTAGTTTACAGCTTGCCTTCCCTAGGGTGAAGCTGATTTACAGCACACTTTGTGTGTAATTTGGCTATAGCGAGACAGTTTTACACCCAGCTTTTGCTTTTTGGCTATGATGAGGACTGTAAAAATGCTGTGATCCTGGAATGTGCATGTTCTTAATTTGTTTCTTCTTGGAGATGCAGGGTTTGCTGAGACTGATAGCAAGCTGAGGTAATCCACTGAGCTAATATCTAGACCTAGACTGATTAGATAATCTTTGGAATGAATGCATATTTATTTTCCTGAGTCAATGGTGTTATTGTGTCCTGACTTCCACTCGGTGGAAAGATAGGGCAGCTGCTTCCCTTCCTCCTCCTCCTCCTCCTTCCTTGAGGTCACTAATGCTTCAACTTAATCATGCATTGAGAGATCCTAAAGCAGCAGGCCTAGGCAGAGATCTTAATTATTTTCTGGAAGGTGGAGAGGCACACTTCCTTATTTCTCCACTTCTCTCTGCAGAGCTTTCTTAGATACCAGATCTATAAATCTAACTTACCCTTTTCCTATACTAGCAGCACAGAAGGAAATTCACGTAGCTAGGGAAGCACCACAGCCTCCTGGCTCTGATCGAGTGCAGTTATTCAGGATTCCTTCAAAGTTCTGTCCTGGTCCCTGCTGAGGCCTGGACTCAAGTGAAGAATGCTGCAGCTTCATGGCCTCTGAGAAGGGATTTGCCTTTTCCCATAGGAGCTCAAAGCCTGGTGATTGCTGACTGTAGAAGGGAGGCTTTAGGCACAGCCTTGCATCAACAAGCCAACAGATCCAGTGCTAGTAAAACAAGTCCCACAGCCTTCTCTGCTGAGTCCAACTACATCGAAGGAGCATTATCAGCTCTGGACTGTCTCTGCTTGTCCTCTGAGGGATATTCTGACCTCTTGCAGCATGGCCCTCAGCTGGAAGCCTGCTTATATGCCTCTGACAGCTGCTTACACCAATGATATCGATACTGTCATACTCTGGGGACTGGATTCACATGATAGCTCCTTGCAAGTCACCTGCAATCAATATCCATTATCCTCTTACCTTGTAGGGTACAGCACTGGTGCTGAGCTGACTGCTCATATTTTGGGCCATTTGGTTGGTTAGATTAGAAAACATGGGGGATAATGTCCCACATGTCATTAGCTCAGGACAGTAGGCAGGGATTTTGTATTGCACGAGTTGAGTATAGGACAACCTTGTTTGTAGGAAAGCTTGGACTAGGATCACCATCTACAACGGACCAAGAAGCACCAGGACTCAAAGCAGGCTTAACTGCTTCTCTTTTCTCCACTTATACCTCACATCCATCACAGCTTCTAAATTTCTACCCAGGCAACTGGTGTAGTGAACACCTTGTAGAACATCCTTACGAATCACACATGGCAACTGCAATCACAGCATCTGTTATTATTGGGCTTCAATTCTTATCTATTAAAAGAAAACCCAAAAAACTAATAGTGTTTACTTATTAATGAGTATTGCCAGAACAGCAAAATGAAATGTACTGAGTTTGGAAAACAGCTCCAGCCTGCCACTGATCTATAAAAATACCTGCAAAAGCCTAAACCCTGAATACTTATTAAATGATTGCTTTGATTACTAACAGGCATTTGAGTAGTCATTCATGCTATTGAAATAGAACAGAAACTACTGCAACAGCTATGTTTTCATTTTTGGTTTTGTATGTGTACATATCCATATTTTATCTATGCATGGAGTGTGTGGCTCTGTCTCCCTGCTCCAAAGGAGAAAACTGTCTGTAGGTTCATTCATCCTCTCCTAATCATTAATTGAATAGAAAAGTTGACGTGGCCTTTAGAAAAATAATTTTCCCTCTAATTGTTTTTTAGAGGGGATATGTTTTAGTTGTCTTTGGAAACAAACTGTTTAAACCTATTTGAATCTGTCATAGTTAGTCAGGATAATGGATGTTGATATTACTTATAATGCTTTCAGTTACAATTTAGAGAAGCGAACACATGTTTTACATTTATGACTGCATATATTTACTGTTGAAGAGTTGGGGAGCAGGATTTGAACTTCTCTTTTTGCTATAAAGAATTAACTCAGCTGTGAGAAAGTTTGTCCAAAGAAGCTTTATTGTGGGCAAGTTAGCAGTGTCTCTTTCCTTCCCCTCCCCAAACCAGCTGATTTATTTATTCATTTTCTATCTCGCCTTTTTTTTGTGCGTGTGTCAGTTTGATGTATGCTCGCATTTCTCAGCTGATGTTTCTGATTAAATTACAAACATATGTTGAGTTGGATCATGGAATCTCACAAGCTGAAGCCCAGTTTTACTTGTGCAAGGAAAGTCCCTTTAGAGTCTTTAGAACAAAAAAGCATCATGTATTTGAGTTCTCCAAAAGCGTTTAGCAAAGCATGAAAAGATATGACATCAATCCCACTAAAAACACAAGGGCAAATGAATGATGTTACTGTAAATCTTTACATCCATCATGCCCAGGACTTTGGAAACAATATAGTTTTGTTTGCATTTCAGAAGTGACAAACAACTCTTCTGACTGGCTTAACATAGTCACTTTCCATTAGTCAAGACTGGAAGCAAGTCAGAATTAAAATGTGGCCCTTGGTTGCCAGGCAGCCGAGTTGTCTTGACATGGTGGTTAGTTTCCTTTTCATCGAGTGACAACAGTGAAATGAAAGAAGTTTTGAAAAACTTGATAATGGTTTTCAAAGGAGGAGGATAATTGGTGGGGCTAGCTTGTGTGGCTCTGTGTGGAAACTTTCGTCTGCAGTAAGGCAAGACTGTCACTAAAAATTTAAACTCTTGTACACAAACTTGACCTGGAATCTTCTCCAGGTTTTCACTAGTTCATTTGTAGAACACTTCTCTCGGCCCAAGGGGTGCTGGGATGAAAGCGTTAGGCCAGATGGGTAAAGCCCCAAAGGAAGAAAAGAATCAATAGTTGTGATTTAATCCATCAGTGAAAGGGAGGAATTACGTAAAATCCTTAAAATGGGGAACTTGTAAAAGTCCTTTTGATGGTACCTATATCTGACAATAATTTATCATCTAATTGCTCTTGGAAGTTAATGGCAGTTAGCATATTTTTGATATGTATTTTTTCCCCCAGATTATTAAGCAATTTTCCTGCTGTTATATTTATATTTTTTTTTTGCTATGCAATAGATAATTTAATTCAAATTTCCCCAAGATGCCAAAAACCTAAAGCCTAACGGGATGATTCGGAGGTGCTGCCGTTTAAAAATGGGGGAGGGGGGGGAAAGAAAGAGTGGCACATTAATATTAATAATCAAATATGTTGAGATGAGGTATTATTTATGTTAAACTGTTATAAAAGTCAAATGTATGCATAGCTGTCCATATCATTCATTTGTGAAAAGAAAAGGGANGGGGGAAGGAGGAGGAGGAGGAATTGAAGCTCAGCAAAATGTACCCATAATGAAAGAAGGGACCAATTAGGGTTGGATTAACATTCATGGTTATTTACAGTTGTTTTTGTACTTGTTCTTGTGCTCTGACTTCCTAAAATTTCACAACCCAAAGATTTAGAAAAATGGGGTTGTTTAGACGCGAGGTGCAATGAAGTGGCTGCAGCCATTGTGCAGACACCACCTCTCTCATTATACCCTCTCAATCAACACTCGGCACACAGGAAACCGCAATAAAGCCCATCTGCCACGGTTAATCTGCAGGCAAACCCACACCCATGTCTGTGCCCGTTACTCTCCAGCCTTATTATTCTCAGATCCAAAGCTTCATAAGGGATCAGCCAAAGTCCATTAAAGTAAATAATAGCTAGAAATGACAGGCTTAGCAAGGATTGGGAGGAAGTTGAAGACCAATCTGAGCTGTGAGCTCTGATTAATAGAGAAAAGCATTAGGAGAAAAGGGGAGAAAAATGACCTCAGCCTGCTCCAAAGAATTCCTGAACCTTGGTTGTTAGGGCAAGTGCTACCATCTGAGACGTTAGTGATCCTTGAATTTCCTTCACTTTGATGCAGCTCAAATGGGAAAATTTTGAAGGTTCAGCAAGGCCCCAGACCTCAGCTGGAAAGCCGTCTGGAGTCAACCCTGTCAAAATTCTCTTGTGGAAAAGAAAGCCTTTATTAGCTAGATTGCAACAAAAACCTCACAGCCTCTAATAAGAAGAGAATGCACGCTATAGATTGAGTATACATTAATTATTAGAGGGTATTTAATTGTTCTCATCTGTAGTCAAATGTGTTCAAAAGATCTTTTAAAATACCAGTCAGAATTTATTTAAAACCCCCCCCAAAAAAAAAGGTGCATAAACCAAACACTCTCCCATACTGCTTTTTTTGTGTTCATTTTCATTACAAGATGCAGTTCATTGATAATTGATAGAACACCTTGCATGGGAGGACTGGTAGAAAACATCGATGCTTGCAAGGATGTTGAATGTGATGTTTTCTTTCCGTTATCTCAGCTGTGTGTTGTGCATGAGCAGCTCCTAAAAGAAATCAACGCCAAGTCAACCCTGCGCAGGGATTACTTTTTCTACTCTTAAACAAATCGCTGCTCTAAAATCAGTAACTTGGGCGGTTTGGAAATATTTTTCTGCTGTTTCTTTGCATAAATTTCCTGCTGCTTTTTCAAGCACATGGTTGGCATCAGTTTTATTTTGGTTACTGTGGAGCGTGGGCAGTCATCTACTATTCATCCTAATACTTTTACTGCTATTTTGAAATCCCTTGGACAGTTAAGACAGTGCATGTGCCACCGCACTTTTGCAACCTCATTGGGGCACAACCTTGACGATAAGGAGCTTGCAAATGATTTGAGGTCTAGGTAAGGGAGCAGTGTTGAACTGATCTATCTCAGACAGCAGCCCGAGGAAAACTATTCAGAAACATCTGGTGCAGCTGTACAGGTGTTTCTTTGTCCCTGACACCTTGGGAGGGGGGGGAGATATTAATGATGTGAATAAGAACTTCTTGTCAGAGGAGCTCATGTATTCCTTCTAGAAGTTTATATTACAGTATGCACTTTGCCTAAACGAGATGGACAGGGTGGTGGTTAAAATGATGACACTGCCATGATATTGCTGGTAACTTAGCTGATGCCCTGTTCGTGTGCACGTGATGCAATTTTCATATTTTAACCTTAAGTAGAACCAGAAATGACAATTATGAAAAGACAAAATAGATACCACCAACAGCTGTAATTGCTATCTGCACTGCTCAAGGATGGGCAAAAGACACAGTAAATCAATATTAAGATCTCTACATATGCAGGTATCACAACAAGAACATCATATAACATCATTATAAGAAAAATCCTAATAAAATTTGGACAGTTATTCCAAAGAATACAGGATGAACACGGAATGTGTGTGTGTGTGTGCATCTAACTAGTTCTCCATAGTTTCAGTCAAGGTTTTAAGAGAAAAATGCCTGCCTGCATGAAAGCATAAGTGTCTTCCCGTGGAAAAACAGAACATGCATTACAGGAGAAGACAATTTTTGTTTTCAAACCAGATTAACACTAGTCACACTGTCTTTACTAATGACAGTTTCAATTCTTTTTTTTTCCCATTGCTCATGTAGCAGCTGTAAAATTGTGCAGGATGAAGTGGCACTGGCATTGTGTTAAAAAAATAAGTAAGCTACACGTTGCCACTTCCCCCCCCCCCCCCACCTCCTGAAATGCAGATGACCTGTTCTGTTTGGAACACTGGACCTAACAGCTCAAGCTGCATGCCTTCTCAAACAATTCCATATTCGAAATGAAAAATATTCCCCCCTTCCAGGAAGCGTACGTGATCTTCAGCGCGGCAGAAGCAAGGAAGATTGTAATGCAGCCTGTGCGTAAGATTTTGTAGTAATTAAAATACAATGAAATATGAAAATGTTGAATGTAAGCCAGATCTGTAAGCCAGATCTGTAAGCCTCTAAATATTCAAGACACTAAGAAAGCTGAAAAAAAAGAAAATCCCAAAGCAATAAGCAAACTGAATGTGGGCAGAAAATGCAAGCAAAACGTTCTGTGTACCTCTTCTATTAAAAGGAACAAATGACCTCCTAAAAAATTCTTTTAAAGACAGCACTATGATATTGCAAGGTAGGGCATAGAAAAACCTGCACATAAAGTCTGACTTCAGCTATAACCTTTGAATACTGTTATACAGCTATTAACTTTTCTGCTTAATGTAAAACAGGGTTAGCCTCTCATCTTTTGGCGTATACATGATGTTGTCCAAGGAATATTTCCTTCTGACTAAGCTCAGAGCTATCAAATGTGGTTTTCTCTGCTCATCTTCTCACAGTACTGAAGATAGGATCACATAGCTCGTCACAGGTACCTTGATTCATTTTCTGTCCCTTTCTTCACCGAAAGCATTTTTGCATAACTGTTTTTCTTCTGTTTCCAAGTACAAGGCTGGTGAATATTAACGACATACACAGTACCTTCCTCTAAGAGCTCAGCCTCACACTGAAAATATATTTGGCTTTGAGTATAGACCTCATCCAATGAACAAGGAGAAGCAGGAACTGTTGAGCAATAATGTTTGCCATTTGTTTAATGAAGGTATAAATTTAAATGGGTTTTGGAATTCATTAGTTTACATAGGAATAGAAATAATGATCTCTCAGCAACATTTGATCAAATAATCTATTAATCAAAAGAGCCCATTGGTGGAATCAAACACCTTTCTGTCTGTGAGAATTTAAGAAAAGGAAACTGGTTGTCCCACTGAATCCATCTCTCTCTGTTTATTATTCAGGAACTCTAGTTTACAGCTTCCTCTCGTGTTATTGGTTAGTCTCCCTTGCTTATTTTCTTGCTGGTTATATACATAAATCTATCTGCAGCCCACAGATATTCCTATAAATATAGTTTATTTTGCTCTAACCTCCTTACTCTATACTAGAAAGATTTAGTATAGGCCTTCTGCTTATAAACATGAAGTCGTGCGCGCAGAGGTAGAGATTTGCCCCGTTTCAAAAGATAGAATCGCAACTTGTGCTCTTCCATTCTTTTGTATGCAGTATGCTGAACTGTATGCAGTTCAGCAGCCACCAGGGTGTGTTTTCCCCCCCCCCTGTAAGTCACCAGGAGATCACATTTTCTATAGCCCAGTTCACAGAATGATGTCCCCTCGTGTTTTGTTTAACACCTGGCACCTTGCAAAAAGGGACAACTTTAACGAGCGACTCTCTAGGTCTGTTCCAGTGTGGTGCAAATGCGCAAACTACAATCCCGGTCCAAGTTTGTGTGAATTTCTGCAGGGAAGCCAGCCTGTGTTGTTAAGATGACCATACTGTATGTTTTTATTAGAAACTGTTTTCCCTCCTCAGTGAGCAGATACTACAGGAAAATGGAAATCCATCAATTCTGACCAAAAGCTAATGCCCGTAAAATCTTCTGGGTAATGATTGGCATAACCTGGGGAAGTTAGGGCCAATTTGCTAGCCATAAGGCATCTCTGGCCTTTAGGTTCCCTAGCATTTTTGACACCCATCACCTTAGGAAGCCAATTCTCACTTTCTCCTATTTACTTCTTGTAAAAGCCCCATTTCTCATTCTATTAGAGTGCAAGTGGTAAATGCAAAGCCCTTCTCTTCCTTTTTTTCCACCCATTCTTCCTCATCCTCAATGAGAACTTGCCCAAGGCGTTATTGCTGGAACCACCAGGTACTTTTGCATCGGTTCTATTCCCGAAGTAAAAGGGAAATATAAGCATTTGGCCCTGAGATAATTTATTTGTGTGGGAGCAGAAATTTATTCTAGAGAATCCATGTCAAGGACTGCCATGAGCCTTTTAGACACCTCAGGATTACCTCCAAGAGAGAAGAGACTTCATTTCTGCTGTAAACACGCTTGCAGCTCACCACAAACATGTCAGTAGTGGTAACAGCCCCACTATGTCTCATTCATCAAGAGCCAGGGGAAGGGTGCAAAAGCTATTTTTAAAGATGAAGCAAGAGCACTCCTTTTTTACTTCATGACTAACACAAAGATTAAAACCACAATTCAAAAAAAAACAACTATGTGCAAGTGTTGGAGGTAGTGTATTAAAAATCTGTGGAAGTAAAAGGGGGAAAAATAGGAAAAACAAGGAGCTGTTTATCCTGCCATTGTCTTAGCAGTCTGTGTTTCCTTGGAACAGTAATCATGGGACCCAGATGCTAAGGGTAAGCGATATTTTCCAACAAGCAGTTTCTGGCTCGTTGGCAGCCTTTGTAGGCAGTTGTGTTGGCAGCCTTGGATCTGCCTCTGGCTCTGTTTTGTGGCTTTGCACTTGATGGGCTGCCCCGTGCTGCTGGTTGCCATTTCCCTCTGTCAAGCCCATGGGCTTTCTGGATCTTTACACTGCGCAAATCTCCTGTGAAATGAATAATTGGGCTCTCTTTTAAAGCAGAAAGGGAATCTGTTTCCTGGCTGCTGTGGACATTAGGTGAATTACTACTCCAGGTACTCAGGGAAACTTTTTGATTTCTTTAAGCTGTAAAATTGGATACAAATATGCAACTAGGTACAAACCCAGGTGTTGGTCTAGCTTGTTCCCACCCTTGCCCCCTCATAAAATCATAGAATCGGTCAGGGTTGGAAGGGACCCCGTGGATCATCTCTGTTATTGTACTCAGTGGTCTTTTGCAAAGTCTTTTTTAACAGTACTTTATTTATGATATATTAATAGTCCCACACCATCAGAAAGTAAGTACAGTACCTCAAATGTAAGAGGAAAAAAATAGACAAGTTCTACACCTTAGGCAGAAATGGCAGATTTTTTTTCACCAAGTTTATCCATAAGTTTACCCATAACTTTAAAAGGCATTTTAAAAGTATATGAGATGAGCTATTTGTAAGTCATTCTTCATATTCTGTCTTGAGCATATGGATACAACTAAAATGTTTTTAAACATCACTCCATCTATTAGATACTGTCACTATGCAGTCAATGTACAACATTTCTTTTGCATATGGATTATTTTCTTGAACAAAACTGGAAGAACTGTATTGGTAAAAGAGATTTCTAAGCATGCCTCTTGGGCTGTTTTTAGTAAGTTAGGAAATACAATATTATACATGGGGTTTTTTTGTATCCTTTCCCTTTTCTGCCCTTCATTTGCAGCTGAATTGAAAGACAAACCCAAAACCACATTAGTGATTAAATTGTCCCTCACAGCTTTCTAACTTCCAGTTTATTAACTCTGAAGTTTTCATTATAATCAGTACATTGCATACCTGGCAAATGATTATGGGAAAAAGGCAGAAAATTCTTCACCTGTGAAAACAGATCTCTAGAGGGGTTTTTTTTTGTGTGTGTGTGTGTCCCCTCCACCTCTTTTTACTGTGCTACTTCCCAGGAAGCTGTAAGAACACTTGTTAGATTTGATTGGAAATGTGAATCATTTTTGAGGTTACTTTTATCCACAGAATCATTTCCTGGAAATTCATATGCTGAAAGTGTTTCTTAATTAGCTGTTCATACACTGTTTGTTTGGAGTTTTAAGTAGAAATAATGAACTCACTGGAAATAAGAAAACAAAGGCCCTCTCAACCAATTTGTGTGAGGTTTTCCACTTTGATGTCACCAAATCTGTGTAATTCTATCTCTGTCAGGAAATTACCGCATGCCAGAGATTCCTTTATGAAATGCTGGCAGTCCATATTCCTAAAAATGTATGCTTCTTAAAATCTCTTTTTCTAGGCTGACATCAAAGGTGATTGTGGGTTTCTTTGCCACAATGAACTGATTGCTAATACTTTTATTCACCATTAGTTCTGTAAGAATCTGAAGGAAGGGCTTGCTGCTTTTGCAAAGAGATGGCCTTGCTTTTCATTTTCAGCTTTTAAAACATTTTCTGTTTGAAGCCAAACCCTTGATGGCTGACTAAGAAAAATGCTATTCTAAATTTAGGCACATTTGGAATATGCTTTTCTTCTGGTCTATTTCCATCATTTTTTCCTTCAGGATACTGTGGCTTATTAGAGGATTTAATTCTGATGATCAGTCCTTACTGGATTCCTGCAGTTTGAACATTTGTGCCCCGTCACCTAAACTTTGCAGTTTGAACATTTGTGCCCTGTCACCTAGACTTTGCCTTTGCAGGACTGGACCCATAGATTATAAGATGTTTGGCCCATAGTTGGTTTTGAGTTTGGTTTTGGGTTTGTTGTTTTGTTGTTTTTTTAAATCTGGAATGAAATGGTTTGGGTCCAGTGAAAATTGTCATTTTAAGTGTCTCCAGCATCTCTGCAGAGGTGAGCTTGCGCTAAACAAACACACAAAACCCTCCAGACAAAACAAATCCCACCAAACAAAACAAACCAACCAAACAAAAAGACCCAACCAAAACAAACAAGCAAAGCCCACCAAAACCCAAACAAACTGAAAGCAAGAAAGCCACTGTCTTTAAATGTTAACCATGCACCGTGGGCACATTAGTTGGATGTACCCCTAAGCTGTTTCTGGAACATCACTTCCAAAACTGAATTCCCCCTTTTTAAGTTAAATACCTGAAGGATAATATTAGTGTGTCATATTGTCCGTCCACATGGCTGCTGGCTCCTGTGCTTTCCTCACTAAACTGATGTAATTAAACAGGATTGTTCGTTTTCCTCCCTGCAGTGCTTCAGTCCTGGAAAGTTTCTTCAAAGAAACTCTCAGACTGGAACTGGTGCAGCTTTGCAGAGTAGAGGTCTCACTGTACTTCAAAGCAGAGAAAATCTTGCAGCTGTCTGGAGCCCGCTTGTCCCAGGAGGTGTCACTGTTGGGATTAGCAGGGTGAGCTCCAGATCTGCTGTTTATTTTTTAAAGGCTACATTGACCATGAGGTAGGAATTGACCTGTGTTACATCTCCTTCCCTGCCGCCAGCCCTTCTGGGGAAAGGTAATAACAGGTAAAATTAGCTGGTGGCTTATGTGAAGGTGTGGGCAAATCATTTTTTTCTTTTAAAGGGCATTAAGTGCTGGGTACCTTAAGAACTGCAGCCTAACCCAGGCTTGTTAAAATATTTTCTCCTTCCCCGTTTTTTCAATGTTTGTAAATTATACTGAACCAGGGAGAAATTGTCGCTAAGTTTTTACTCATTTTAATACCTTGCAAGGTGAAGGACAAATGAATTTATGCAATGTCAGACTTATCATGTAAGTGTTTATGATTTTACTGAAGTATTTTGGGTCTCTTAATAAAATATCTTCAGGTATTTTATATTTGCTAAGTCATTTTCTATCAAAAAAAAGGAGGGGGGGGGAAGTATAGATCAGCAAGGGATTTAAAGTTGTAAAAGTAGAACTATAATGTAAATAATCTGTGTGATTTCCTGTGGACTTAGCAGAGACTGCAGGCTTTAAAGGGGGGGGGGAAATAGGTAAGAATTAATTTTAAGATTAGAAATTACCACTAAGTGTATCCTACACAAGGGAAAGAAAGAACAACCAACCAACAACCAAACAAAAAAAGTCTTAGTAAGTTAGGCTTAGGTTTTGGAGCAGCTTAACACAGTCTGAGATGAGTTGCTTTCATGGTTAACTATATTCACCATCAACTTTTCTGCACTCTGTTTCTAGCAACACAGTATTTTTTCAGCCTTCAACCTGAGGATCTGTTTCCCCAGTTCTGTCAGTTCTCCCATTCTCCATGAATGTTGATGTTAAGAAGTTTCCTATCCGTAAAGCAGTAAGTTAAAGTCTAGCAAATGGCACTTTTTTTTTTGCCTAGTGGATATTTTTTATGCCTGTGAGTTTCAGCTGGTAACTAGAATAGCAGGAATTAAAGTCAGTCAAGTTAGTTTCAAGTATCTTCAAACTCACATTTCAGATGTGAGTGATACAGCAGAAACTCTTGGTTTAGTGTGGTTTTTCCCCCCCCCCCCTCACTGGCCAGAACTGCTGATACTAGCACAAAGCACACTGCCTTACAACGTTAAATTTTACCTAAATGAGGGATATTGAGGTTCTTTGTTGTCACTATGGAAAGCCTGGAGAAGCAGGGTTCCTCTATCATTCAATAACTTCCTTTTCTCCTGCTCCTGATTTAATTTCTCCGAGCTTTGATGTAAGCTTCGCTCTCAGTTGTGAGAAAGACATGTACAAAATGCCACACACGCGTACGAGAATTTCAGATTTAAATAGATTTAAGCCTCAACCTTGAGGGGAGTTCTGTGCACAAAGGAGGGGGGGGGGGATAAAAACACCAAACCAAACGATTACCTATTAATTTTTAGAACCTGTAATCTTAAAATGCCTCCAAATGTCATGGAAGCAAATACATCACAGCCAGGATAAATCTCTCTAAGTCTTTTTTTAATGTATATATATATATATATATATAAAGGCAAAGTTATACCGTACATGATAGCTTAAAATGAAACAGAAGGCACAATTATCCTATGTTTTGCACCATATATTTATCAGTAATCCCTTCTGTGTGCAACTTTAAGATAAAAGCTTGTAGCTTGCTCCGCTGCTGGCTGTTAAGGAGTCACTTAAAAATAGCAAAATTGCAACTGGAGAGGCTGGCCAGTAGAGGCCTCTCTAGATTTGCCTTATGATTAAGTAAGGACCCTGCCTGGAATCAGTCGCAGCAAGCAGGAGTACTTGAAAAGATTCTGTTGCATGGGGGCGAGGAGGAGGGTGGTGGTGGTGGGGGGGGAAGATCACTTTTTAATGCCCTTTTAAGTTGCAAGATGTTGATTAATGTTGCCCTTTACATTAATGATGTTTCAAGTAAAAGAAAACAAATTTAAAATGGATAAATTCTATTGAGGATGCATTAATTAAACAGAGACTTTACCATATGCTGTGGCTGGAGTGCTTGCTGGCCTTTCTGTTGTTGTTACCTGTGTAAAATCCACCCCATCCTCTACATGAATGCCCAAGCTGAATAGCCATTTGAATGAAGGCTTTAGTTTGATTCGCCATACAAGGGGTACTGTGTCACTGTGTTTTCTTTCTAGGAGTCACTAAGTGATTTCTATATCTGTTGTCATGGTGATATAGCAAAGCAGGGGAAAATGGGGGCAACTCTGGGCTTTCTCTACACCCTCTGCACTAAGAACTAAGATGTTGTTAGCAGGCCTATAAAACATTGGGCTTTATCTGGGCCTTCTTTTTGTTCTCTGATTGTCAATAAAACTCATTTTAAGGGTAACAAGGACATCTAAATGTCATCTGTCACAGTGTTAGAGAGATTAAGTTTGTTTAGGAACTTGTGCTGGACAAAAGGCCACTATTTGTTCGGCAGATACAAAGCGGTGTTGGCCATCAGCGATCGTGATTTAGAAGGAGGCCACATGGAGCATCCAGGAAAGATCAGCTCAGTTACAGGTGATAGTAAGAGGCTCCTTGACACGACAGTGTTTAAAGTCACAACAAAACAAATATGGTTTTGAGTTAGGAGTGGTTTTATTGAGGTTTTGTTCCCCTGGATTGCCCGGGGGGGTGTGTGGTTTTTGTTAGTATCTGCATTGTAGACTGCGTGTTATTGGAGTAGCTGCATAGACCTGAGGTAAGAAAACAGCCATTGACAGTGGCTGGCCTGTTGAAAAACATGACACAGACACCTGATAGTCCTTGAACGGATAAAAAAGAAGAGGGAAAGGAGGTTTTTCATGGAAAATCCAACCATAATAGGTGCTGCATTAACTCAGTATTTACTCAATAATGAAGCTAAATGGAAAGTACAGATTAATGAAGACATTGGTGTTATTAAAATCAAATCCTGTGGTTCGTAGGCTTTTCTTAATAATGAACATTGTGGCTATTGGAGAGGAAGAACAGGATTTTCCCCCCCCCCCCTCTCTATTAATTTGGCACACATCCCAGATCTCATTCAACCAGAACCTATCCCATGCAAAATACAACCCATGGCCTTTATGTTTCACAGCCTTTCCGTTTAATATTTTGTTAATCCAGCAAAAAAAAAAAAGGCTTTTCTTTTTCTTTTTTTTTTTTTTGTCAGATTGAAGAAAAGGGCTTTTCTTTTTCTTTTTTTTTTTTTTTTTGTCAGATTGAAGAAAAGCAAAGGAGATGATCATTGAGCCCAGATATTAATTAAATAATGTGTGCCAGCCATGTTGATTTCAGCAGAAAGATTGGTTGAAAGATGTCCCTGGAAGGGAAGGGAGATGTGATGGTGTTTATTGCACCACAACTACATTTAGTTCTAACGTTTGTGCCTGGGTAGTAGCATCATGTGTAGTGCTGACTGAAAGCTTCTGTGGCTTCTTGTGTGTTTAGTGAGATCTATAATAGACTATTCAGGATGTATATCTTAGGTAGAAGTATTTTAATCTCGTTTGGTGAGATTGTTATGGTTCCAACCACAAACAAGCAGGATTTGAGATGCGTGCAGCTAAACAATGGAGTTGGCGAAGCCGAGTGGTCGCTTCGCGATATGCTCAATATGAAATGCTTGCGTGACATGTGGAAGGAAGCTGCACCGCTTACTCGGTGGAGGGTTGTGTGCACAGTGGCAGCGTCAGCTCCTTAGTGAAGTATTTCACTTAACGCTGACCCTGACGTTTTTGGAGGGGGGGATCTGCAGAGTGAATGGTGGAGGTGTACACTGTGGCTCAGGAGAGGACAGAGGGCCTGTGGGAAGGGAGTCCTGGTACTCTTGGGTAGATGAGCAATGAAAAGGAGTGCTGCTTCTCAGTGAATTAGACCTTTTCTCTCTAATGATCTACCCCAGGTCAATCCATCTGCCTGTGATTGAGAATAATTCCTGCTGCAGAAGTAAGAGCTCCCAGAACGTGTTCTGTTAGGTTCTGTTTCCCTCCCATCACAAAGCCGCATTCATAGTGAAATTAAATGCAGACGCCGTGGTAAACCCCTTAGAAGGAAGCCTTGTCAGGTACTTTAAAATACAACATCTCATCTCTTTTCTGGTACATCAGTAACAGTTAAACCTGTGCAACTGTGTGTATAGTAAAACTCACTATAACATCTTCAACCTTAGGACCCTGTTTCAAAATATCACTTGCCTGATAGCTAAAACGTCGTCTTGAAGTTGTTGCTGTAAGTGGCAGAAACCACCCTTGCTATTTACTTGGAGACCTGGCAATTCATCCCTGACACAGAGGACAGCTGAAGGGTGCCTGATGGGAGAATATAAGAATTGCTGTCTTGTCTCTTTCTATATCACCGTGTCTAGGGAATGCAAAATCATGGCACAGAGCCTTTCTGCCACCTACAGCTTCCTCTTGTGAAAGAGGCTTTCCCATCCAAGCAATTTACATGGTTTTCTGACCTCTCTGTGACCAGGCTCTTGCAAATTACTGATTACCAGGAGGCCAGAACCCAGGCTTTAGTGTTCAGTATTGGAATCAGTTGGCAGGAGAAAACCCATACTGCGAGGATATTGTGAAGAAAAAATATTAGTGTTTTTTAGTTTGCAGACTTGTTTATGTTTATAATCTGCCACTCTTCTGGATTCTGTTATTTCAGGTATGTAGTCTGCTATTCATTCAGCTACTCCCCAGAGTGTGCACTTAGCTGTAAGACCAGTCTTGGTCCAGAAGCCAGGAGATCCTGCCTCCTTCCTCCTTGCTTTAACTCTGCTTGCTTTGGAGGAGAAGCTACTTCAGTTTCCTTCTCTCTAGAGCATATGAAATGCTCATGGGACTGTATTGGACCCCTGTGCAAAGGACAGTTTGCTGATGTGAAATCCTTTATGTGGAGCAAGCAATGACAGAAGAACGAGTGAGTGGGGTTTAAGACTCAGGTATTTGGTCTCTAGTAATCGCTAAGTGTAAATTTAGGTTTTACATTCCCTTTGTCTGCCTTTGCAGTGACAAATCTTTGCGAGCTGTCACCTTGGCATCACTGGGACAGCTAAGTGCTACTCAGTGTGAGAGAGGAGTGCAGAATTAGGCCTCAGTTAGGAAATGTTTCAAGGCCATCAAAAAGCCTGACCTCTTCTCTGGCTTCAAAGAAGTTATAGCTAAGTATTATTAGACTGTTCAAACTGGGACACTTGTAATAGTACCAGGAGCAGAAAGTGCTCCAGCTTCAATAGGCATTTTTTCCTCGGTAAGGTCTCCAGGAGCAAGCCAGCAGCCTTTGAGTTTCCCATGTGATGTTGGCAGTAAGTGGGCAAAGGAGCCTGTGAGTCTTCAGGTGCTCAGAACTGCTTGTCAAGGCCTGGATGCAGGTACCCTTCCTTGGACTGAGAAGCAACTCACTCATATGGTGTATTTTTTTATATGGAGTAAAGCTAGAGAAGTCAGTCCTGGCAGTTGGTAGGTGCCTTCAGCATCCACTGAAGTCAGAAAGAGCAGAGAGCATTTGCCTCCACTTGGCAAGTGTAGACCTTTAGTGTTAAGTAGAGAACTTATCTAGTTGTACATCAAGGGCTCAAAAGTTGTGGGAATGTTTTGTATGTTTTATATTAGAGCAACTGCGTGGAAACAAATAGGAGAACAATAAAATTACTTCTTCATATTCTTGTCTGCCACAGATGGTTATAGATACACTGGAAGGAGACAAATACTGCCATCTTCTATTAGAAGAGCAGACAGAAAACTCTTGATTATCACTATGATTAATGGTTGTATGGGAGGTGTGACTGTTCAAACTCCTTTAGTTTAATGTTACATTTACAATACCAGCCCAATTAAGGAACTTACTGTCATTAGAAGTTAATTCCTGTAGTAAGAAAAAAAATAGCAGGATGGCAAAAATTAGTTTTACTATGTTTTTGTAACCATTCAGTTGCTGTGAATTGTTAAGATTTGTAAAGATTTTTGAAGCTGAAAAGCTCTGTGTAATATTATTATACTGGCTTGGAGAAAGTAAAAGGCAAAGACCCAGTTCATCCTTTTCTAATCCTTTTTGCAAATCCAGCGGCTTTCAAGTACTGGAAATGTTTTAGAAAGTACCATCACTACTGGTGTTGCTCTAGGCTATGTTATCATATATCATAGTGTGCAGAAGCAAAGCTTAGGTAAGGCCATTCTCATGAATTTCGAACAGTTAGGTGGACCTAATTTGACTTTCTGTCATGTATGAAAGGCAACCTCTTCGTGCTGCAACACCCAGAATGAACCCTGGAGTTGTCTTACCAACCTATGCATTTTTCTTCATCTGAAAGAGATGTAATTCACAAACTCAATGCCCATGTGTGCTTTTTTCCTTCTTCAGCATAGGGGCCAAACATTATTTCTTTCCAGCCTGAAAGAAACTGAAAATGTATTTTTTTTCCTGCTACCTCTACTTCTGTTTCATTCTGTTGTTTTCATTACCAGGTTTGAGGCTTTGGGTACAAAAGGATAGCATTTTTGCCAAATTTCTTTATTATCAGTTCTGCCCTCCATTCACAGGAGAAGTGCAAGGTTTCAGTGGTATTCCAGAAAGACATTTCTTTGTACTGATAGAAAAGACAGGTGGAAATCCTGATCTCACAAAGGTGTGTGTCTGAGAAGCTGCTATAACTGGTACTTGAGCCTGTTGCAGCCTTAATGCAGAAATCCCACCGCTTGGAGAACCGCCTAGTCCCACATCTTTCATCCTACAGGTGCTATGGAAGAGAGTATGAAAACCTTCCAGTAGATAAACATAATGTAACACCCCAGGAATCAAGTCTGAGTGTCTGAAACTAGGGAAAGTCCTGGAGATTTACCATTCTTTTCAGAATTAATTCTCATTCTCCCTATTCATTGAGGATATTCTTTACTTTACCAAAAGTTTAGTTGTGGTAAATTTTTGCTGTGAAAGAAATCCGGTGCTGATGAGCTCCAAGCTCATTGGAAATGAAAATTTCCATTTCTTGTGGTAGGCCTGATAGGCCCAAAATAGGCTTATACATGTCCTGCCTTGCCTAGGCATGTTTTTCTGCTCCACCAGAGAGGCAAGCATGGGCAACGGACACAAAAGAACCTGGGGCCACTGAGTCTGGCCTGCCCAGGGTCCTGTGGTAAGCATTTAGCTTGTGCCTCCCTAGTACAAGGCCTGTGCTTTTCCCAAATTAGGGAAAAGCGAGCCTGTGGCTTTGCCTAATATGGTATGGTTTGGCTAACTGCCATCCTGATTGGCTATTCTGTGTCCAAAGGGCAATTCATCTCGGCCCACACTGACAAAAGGAGATACAAGGGTGAACAACCTGCTTTGCTCCCATACTTTTCTGCTGTGTTTTGCCATTGCCTGCTGCAGTTGCCTACTGCCTTACTGTTTGCTGGTAAACTCCACTGTCATGAGTTAACAGGAGCAGATCCTGGATGCCTGCATGCGATCGGCCTGTGTGGCCAGCGTGACATCATGCTGACACTGCATGACATCCTGCCTCTGCACCTGAAAGTCCTGCTCAGAAGTCCTGGACGTAACAGATTGTCCAGAAGAAACCAGGCGACAAGGTCAGAGATTGTCTGAGTCTTTCTCTGGAAGCTGGGAAGATTCAAGTCTCAAAGTCCAACAAGACAGAGTCCCCTGAAAGCATTTGGGCACTGTCTGGGCTATGGCTAAGCCCCGCAAGTGGGTAATAATAATTTGTGACTAAATGCTTAAATGCCTCTTTGTAATTCTCCATTGACTTCTGCCACGAGCAGAAAGAGCTTGAGTCCATCTACTGGGCAAGCGGCATATTGACTGCAGAAGCATTTGACCTCAGGAATCTCCTCTTCCAGTTCAATTATTGTTCATATATTTTGCTGGTTATTACTAGATCTAGATATTATCCACAGAATGTTTCCATGACCTTGTAAGAACCCCAATATTACAAAAATTAGTGGTCAGGGGTGGTGAGAGTTCTGAATAGCAAAATTGATCAACAGTATTTATTTTGGAAAAATATTATCTCACATCAATTAATTTCCCTTCCGTGACACCATCCTGTAAGAAATGAAACACAAAAAGGATAATAATAAATTCTCAGGAATTCTCTTTTCCAACTTTTTTGGCTAGCAAATGTTAATTCACGTCACTCAAATGCTTTGATAGCATTTGATTACGTTTTACCTTTTAGCTAGTGTAAGATACAATGAAAGAAGAGACCAACCCCCACCTGAAGGGAGGTTGTAGCCAGGTGGGGGTTGGTCTCTTCTCCCAGGCAACCAGTGACAGAACAAGGGGACAGAGTCTCAAGTTGTGCTGGGGGAAGTATAGGCTGGATGTTAGGAGGGAGTTCTTCACAGAGAGAGTGATTGGCATTGGAATGGGCTGCCCAGGGAGGTGGTGGAGTCACCGTCCCTGGAGGTGTTGAAGAAAAGCCTGGCTGAGGCACTTAGTGCCATGGTCTGGTTGATTGGCTAGGGCTGAGTGATAGGTTGGACTGGATGATCTTGGAGGTCTCTTCCAAACTGGTTGATTCTATGATTTGAATCAACACATTAAAGTTTAAACAAAATATTTTACTCTCTCTGAGTAAATTTGTTAGATTTAGAACATTTGTAGCCATTGCCATAGTTTATAGCACTTCCATTTTTATGATATTGTACTGTACAGTGGAAAACTGACAAGATTGTATTGAACACTCTAACACAGATTTAATGATGAAACAAAAACAATGAGTTTCCTTTTATCATAGTTGTTTTTGCCATCTTTTCAGTAAATCCCTTGTTCTTAGGTGAATCTCCTAACCTTTCACAACTATTCAGTTTTTCTGCTTGGATTGTGCCCTTCTTATGTGTCTCCTTTCTAATGTAAATAACCCTGGGCTTTCAACTTCTCTTCAGGTGAGGGTTTTGATTTATTCTGGGTTTCTTGGCTTTTGTTAATTAGTTTTTTTTTTTTTTCTTTACCAGTTCCCCCATTTATCTCTGCATTATCTCTTTTGATAGAGCATGATCAGAATTAATCCTGGATTTTCAAATTGGCTTTGTAATTGGTAATGTAATTTAATGATATTTTTATTTTGGCCATCGTATTCATCATACATCATGTTTGCTGGGTTTTATTTTCACTCTGGTTCAGTACTACCATTATTGATATTTGTGTTAACAGCCTTCATGAATGGATGTTAAGTGAAAATGTTTTAAGGTTTGCTAGAAACGAAAAAAAACCTATTTGCTCTCTGCAAATACTGCATCCAGTTCTGGAGCCCCCAGTACAAGAAGGATGGTGAAGAGCCACGAGGATGATCAAAGGGCTGGAGCATCTCTGCTATGAGGACAGACTGAAGGAGTTGGGGCTGTTCAGTCTGCAGAAGATAAGGCTCCCAGGTGACCTTCTTGTGGCTTTCCAGTATCTGAAGGAGGCCTACAAAAAAGCTGAGGAGGGACATTTTCGGCTCTCAGGAAGTGACAGGACTGGGGGGAATGGCACAAAGCTGGAGGTGAGGAGATTCAGACTGGATGTGAGGAGGAAGTTGTTCAGCATGAGAGTGGTGAGAGCCTGGAATGAGTTGCCCAGGGAGGAGGTTGAGGCACAATCCCTGGAGGTGTTTAAGGCCAGGCTGGCTGAGGCTCTGGGCAGCCTGCTCTAGAGTAGGGTGTCCCTGCCTATGGCAGGGGGTTTGGAACTGGATGATCCTTGTGGTCCCTTCCAACCCTGACTGATTCTGTGATTCTATGATTTTTCTCATCGTACCTCTTCAGCCATCTAGCTTACATCTTTCCAAGGGTAAACCATAGCCATCCTTGGCTATTAGATATATTTAGCCATCCCTAGTTTTGTTTTAATATCCTAAGCTCTCTGCAGGTTTTTTGACACATCTGAAATACTATTGACAGGTCTGTGCCAAGGTTTGTGGAATGAAACCAGGTGCACTCTGCATTGGTTTTGATTCTGAAGCAAAAGTGGCTCATAGCTGTGATTTTGCTCGAGTCCCCAGGACCATTTTAGTTAAATTGCTCTGTGTTTGTGTACTAGGATTTTTTGCAGTTCACCCATCTAGATGTTCTTCAGGGTACACTGATTATCTCCAGGCTGCTAAGATGCTTAATGAATTCTTATTGAAATGTGGCTGTCTTCCCACAGTCTCTTAGGAAGTTGCAGAAACACTGAAATCAGGGTATTTGAAGGCAGAAGGCATCTGTATGTGTGACTTAGAATAGTTTTGCTTAGCATTAGACATTGACCTCTCTTAGGAGGTGGTTTTCCCATATCCATAATAAAGAGAAGGACCAGTGTTTTAAGTGTGCTAAAGCACCAAGCAGTATCAAATGCACCAGCCTCTTGTGTCTGTGGCATCCCAGGGCTTCCAGCTTCTGCAGAGGGAGATGTGATCTCGGTTATAAACAGCCAGTTTTCTCTGGGGGAAAGAAAAGCTATGCACAATCCTCTGCTCCATTCTCTCAGTCCCCACAAAGCTATGCAAATGCCTTTGGGATGATTGTAGAGTTCCTTGTGATTTGTAGAGCAAGATGATCAATGTATGACTGTGATTTAGTACAACCATCCAGCAAAAGTAACCACTGTCCTATATCTGATTTTTACAGGAGCCCCAAATGAATGGGACAAGGTATTTCTTTGTATAGGCTGCAGTCTGGTACATTGGATCTCTTAGAACCTGTAATTCAGCAGATGTTTCACTGATGTTATTAGAATCACAGAATCAATCAGGTTGGAAGAGACCTCCAAGATGACCCAGTCCAACCTGTCACCCGGCCCTATCAATCAACTAGACCATGGCACAAAGTGCCTCAGCCAGGCTTTGCTTGAACACCCTAGGGATGGTGACTCCACCACCTCCCTGGGCAGCCCATTCCAATGCCAGTCACTCTCTCTGTGAAGAACTTCTAACATCCAGCCTATGTCTCCCCTGGCACAACTTGAGGCTGTGTCCCCTTGTTCTGTTGCTGCTTGCCTGGCAGAAGAGACCATTTCCCACCTGGCTACAGCCAATGAGGTCTGCCCTTAGCCTCCTCTTCCGCAGGCTGCACACCCCCAGCTCCCTCAGCAATGAGGTCACCCCTGAGCTTCCTCTTCTCCAGGATAAACAACCCCAGCTCCCTCAGCCTCTCCTCACAGGGCTGTGTTCCAGGCCTCTCACCAGCTTCGTTGCCCTTCTCTGGACACGTTGCAGTATCTCAACATCTTTCTTGAACCTTGGAGCCCGGAACTGGACACAGTACTTGGGCTGCTGCCCTTCAGCAGCGAGGGGATTTCTGGCCTTGGTAGTTACTGTGACTTTCTGTCTTTTAGTGCACAAGCCCACGGACAATGTTTTATGATGTTGTTTGCAGAGAGACAATACTACAGTTCCTGTGTGTAAATCTCAGTGTTACAGGTATGGCCGATCTGAAATTCTCAGTCTTTAATTTCATTAACTATTCATTTCAGTGGACTGTATCCTGTGTGTACCAGTACTATTGCATGATGCTTTGGCTTCCTTGTCTGCATTGATATAAAATGGGATTGTGACATCAAGGTAGACATTAATCTCAAGAAAGAGCTGGTATTTCTGAGTATCAAGCATGAAGATCTTTATGTGTGGATACTTTTGATTGATTTGGTGTTTGGAGTCCTTTCGTACTTTCTATTTGTATCCAAGTTACTCAGTGTGAGAATTTTTTACTTCTATTTCAACTGCTACCTTAGCCAGTCTGATTCTTTCCTAAATATTCAACTTCTCTGGGTGTCTGATCACTTTTTCTTTAAATAATGATTCCACAGGGCCCAATCCTAAACTTCCTCTTTCCAGTGGCAGCTCAGGGACTTGCTTAACATTAAACACACTGTCAGTCCAGTGTCTAAAATGTCTACTGTTCATTATTAAGTCCTCAGAGCTGTCCAAAGAATTACATGGCAGCACATACCCCCGACTTCTAAACAGCAACAAATGTTGAGCAAGATTTGAGGGAGCTAAATTATCTCGTTAAATTAACTGGAACATTTTAATTTTTACTAGAGTTGAGTGAGCTTGAGTAAATATGACGAATTGGAAGCTCACTTCATTTAGCAGACATCAAACACACACAGAACATTGCCCAATTTAATTTAGCCCTGCCAAGCTGGGAAAATGCTTGTGTAACATCAGTGAACAAGAAAAGGGGTAAAATTTACTCTTGGTTGAGAATGCATGCATAAATTCCCTTGACATAAACCGGCGTTGTACGTGTATATGTGTTTCTGTATCATAAAGCTGCTCTCAGGGAATATCCTCCAAACACCTTCAACAAGGGAAAATTTGTGCTGCTATGAATTATTCCCGGTGAAGTCAACGATGGCTTCCCCTATCGTTCCAAATGGAATATGCAAACTCTTGTTTTACACCCTGAGGTTTATCTGCTTTTCCTCTCCCTATCTCTTCTCAAACACATACCGGCACAGTTGCCTGTTCAGTCATGCTCAATAGAGCAGATGGATTGGGTTTTTTTTTTTCTTTTCTTTTCTTTCTTGTTTTTTTTTTTTTTTGGCTTTATACCCTGAGCTTAATGGGCACATTTTGTGAAGAGTGAGCCAACCAGGTAAATAGCTGCTACTATGGAGCTTAAGAGCTACAGGTCTCAAATTAGGAGGTGCTTTTTGTCAAATAAGCCTCTGTAGCTCTAATATTAGAAACAAAACAAGGGCTTTTCAGACAAGAAGAAAATCTTTAGTCTGACTCTGTATCACACTTAACTCTGTTGCCTTGTCAAATATGTCAATGTTCGTATTATACAGCAGCATTCATCTGTGGATGCAAAAGTGCTTTACAAATATTACCTCTTTGAATAGTTTTAATTTGTACTTAACAAGCATATTTGTGAGATGCTACTCGAAAAGACTCGGAGTGAACTATTTAAAAAGTTAATCTAAACAAATTATAGTAATTTCTTTGCTTTCCTGTTGCTCTCTAGAAGACTGTTGGTTTGAACGCAGCAGTGCTGCCAAAGTATGATTCAAGCAGCTTTTTTTTCCTTCTCCTTTTGTTTTAACACCGTGTCCACACACATCTACACGCCTCTTTGATTCCAGTTTCAGCACCTGTGCTGCTGTAACTGGTAAGCATCTTCTCGTGAAGCATGAGGAATGAATCATAGGATCATAAAATCAACCACGTTGGAAGAGACCTTCAAGATCATCCAGTCCAGCTCTATCACCCAGCCCTAGCCAAGCAACTAGACCATGGCACTAAGTGCCTCAGCCAGGCTTTTCTTGAACACCTCCAGGGATTGCAACTCCACCACCTCCACTACCTCCCTGGGCAGCCCATTCCAATGCCAATCACTCTCTCTGTGAAGAACTTCCTCCTAACCTCCAGCCTAGACCTCCTCCAGCACAACTTGAGACTGTGTCCCCTTGTTCTGTTGCTGGTTGCCTGGCAGAAGGGACCAACCTCACCTGGCTACAACCTCCTCTCAGGTAGTTGACAGCAAAAAATGGATCTTGAAAAAAGTATCTAAGGGCAGCCCACTCCAATGGCAAATTGCTCTCTCCGTGAAGAACTTCCTCCTAACATCCAGCCTATACCTCCCCCGGCACAACTTGAGACTGTGTCCCCCTGTTCTATTGCTAAGAAGCAGAACATAGCCCCATGTAGAGGCTCAGATGCAGACAACCAGCAAAAGAAGTCAAGGTGTTCAAGAAAAGCCTGGATGAGGCACTTAGTGCCATGGTCTAGTTGATTGGACAGGGCTGGGTACTAGGTTGGACTGGCTGATCTTGGAGGTGTCTTCAACTTGGTTCTGAAATTTTGTTACATTTTTGGTATGCTTCAGAAACATTCGCTAGAAACATTACTGAAGGAGTTCCTTGCCCTCAGGCTATGCAACTTCTGCCAGTGTTTTAAGACATTTGTATTGAATTTTTAAGCAAGCTTGCTTTGAGCACACTCTTTCATTTTATGTTTTCAAGGACAAGGCTGCAAGCCTGTTTGCAGAAAGCAGATGTCACAGATTCACATTGTGAGTTTTAAACTGGTCTGTGAAACACAGTACGCTGAGACAGCTTGTACTGTTACCTGTCTGAAACCAAAATCATAGCTCACTGAGAGCACACTGGATGCTAGTCTTCCCTTAATTTATCAGCTAGTTTATTAGTTTAAAAGTATTCCATCTTGTGAGTATCTCATTTGCTCAGTATGACTGTAAGTGGCTGGAGAGCAGCCAGGAGGAAAGGGACCTGGGGGTACTGGTGGATAGTAGGCTGAAGATGAGCCAGCAGTGTGCCCAGGTGGCCAAGAGGGCCAATGGCGTCCTGGCCTGTATCAGGAACAGTGTGGCCAGTAGGACGAGGGAGGT
>WAAF01019187.1:317328-348842 GCA_013400475.1 Tricholaema leucomelas
TTGATTCTATTCTATTCCAAGAGATGTTATTTTTGTGTTAAAAGACGACTGTGTTGAGGCAAAGAGAAATGAAGGGAAGCTGCAGGCTGCCTGTCTTTGGTGCTTTGATTCCTGGCTTCCTGATGATTGTATGATAGATCTTGGGTGGCAGAGCTGGAATGTGCCCATAACACCTCTGAGTTTTCTGAGAGTGGCTGATTACTTTTCCATTTGAAAATTGGGGGGTTAGTCCCCAGAGCTGGGTTCCCAAACTGAAACGTTCAAAAGCAGAAGCCTTTGTTTTGATCAGAGGTGTCAGGGGTCTGCACAGACTGTGCATGAACAGGAAGGAATTTGGACTGCGCATCAAGGGACAGCTGAGCAATGTGGTGTCGTTGCTGTGGAGCACATTTATACTTGCTGATAGTTTGGTGAGGCTGTTCTTGCATGCTGAGGGAAGCACAGGGACTGATCATCTTTGGAGCCCAAGACTGCTTTGGGTTGGTTCATTTTCTGGTCAGCTTTAGCACAATAATTCTGCAGACAACGGAGTTGCTCCCATTCAGGTATATAAGCCTGAAATAATTGGATGTGTTCCTAGGGCACAGATGAGCGCTGCCCTTCTATTTTTTTCTTGACAGCAGATGAACTTGCTAGACCCACCCTAATATTCCAGGGTTATGTCCTGCCTGATGGGCTGCCACAGAAGTGCTACAACAATCACATGTCATCAAGATGAGCTCTCCGCCTGCCTCTGGCACTAGCCGCAAGAACTGCTGCTTCTGAAATCAAGGTAAAGAATCAGCAGCACCAAATACTACAGGACAAAAGCATAAACCAGCTTTGTAACCCTGGGCAACCTGGATGTTTGCTGACTGACAGTGTGAATGACAGCCCAGTTGTCAGTCTAAAACATCATCCTCTAATCATTCCAGATGTCACCCGACAAGATGATGGCTACTAAAAAGGGGAATAATTTGGGAAAAGTCATAAAGCCCATTATCTCCTGCTGAAACCATTTCTGAGGTCTGTGCAAAACAGATCCAGAATCCCATCTCTAACACGTGACTGGTTTACTGAGAGTGGCCACTTAGCACTGCACTCGCTACCCGCTTACATGCCTAGGGAAATCCACCCCCAAGCTAAGCCACTCCTTTATGTCTTGGCAGATGACTCCAGCCAGACAGTGGAGCTGAAATGTTTTGCCTATTCCAAAACACAACAGGAAGCAAAAGGTTGCTGTAGCATTTGCTGACACACACAGCCTAGCAAATAGGAGTGTTATCCACAATGGCAGCAGAGTGCAGTTTCTGGCTAGAATTCTTATTAATATTTGTTTTTTCTCCTTAATAAAGAAACATCTGAGGGCATTGTTAAGGCATTTCCACTCTTGCTTACTTTATTAAGTTGTATTTTAATTTCAGTACAGAGAGATGAGTGTATTCTGTACTTCAGGCTGAATGAAGGGAGAATAGCAAACAGAAGGATGACAAAATATAGCAGAGGAGGGGAAGGCAGAAAAGGCAGAAAATTATGTCTGGATGTTGAGCTTTATTGAGCTTGCATGCCAAGGTTTTGGTAGCTGGGGGCTACAGGGCTGCCTTCTGTGAGAAGCTGCTAGAAGCTTCCCTAATGTCTAATAGAGCCAGTGCCAGCTGACTCCAAGACAGACTTGCTGCTGGCCGAAGCTGATCCCATCAGTGACTGACTCTTCTGTTGAGCTCAGGAAAGAAGTCATAGAGTGGCATTGGTGGGCACCTGGCATCCAGCCAGGATGGAACCACCACAATTTTGCAAAGGTAGCCTAGAACACTGAACTCAGAATAGAGCTGTCCAGAAAAAAACACCCCACCAAAAAAAGAACACGAGAGACTGGCTCATTGCAGCAGGATGGTTTTGGTTATTGTGTTAATTCCTTCCAGTGCAGGAGATTTTAGTCTGTGAGACAGAAAATTCTATATCACACTCATGAAACACCTCAAAAAAGAAACACACTGAAAGACTGGTGCCAAGCTTTGGCAAAGAACAAAATTTTGGTCAGAGCAACTGTTGAAAGTTTCTCTCCTGTAGGCTGCATTGTGCCTGGTTCTGCTATTTTCACTCACCCTGGCTGATAACTGACTCTGATTAATTGCAATGAAGGCAGTAGAATAATTGATGTAGTAAGGAATGAGATTAGAATGAATTTAAGCAGAAGGTGGTACTAATTTGTCTTAATGAATGATTTCAGATTGCTTGCTGTCTACCTGAGGAATTCAAACACGGTCATGATGGTGGAGGCATGGAAGAATACCACCTGAGAAGAGGTAGATTTTCTTATTGGCACTTAGATTTCTGTTAGTTTGTAAGGAAAATGCTATTTCCTTTTAACTAATCAGTTCCCCTTGCCAGAACTTTTCACTTTATGACATGGTATTTCCTAGGTTTCTGCTTGCCCAAGGAGCAGCTTGAATCTAGCACCAAAAGCTTAAATTTCCAAACAGTGTCTTGAACAATTTAAGATGAAAAGTTATGGTAAAAGATCACAGCAAAACATCTTCTCATGTCAAGTTAAGTAATATTCCTATCTCTTCCCAATAATAGGTTAGCTCTAGCATTGTATCATGGCTTTCAGCTATGCAAGATTTGAAAACACAAAGGCTTAGTGGAAAGCCTGTGAAATGCTGGAAGGTGGATAAAGTTCCATCGAGTATGAGATGAAGGCTCTTGGTCACGGAGCAGCCCAGAATAATTTCACAAAAAGTATTTGTCCTACCTTTTGTAGAAAGTGACCTTAACTCTCTTGTAGAATCACAGAATCAGTCAGGGTTGGAAGGGACCACAAGGACTATCTAGTTCCAACCCCCCTGCTGTGGTCAGGGACACCCTCCCCTAGATCAGGCTGGGCATAGCCTCATCCAGCCTGGCCTTAAACACCTTCAGGGATGGGGCCTTGACCACCTCCCTGGGCAACCCATTCCAGGCTCTCACCACTCTCATGATCATAGAATCATAGAATCATAGAATGGTTTAGGTTGGAAGGGACCTCAAGGATCATCCAGCTCCAACCCCCTGCCACAGGCAGGGACACCTCCCACTAGAGCAGCTCGCCCAAGGCCTCATCCAGCCTGACCTTAAACACCTCCAGGGAGGAAGCATCCACAACCTCCCTGGGCAACCTGTGCCAGTGCCTTACCACCCTCACTGTAAAGAACTTCCTTCTAACATCCAGTCTAAATTTCCCCTCTTCCAGCTTAAACCCATTCCCCCTCGTCCTAACATTACTAGACCGTGTAAATAGTCCCTCCCCAGCTTTCCTGTAGGCTCCCTTCAAATACTGGAAGGCCACTATAAGGTCTCCTCGAAGCCTTCTCCTCTCCAGGCTGAAGAGCCCCAACTCTCTCAGCCTGTCCTCATAGCAGAGGTGCTCCAGCCCTCTGATCATCTTCGTGGCTCTCCTTTGGACCCGCTCCAGCAGTTCCATGTCCTTCTTGTATTGGGGGCTCCAGAACTGCACACAGTACTCCAGGTGGGGTCTGACGAGAGCAGAGTAAAGGGGGAGAATCACCTCCCTTGCCCTGCTGGCCACACTTCTCTTGATGCAGCCCAGCACTCGGTTGGCTGTCTGGGCTGCATGTGCACACTGCCGGCTCATGTTGAGCTTCTCGTCGACCCAGACCCCCAGGTCCTTCTCCTCAGGGCTGCTCTCCAGCCATTCATCACCCAGCCTGTATCTGTGCCTGGGATTGCACCGACCCAGGTGCAGGACCTTACACTTGGCCTTGTTAAACGTCATGAGGTTGGCCTGGGCCCACCTCTCCAGCCTGTCCAGGTCCCTCTGAATGGCATCCCTGCCCTCCAGCAAGTCAGCTGTGCCACACAGCTTGGTGTCATCTGCAAACTTGCTGAGGGTGCACTCAATTCCTCTGTCCATATCACTGACAAAGATGTTAAAGAGCACTGGTCCCAGCACTGACCCCTGAGGAACACCACTTGTCACCGGTCGCCAGGTGGACATTGATGAAAAACATGAATGAATGAAAAACATGATGAAAAACTTTATCCTCATGTCCACTCTGAACCTATCCACCTCCAGCTTTGCTCCATTGTCCCATGTCCTGTCACTCTCTAAGAGCCTAAAAAGTCCCTCCCCAGCTTTTTTGTAGGCCCCTTCAGATACTGGAAGACCACAATAAGGTCACCTGGGAACCTCCTCTTCTCCAGACTGCACAGCCCCAACTCTTTCAGTCTGTCCTCACAGCAGAGCTGCTCCACCCTCTGAGCATCCTTGTGGCCCTTCTCTAGACACGCTCCAGCATCTCTACATCCTTCTTGTAATGTGGGCTCCAGACCTGGATGCAGTACTCCAGGTGGGGTCTCAGCAGAGCAGAGTAGACGTTTTGAGATTTGTTCTCAGTAGCAGCAAGTCCTAATTGTAGCGTGGCTGTGTTGAATTTATTAGGAACCCTTTTAAACCTATAGAATAGATATGCTTTTACAGAAATATACATGTTGTTATGATCTTCTTTCTGGATGAAATGCATGTTTTTTTCTAATGTACCTTTTTCCTTGTGTCACACTAAGCTGAGCTAACAAGTACACTGATGGTAGCCAGTAACTCCTTTTTTTTTTTTCAGCTAAAGCTGGTGTATGTGCTTAGATGGTAGGAATGTGAAATCAAGAGGCTATAAATTTTGCTCTTGCTTGGTAATCAAATCCTGTCTGATAGCAGAAGTATTGCAGTCATTTTGCTGGACATAATACAATTTGGAGCCATTAGGAAATGGAATTGTGTGAGTGCAGATCACCTCTACCAGTACAGGCTGGGAGGTGATCTGATGGAAAGTAGCCCTGTGCAGAGGGATGAGGGGGTCCTGGTGGCTAACAAGTTAACCATGGCACAGAAATGTGCCCTTGTGCCCAAGAAGGCCAATGGGATCCCAGGGTGTATTAGGAAGAGTGTCCAGCAGATCAAGGGAGGTTCTCCTCCCCCTCTGCTCTGCCCTGGTGAGACCTCATCTTGAATACTGTGTTCAGTTTTGCGCTCTCCAGTTGAAGAGGGACAGGGATCTGCTGGAGAGAGTCCAGTAGAGAGCTACGAGGATGATTAGGGGACTGGAGGGCATGGCTTATGGAGAGACTTGGCACTTTTTAGTCTGGAGAAGACTGAGAGGGGATTTGATAAATGTTTCTAAATATCTGAGGGCTGGTCAGGAGTGGGGGGGACAGACTCTGCTCACTGCTCCCTGGGATAGGACAAGGAGCAATGGGTGTAAGTTGCAGCAATAGAGGTTCTGCCTTAACACAAGAGGGTACTTCTTTACTGTAAGGGTCCCAGAGCACTCGAACAAGCTCCCCAGAGAGGCTGTGGGGGTCTCCTTCTATGGAGCCTCTCAAGGCCTGTCTGGATGTGTTCCTTTGTGATCTGTGCTAGATAGTATTGTCCTGCTGTGGCAAGGAGATTGGACTCAATGATCTCCTTGGGTCCCTTCCAACCCCTGATGTTCTGTGATCCTGTGAGGGAAGAGTTTGGGTGCCAGTAAATACTTGTTTTCTGTTAACTTATCTAGTTCCATATATTGCAGTAAAGGAGTTTTGTTTCCTACAAAACTATATCTTGTGGTTTGACGCCAGCTGGGAACCCCCAGTGGCATTGGCAAGCGAATCAGGGGGAAAAAGTAAATCTCATGGGTTGAGATAAGAACAGTTTCATAACCAAAGTAAAATTAGTATTATTATTGATGATGTTGTTATTGTTAATATTATTGGAAGAAAGATAACAAAAAGTGAGAGAAAACCCAGGAAAAGACAAGAGATGGGACAATGTAGCTGCTCACCACCTGCTGACTGATGCCCAGCCAGTGCCCAAGCAGCAATCTGCCTCTGCTGGCCATCTCCCCCCAGTTTACATATTGAGCATGATGGCCTATGGCATGGAATGTCCTTTTGGCTACTTTGGGTTAGCTGTGCTGGCCATGCTCCCTCCCAGCTTCTTATACACCTTTTTGCTTGCAGAGCTTGGGAAACTGAAAATCCCTTGATTTAGGATATGCACTACTTAGCAATGACTAAAACATCAGTACACTGTCTGTATTATTCTCATACTAAATCCAAACCACAACACTATACCAGCTACTAGGGAGAAAATTAAGTCTGCCCCAGCCAAAGCCAGAACACTGTACATAAACTTTATGTTCTAAACAAGTTTGACAGGTGAAAATAAAATTCCACTAAAAATAGTAGAAAAGAAGATTGCTGCAATTCATTCTTTAAATATGGGAGGATTAAGCTGTTGTTTCACAGAGTTGGGAGTGTGTGTGTTTTGTTTTCTTTCTGAAACTTCAATAATTGTGTGTGTTCTGGTGAAGTTTTGCTTAGAGTTTTGCTGGTGGTTACAAAGCTGAAATATGTAGTGAAATCTGAGGTTGTAAAATTACTTAGACTGGAACTTAGATGAGTGTTTTCATGGTCTCTCTGAACCTGTTGGTGTCTTATAGCTCTTATAGAAAGTTCAAAAAGGAACAGCAGAGTTGTAAGAAGCAATGGTATCATAGAATCAACCAGATTGGAAGAGACCTCCAAGATCATCCAGTCCAACCTAGCACCCAGCCCTATCCAGTCAACCAGACCATGGCACTAAGTGCCTCATCCAGCCTTTTCTTGAACACTTTCAGGAATGGCAACTCCATGACCTCCACTACCTCCCTGGGCAGCCCATTCCAATAACAAATCACTCTATCAAGAGCTTCCTCCTAACATCCAGCCTAAACCTCCTCCAGCACAACTTGAGACTGTGTCCCCTTGTTCTATAGGCAGTATGGCCAGAAGGACAAGGGAGGTTATTCTTGCCCTGTACTCAACACTGGTCAGGCCACACCTTGAGTCCTGTACCCACTTCTGGGCTCCTCAATTCGGGAGAGGTATTAAGATACTGGAACGCATTCAGAGAAGGGTGACAAAGCTGGTGAGGGGCCAAGAGCACAGCCCTATGAGGAGGGGCTGAATGAGCTGAGAGTCTTTAGTCTGCAGAACAGGAGGCTCAGGGGTGACCTCATTGCTGTCTACAACTACCTGAAGGGAGGTTGTAGCCAGGTGGGGGTTGGTCTCTTCTGCCAAGCAACCAGCGACAGAACAAGGGGACACAGTCTCAAGTTGTGCTGGAGGAGGTCTAGGCTGGATGTTAGGAGGAAGTTGTTGGCAGGGAGAGTGATTGGCATTGGAATGGGCTGCCCAGGAAGGTGGTGGAGTCACTGTCCCTGGAGGTGTTGAAGAAAAGCCTGGCTGAGGCACTTAGTTCCATGGTCTGGTTGATTGGCTTGGGCTGGGTGCTAGGTTGGACTGGATGATCTTGGAGGTCTCTTCCAACCTGACTGATTCTATGATTCATGCTTTGGCATCACACAACTAAATCCATGTGACCTTCAGTGACTAAGCAGTTGCAATAGGGCTTTGAAATTACTTATATGTATTTGAAAAGCTCTCCTCTCTGGTTTGGTCCTTGTGCCAGCAGTGCAGTGGCTGCTCTTCTAGAGTATTTCTTCACACTTTTTGTTCTTGTTGGTAATCATCTCTCTTTTTTCCCTATGCTATACTTTGGCAATACTGACAGGCTAATGAGCATACAAAAAGGGACCATGAGATAGTTACCAAACATTCTGGTTTACAGCTGCCTCCACAGCCTCCAAGCATATTGCCAACCAGTGGCTGGAGAGGTACAGCCAAGCAGAAGGATCCCTAAGTACAAGTCCGTTTCCCCTGCTCTTCCCTACACTTTTGCCACTGGCTGCTGCTATAAGCAGAACTCTGCTTGAAAGACCTTTGGTCTCATCCAGCCTGGTTTTTCTTATGCTAAAACTTTTATGTTGTGCTTTGATTTTTCTTCTGTTTTCTGCAGATAGTTAGATTTCTAAAGGATAAAAGGACCAGAAGAAAGTTCCCTATTTCTTTTCATGCTTCTGTACTTCTCAGTTTACAGCCTATTCACTGCCTAGAAGGAGGAAAATAAATTAAAGAGAACAAATATTATGACATCTCTGCCTTAGTGAAGCTGGTAAGCCAGCCAGTTAAAGTCTCAGTGTTTTTACAGTAGTTTTAAGAGCATTTCCTGCAGCCATGGTTCTCAGATGTCAGAGCTGATAGGGAGCTACGGGAAATGGATGGATTGGTGAGTAGCAATCTCTTCTAATTTTTTTTCCACATCTTGAAAACTATGTGTGAGTTTCCCAGAACAATTTCTCTAGAGTAAGTTGGAAAACATTTTGCAGGTTGGTGAGAAGAATTCCCGTTAATATTTTTTTTTTTGAGGGATCTGCTTTCTTATTCTGAAACTGAAGCTGTGATAGAGCAGTCTTATTTTAAGATGTCTTTTTACTGGGAGTTCTCATAAATCCCAGCAAAGAGCTGTTGCAGCATCGTGAAAGGCTGCCATTCCCTATAGCTTTATGCACAGTCCTTGCCAAGGCCCTATGGCAGCAGATGCTTTTCTATTCACATTTGTTATGTGACTGAAACGCAGGCCAAATTTACTGTTTGTTTGGATGAAACTAACTTCTCTTTCAGCGTCTTGGATAAACTTGGAGAGCTGATTCGTTTACTGTTGGGGACAAATCTGGCAAAATAATTGTGTTTATCCTTCAATTTTCTTTATTTTATTTGTTTAAGCATTGTGCTCTCCTGTGTAGTTTAGACAGAATCATAGAATCAACCAGGTTGGAAGAGACCTCCAAGATCAGCCAGTCCAACCTAGCACCCAGCCCTGTCCAATCAAATAGACCAAGGCACTAAGTGCCCCATCCAGTCTTTTCTTGCACACCTCCAGGGACAGTGACTCCCACCACCTCCCTGGGCAGCCCACTCCAATGGCAAATAGGATAAGAATATGCTTGAATGTTTTGCTGATATACATTTGGATGAGGCCTTGAGCAACCTGTTCTATTGGGAGGTGCAGCAAAAGAGATTCTGCCTCAAAAAAAGAGGGAATTTCTTTACTGTAAGGGTCCCAGAGCACTGGAACAGGCTCCCCAGAGAGGTTGTGGGGTCTCCTTCTCTGAAGCCTCTCAAGGCCTCTCTGGATGTGTTCCTCTGTGATCTGTGTTAGATAGTATTGTCCTGCTGTGGCAGGGGGGTTGGTCTCGATGATCTCCTTGGGCTCTTCCAGCCCCTAACATCCTGTGAGCCTGTGTCTCTGCCTACGGCAGGGGGTTGGAACTGGATGATCCTTGAGATCCTTTCCAACCTAAACCATTCTATGATTCTATGATCTGTTCCTATCCATCTGGTAATATTTAGGTCTGCATTAATGGATTAAAGTCCACATTGATCTTAGTTTAAAATACGAGTTGCTGTTGCTGATCACCCTATGCTATTGCCAAAGCCTTCCAACCTAAACTATTCTATGATTCTAAGATTGGATACATTGCTATGATGTATGAGTTCTTCTTTAATATGTATTTTTTAACTCCTTTTCCCCTTTTACAGCAGAGAAGCCCAGCACTGAAATCTACATCTTGGAACTCTGTAAGTGTTTGACAGTTCCCCTAGAATATGTATTATATTTAAAAGTTAAAGCATGCCCTGATGAAAAAGTATCTGCCTTTAGCTGTTCATTGCTATTTTATCAGTTGCCTCAGATGTGAAAAGCTTTTCTTTATTTTGTTGAGGTTTGTTTATTTCTCACAGCTAAACTTTTCTGCAGTTTGCACCATATGCCAGTTGGGTATTATGCATTACAGTCAGGTATGGATTTTGGCTTCTCTTTGGGTTATTTTACAAGGAGAGAGACTTTACTCACTAAAATGTTTTCTGTAGAACACATCTGTGAGGGAAAAAAAGGAAGAGGTGAAGTAACTCAGTCTGAATTTTATATGCCCTTGAAACATGTTCTCTTTAGAAAGAATTTATGGAATTTTGCATAATTCTTTTGGCAGGAATGTTTATTGGCCAGATGGGTGAAATTGTTAATGTGTCTCTCAAGCTGCATTTTCAAAGATCAGATTTTCATTATTTTTAAATATATATATATATATGTGTGTGTGTGTGTGTGTCTGTATCATAGAATCAACCAGGTTGGAAGTGACCTCCAAGATCATCTAGGGCAACTTAGCACCCAGCCCTAGCCAATCAACTAGACCATGGCACCAAGTGCCTCTTCNCTCACCAGCTTTGTTGCCCTTCTCTGGATATGTTCCAGTACCTCAGCATCTCTCTTGAATTGAGGAGCCCAGAACTGGACACAGCACTCAAAATGTGGCCTGACCAGTGCTGAGTACAGGGGAAGAATAACCTCCCTTGTCCTACTGGCCACACTGTTCCTGATACAGGCCAGAATTCCTGGCCACCTGGGCACACTGCTGGCTCATGTTCAGCTACTCTCTACCAGTACCCCCAAGTCCCTTTCTGCCTGGCTGCTCTCTGCCACTCTGTCCCCAGCCTTTAGTGCTGCTTGGCGTTGTTGCAGCCGAAATGTAGAACCCTGCACTTGGCCTTGTTAAATCTCCTCCCACTGGCCTCTGCCCACCCATCCAGCCTGTCAAGGTCCCTCTGCAGGGCTCTCCTACCCCCCAACAGTTCAACACCTGCTCCTAGCTTGGTGTCATCTGCAAACTTACTGATGCTGGACTCAATCCCCTGGTCCAAATCATTGGTATGGATATGTATACAGATGCTATGTAAAGATATGTATGCACACACCTACCTATTCCAGAGTCCTTGCTATGCATTAGTTTTATTTGACACCCTCATTCCACTTTCAGTAAAAGGGTGACACATGATATTTACTTTAAAAAAGAGTCTTTGGCATCCTCCTGAGGATGTTTTGATAGGAATTGCATACTTTTGGTTACAATTAGTATGCCAAACAATTTGCCATTGTTATCTCGCTGTGCTTGTCTAAAGCCTGGAAGGAGCTTTCAAAAAATATCAATGTATTGATTATGTGTTCAGTAGGATTATTCTGTTTTATTGAGGTCCCTGTTCTTTTAATTTTATCAGAGAGATTTTACAGGAAGGCATGTGGTAGAAAGCAAAGGGGGATTATTTGCACAGCTAAGCATAACGAGATAATGTAGTTGTGTCCAGGCTCATATTCATGTGTATGGGAAAAACATACCAATGTGTTCCTGCTGCTTTTGGGTGCAGGATGGTATACCTGAGGGCTGAAAATAATAGCATCAACCAGGTTGGAAGAGACCTCCAAGATCATCCAGTCCAACCTATCACCCAGCCCTATCCAGTCAACTAGATCATGGCACTAAGTGCCTCAGCCAGGCTTCTCTTGAACACCTCCAGGGACAGTGACTCCACCACGTCCCTGGACAGCCCATTCCAATGGTAAATCACTCTCTCTGAAGAACTTCCTCCTAACATCCAGCCTGTACTTCCCCCAGCACAACTTGAGACTGTGTCCTGGTGTGAAAGTATTCACCATCATCAAGTGCAGATGAATGTTTCTGGAGCCAGGTGAAAGGTGAGTTAATCATAATTTAGCTTAATGTTTGACCTCATACTCTGTCTGGTGTAATAAATGAATATATTTTATTCAAGCTTTATTAGCAGTGTGATTAAAGGACTCTAATACTTTTCTGACACCTTTGCTGTGTTGTCATTTGCTTATTTGCCATCTTATATGCTATTTAAAGTTTCACTTTTCTTCTTGTATTTCAGCTGAAGTACACTTTTCTGTTGACTTCCTAAATAGAGAATGAAGAGTTTTATCTAAGATCATTATCTGTCTTTTTTTAGGTAGTAGGAATATATGGGTAAGTACCTCCCTTACTGCTTATGGTTGTTTGGTGGTGACATGATTTAGCTGAGTGTAACGTGAGTTGTTTTCTGTCATGGAAGTTCCCTGTGCAGTTATCATGTGTTGGAATTGCTGCAGTGCCAGATTTAGGCCTGATAGCAAGAACTGGTGCTTCTGTGCCTCCTTTAATCACCCTTTTCTGTTCACACACTTATTGGAGGAACCACTGATCACAATTCCTGTAATCGTAGAATCAACCAGGTTGGAAGAGACCTCCAAGATCATCCAGTCCAACCTAGCACCCAGCCCTAGCCAATTAACTAAACCATGGCACTAAGTGCCTCATCCAGGCTTTCCTTGAATTTGTCCAAAGACAGTGACTCCACCACCTTCCTGTGCAGCCCATTCCAATGCCAGTCACTCTCTCTGGCAACAACTTCCTCCTAACATCCAGCCTAGACCTCCCCCAGCACAACTTGAGATTGTGTCCCCTTGTTGTGTTGCTGGTTGCCTGGCAGAAGAGACCAACCCCACCTGGTAATGATAGATACACACTGGCAGCAGAGAAATGCAGAGCTTATAATGCTATTCCACTTGATAAACCTGTGTCCTTGAGGTCCCCTGTATCCCTTCCCCATCAGACTGGTAAAGTCATGCTGCTTTTATGAATTCTTGATGGGAGTGGTCAATACTGAATTGAATAATTCCCTTTTGAATTGTATCTTTAACAGAACAATCCTTGAAAAGGCCTGCTAGCTTTTGGATGGGTGCACAGGAAGAAAGGGTAAGAAAGAAATTCCTCCGCCAGCTCTCGGCTGGAGAAGAGAGAGGGTACTTGAAGTGCTGTCCGTGGCTGCCGCCTCGGCTTCCTCAGCAGGGTGGGAAAGGACAGACTTGCACAGAGCTCTGCTCTGTTGCTGTCCCGCCCCATGCTGCCCTTCAGCACTGCAAGTGGTGGTGAGTGTCACCGGTACACTACTTGCACCTTGGCCAACTCTGCACCAACACAGTAAAATGACATCACCTGTTGCCTCCAAAACTGGAGTCGAGAGTTTGGACCCTTCAGTGAATGTCAGCAGCAAATTCTCTCTCTCTTCATTTCCTTCTAATCAGAGCTAAGTTGTGTTAGTTAATTTTCTTTAGAGCAGTTTGAATCCATTTTATCTGGCGATTAAGTTACTTTGAGTAAGAGGATGCTGGTAGGACTGTTTGTTCAAAGGGTTAACTTAACCTTCCCCAAGGTTGTAATGGACACTGGCAGATCAAAAGATCCTCCAGACTCTCAGACAAAAAAAAAATTAAAAGAAAAAGAAGATTCTTTCTTTAGCTTTCTTTTACAGTTTGCAGTCAATGGCTTTCCCCCTGGAAATAAAGGCTGCATTTAACATAGTAAAGTTCAGGGTACAAACAATTCATTTATTTTTTTTTTGTCTCATTGTAAACATATTTTGTCTGCTGTTTCATTTCATTAGATTTCTGCAGTAGCCACGTCTGTCAAAGTATTTGGCACCAGTGACATCATCTTGGTTGAAATGCTGGGCAGAGTGATGAGTCCCAGATGTTAGCACACACAGAAAGCTGAGAGAGAATAAAACGTCAAGTTGGACTCTAAGAGCTATGGAGGTAATGAAAAGTGATTCTCTTTTCTTCTAGTATTCTAAGACAGCTATTGGTAATTTTTTGTTTTGCTTTGTTTTGCATAAATGATCAATCAGGGGCTGGGTTTAGTACTCTGCATGTGCAATATAAAGGGAGACTGAAACATGAATGTGGATAAATGCTGAATAAAGCATGGTTCAGCTTCATGGTTGTGCTGTTTCCTTGGGGGTTTTTCCCAATCTTTTACACTTTGCATTTGTAGATTACAATATATGGCAAATATGTGTGCTGAGAACCAAATGTGCCTCTTTCTGAACTGCCAGCATTTAATGTGTCACTTGGGTAATGGTCATGCACGGTCATGTCAGCACATCGTGTTTTCTAATGCACTGAAACCTGTGTTCAGTTCTGGGCCCCCCAGTTTAAGAGGGACATTGAGATGCTTGAACGTGTCCAGAGCACAGACCCTACGAGGTGAGGCTGAGGGAGCTGGGGTTGTTTAGCCTGGAGAAGAGGAGGCTCAGGGCAGACCTTATTGCTGTCTACAACTAGCTGAGGGGTGGTTGTGGCCAGGGGGAGGTTACTCTCTTCTCTCAGATGGCCAGCGCCAGAACGAGAGGACACAGCCTCAGGCTGCGCCGGGGGAAGTTTAGGCTCGAGGTGAGGAGAAAGTTCTTCACTGAGAGAGTCATTGGCTACTGGAATGGGCTGCCCAGGGAGGTGGTGCAGTCACCGTCCCTGGAGCTGTTCAAGGCAGGATTGGACGTGGCACTTGGTGCCATGGTCTAGCCTTGAGCTCTGTGGTAACAGGTTGGACTTGATGATCTGTGAGGTCTCTTCCAACCCTGATGATACTGTGATACTGTGAAACGTGACATGCTGGTGGAACCAAGAGTAGCACCATTTCTTTATGACAGATCTTATCTGTGAAAGGTAAGAGATGTGACTTGCTGAGAATAAGGCATGAAAATGTGAGGTTTCTCAATTGTTTAAAATAAAGTGATTCCCTGTGAAGTTTATCCATTTCCAAAGGTATTTGTCATTAAAGTAGGGGTTTGATGCTTTAATTGGAGGGGAAAAAAGCATAGTGATACTCAGGAATGGTTTCATGTTAACTGCATATCTACTTCAGTGTTTCTTGTTGCCTACATATGGGGACAGAGTGGCTGGAGAGCAGCCAGGAGGAAAGGGACCTGGGGGTACTGGTGGATAGTAGGCTGAAGATGAGCCAGCAGTGTGCCCAGGTGGCCAAGAGGGCCAATGGCATCCTGACCTGTATCAGGAACAGTGTGGCCAGTAGGACGAGGGAGGTTCTTCTTCCCCTGTACTCAACACTGGTCAGGCCACACCTTGAGTACTGTGTCCAGTTCTGGGCTCCTCAACTCAAGAGAGATGTTGAGGTGCTGGAACATATCCAGAGAAGGGCAACAAAGCTGGTGAGAGGCCTGGAACACAAACCCTATGAGGAGAGGCTGAGGGAGCTGGGGGTGTTTAGCCTGGAGAAGAGGAGACTGAGGGCAGACCTCATTGCTGTCTACAACTACCTGAAGGGAGGTTGTAGCCAGGTGGGGGTTGGTCTCTTCTCCCAGGCGACCAGCAACAGGACAAGGGGACACAGTCTCAAGTTGTGCCGAGGGAAGTATAGGCTGGATGATAGGAGGAAGTTCTTGCCAGAGAGAGTGATTGGCATTGGAATGGGCTGCCCAGGGAGGTGGTGGAGTCACCGTCCCTGGGGGTGTTCAGGAAAAGCCTGGATGAGGCACTTAGTGCCATGGTCTGGTTGACTGGATAGGGCTGGGTGCTAGGTTGGACTGGATGATCTTGGAGGTCTCTTCCAACCTGATTAATTCTATTCTATTCTATTCTAAAGCAAGCATTAATAGGTAATATATCCATAGATCTAGCACTACATAAGGCTGACCTGACTGATGTTTTCAAGGAAAATCAGGCAGATGAATTTCCTTATTTTCATACCAACAACAAACACTTCCTTAGATCATCCTGCTGCCTAGATAGTGTTCGCTGTCATGAAGGATTTCCATATCCACAGTTTAAAAATGGACTTGAAATATACATACCTAGCTGTGAAATTTGTTTCCTGAATTTATTGTAGTAGTTCTCCAGGTTTTCTAGGCAGAAGAGAAATTTTGTTTAAGCTATGGAAAGAAAAAAGAACTTCAGACTTGTGTTTTGAGTACAGTATCCTATAAAGCTGAATAATCAGTTAGATGTATAATACATATGTTACTGTCTTCTCTTAAGACTTCATATCAGAAACCAAACAAGAAAACTGTTAAGAGTTTTTCTTGGTAGATTATTCTTCATCTGTTTACTTGGAGTGAATATTCTTAAAGTGCTTGGCATTAGTCTGGAATTGGGGAGGAATAATAAACTACACCAGCACAGGCTGAGAGGTGATCTGCTGGAAAGCAGCCCTGTGGAGAGGACCCCTCTGGCTAACAAGTTAACCATGGCACAGCAATGTGCCCTTGTGCCCAAGAAGGCCAATGGGATCCTGGGGTGTATTAGAAGGAGTGTGTCCAGCAGATCAAGGGAGGTTCTCCTCCCCCTCTACTCTGCCCTGGTGAGACCTCATCTTGAATACTGTGTTCAGTTTTGGGCTCCCCAGTTGAAGAGGGACAGGGATCTGCTGGAGAGAGTCCAGCTGAGGCCTATGAGGATAATTAGGAGACTGGAGGGCATGGCTTATGGAGAGACTTGGCACTTTTTAGTCTGGAGAAGAGAAGTCTGAGAGGGGATTTGATAAATGTTTCTAAATATCTGAGGGCTGGCCAGGAGTAGGGGACAGCCTCTGGTCATTTGCTCCTTGGGATAGGACGAGGAGCAATGGGTGTAAGTTGCAGTAATAGAGGTTCTGCCTTAACACAAGGGGGAACTTCTTTACTGTAAGGGTCCCAGAGCACTGGAACAGACTCCCCAGAGATGTTGTGGGGTCTCCTTCTCTGGAGCCTCTCAAGGCCTGTCTGGATGTGTTCCTCTGTGATCTGTGCTAGATAGTATTGTTCTGCTCTGGCAGGGAGGTTGGACTCGATGACCTCCTTGGCTCCCTTCCAACCTCTAACATCCTGTGAGCCTGTGATTAGCCTCAATACAGGTTTTCTAACACCTGAAATCAGAGGAAATAATGATGAGATCTATAGTGTTGGTTGGTGGTGTTTGCTGTGCTGCTTGATTTTGAGCCAGCCAAATGACATTGACATTGCTGTGCTCAGTTTTGAGTTCCTCCAATACAAGAAGGATGTTGAGGTGCGTTCAGACAAGGGCAATGAAACTGGCAAAGGATCTGGAGAACAGGTCTTATGAGGAGCAACTGAGGAAACTGGGGTTGTTTATTTGGGAAAGAGGAGAGAGCCCTATTGCTCTCTGAAAGGAGGTTGTTGTGAAGTGGGTGTTGGTCTCTCCTCCCAGGTAACTAGTGATACAACATGAGGAAAAAGCCTCGAGTTATGCCAGGGGAAATGTAGATTGGTTATTAGGGAACTTTTGTTACTGAAAAAAGTGGTCAACAGGCTGCCCAGGAAGTGGTGGAGTCATCATCCCTGAAGGGGTCCAAAAACTCTGAGTGGCACTCTGGGACGTGGTTTGATGGGCATGGAGTTGTTAGATGATCTTAGGGATTTTAATGATCTAATGAGTACATGAAATTCATTTGGATTTCTCTTGCCTTTTCTTACAGTTGTGTGGTCATTAGGAAATAAACACTAAAAACCAGATGAATTAAATTTCTTCTGTTCACAAGACTGTAGTCAATTTACATTCTGCTGTTGATACATGAAGAACATGGGGATTTTGCCAAGGCTTCTTAAAGCTGTTAAAACTTATGGCTAAGTCTTTCAGATACTCTCCCTAAAACCAACATGCGTACAGGATTTTCCTCTGTCTCATTTTCAAAAGCACTTATGTTATTTCAGGGTCTAATTCACAGTTCTGATAGCAGCTTGGATGCTTAGTATATTAGATCTCACTGACCTTCAAAGGGACATCTAAGCATTTATGGTCAGATACTGAATTTAAGAGGAGCCTAGCAGGGTTTGTGTGGTTTTATCACCTCAATCACTTCAAACATTTTCCTTCAATTTAAAAAATAGGGCTTAGATTTCTAAATCATATGTATACTTAGGAAAACATTACCTGTAATTTATTTAAACCTTGTGAATACCCTGGGAAAGAAAAAAAAAAACCCACCCAACACAAATGTGTTGTGGATGTAATGCTTTAGTAGAAAATGTGTCCTTATAAATTTTGGGGCAAATCCTGGGTTTTGTCACTAATGTGTCATTTCAGTCATTACTTACTGATCTGTGTCATTAGAAATCTGGGTTGCATAGGTCATGCTTAAATTACATATGAGATGACCCAAATATTTATGGCAAGCTGGTGTAATTCAGCATCACTTTAAGCAATTTATGCCACTGAAGATCAAGCCCCTCAAAGTCCTGTATCTTCCGGAGTGGAATTACTTCACCTTCTCAAGTCTTTTCTTACACCTTCTCGTATTAGTCAGGACCCCCTAGCTTCCCATCCCTGGCTTATCTGATGGCTTGTGGTACTGGTGCAATTACTGTCTCCAGATATACTCTATTATTAGTCTTAAAAAGATAAAAAATTCACCTGAAACACAAAGGTACCTGTTATGGATAGTGTGTGGAAACACTGCAGGAGAAAAACTTGGTGGGGGAGGGGAGAAAAGAGAAAACTTTGCTGAAGGGTAAGCAAAATGTACCTGTTTGTTACATATGGTTATGATAGTATAGAATCACAGAATCAACCAGGTTGGAAGAGACCTCCAAGGTCGTCCAGTCCAACCTAGCACCCAGCCCTATCCAGTCAACCAGACCATGGCACTAAGTGCCTCATCCAGGCTTTTCTTGAACACCTCCAGGGACGGTGACTCCACCACCTCCCTGGGCAGCCCATTCCAATGCCAATCACTCTCTCTGTCAAGAACTTCCTCCTAACATCCAGCCTAGACCTCCCCTGGCACAACTTGAGACTGTGTCCCCTTATTCTGTGGCTGGTTGCCTGGTAGAAGGGACCAATCTCCACCTGGCTGCAGCCTCCCTTCAAGTAGTTGTAGATGGCAGTGAGGTCTGCCCTGAGCCTCCTCTTCTGCAGGCTGCACACCCCCAGATCCCTCAGCTTCTCATAGGGTTTGTGTTCCAGGCCCCTCACCAGCTTTGTCGCCCTTCTCTGGACGCGTTCCAGCACCTCAACATCTCTCTTGAATTGAGGAGCACAGAACTGGACACAGTGCTCAAGGTGTGGCCTGAACAGTGTTGAGTACAGGGGCAGAATAACCTCCCTTGTCCTACTAGCCACAGTATTCCTGATCCAGAACAGGTTGCCATTGGCTCTCCTCTCATGTGAAGGAGGAAATTCTTCACAGAGAGAGTGATTTGCTGTGGAATGGGCTGCCCAGGGAGTTGGTGGAGTCACCATCCCTGGAGGTGTTCAAGAAAAGCCTGGATGAAGCACTTAGTGCCATGGTCTAGTTGACTGGATAGGGCTGGGTACTAGGTTGGACTGGATGATCTTGGAGGTCTCTTCCAACCTGGTTGATTCTATTCCATTCTATATCACACACCACAATGTATTTTATTGTATGCTTTAATGTCAGTTTTCTTTGCTGAACAATTAATGAGCTTGCAAATGGAAGAGTTGCCTTTGCCAGTTAAGTTGGTTGTTTGGGGTTGTTGGTTGGTTGGCTTTAACTCTTTCATCCGTTCTCTAGCTGCCTTTCTTTTCCCTTTCTGTTCCTGTGGCCAGAAAAGTACACTACTACACAATGACAGATTTGCACTAAGGTGATTAAAAGTCTTGTTCAAAGCTATTGATTACACACAGAGTAACTTCTCGCAGGGCCACTGTGTTTGTGCCAAACTGTGTTATTAGGCTCTGCACTAGCACAGCGATAGCGTAATGGCTTTTCCCTGGCTCTGTTTAAAATACATAGAAAAACATTTGCCATAAGCCCTGCATGTGATGTTTAGGCAGAGACATTCCAGCTGTCTCTTAGAAAGCTGAAAAAGCAGTGACTTAATGCTCTGTACCACCCAAGTCTGAATTTTTTTTGTCTAAGGTCACCTTATATTTGTAGATCTTGGAAAATTATCATGAATATTTATGATGGCATTAAAAAAAAAATCAAGCAGCTGCAAATTGGTTGCAACATTTTTAAGAACATGAAACCAGCTTCTACTATATATCAGATGTATCTGGATGAAAATTGAAAGACCTTTGGTTCTATCTTATCCTGTGCTTGAAAATTGAGATGTCATTGGTAGGACAATTTTAAAATTCTAATGTGGGTTGTGTAAATAAAAGGTAAAACCTGAACCAGTTTTAAAGATTGCACAGGGAAGTACAAAATCCTGATTTTAAATAGGTGCCAGAAATTTCATGGAAACTTAAATATCATAGAATCAACCAGGTTGGAAGAGACCTCCAAGATCATCCAGTCCAACCTAGCACCCAGCCCTATCCAGTCAACTAGACCATGGCACTAAGTGCCTCACCCAGGCTTTTCTTCAACACCTCCAGGGACGGTGACTCCACCAGGTGGAGTCCCATTCCAATGCCAATCACTCTCTCTGTCAAGAACTTCCTCCTAACATCCAGCCTAGACCTCCCCTTGAGTCTGTGTCCCCTTCTTCTATTGCTGGTTGTTTGGGAGAAGAGACCAACCCAATCTGGCTACAGCCTCCCTTCAGGTAGTTGTAGACAGCAATGAGGTCACCCCTGAGCCTACTCTTCTTCAGCCTAAACACCCCCAGCTCCCTCAGCCTCTCCTCACAGGGCTGTGCTCCAGGCCCCTCACCAGATTTGTCATCATTCTCTGGATACATTCCAGTACCTCAACATCTCTTGAGTTGAGGAGCCCAGAACTGGACACAGGACTCAAGGTGTGGCCTGACCAGTGCTGAGTACAGGGGAAGAATAACCTCCCTTGTCCTACTGGCCACACTGTTCCTGATACAGGCCAGAATGCTATTGTCTCTCCTGCCCACCTGGGCACACTGCTGGCTCATCTTTAGCTACTCTCTACCAGTACTCCCAGGTCCCTTTCTGCCTGGCTGCTCTCAGCCACTCTGTCCCCAGCCTGTAGTGTTGCTTGGGGTTGTTGTGGCCAAAGTGTAGAACCCTGCACTTGGCCTTGTTCAGTCTCATCCCATTGGCCTCTGCCCACCCATGCAGCCTGTCAAGGTTCCTCTGCAGGTCTCTCCTACCCTCCAACAGCTCAACATCTGCTCCTAGCTTGGTGTTATATTGTAGAGTCACAGTTGGCTAAAATTTTATGTGTTTATGCTTTTCCACTGCTGGATGGGCCTCTGGCCAGCCTGACCTAGGGTAGGATGTCCCTGCCCGTGGCAGTGGCATTGGAACTAGATGGTTGTTTAGCCTGGAGAAGAGGAGGCTCAGGGGTGACCTCATTGCTGTCTACAACTATCTGAAGGGAGGTTGTAGCCAGGTGGGGGTTGGTCTCTTCTCCCAGGCAACCAGCAACAGAATAAGGGGACACAGCCTCAAGTTGTGCCAGGGGAGGTACAGGCTGGATGTTAGGAGGAAGTTGTTGGCAGAGAGAGTGATTGGCATTGGAATGGGCTGTCCAGGGAGGTGTTCAAGAAAAGCCTGGCTGAGGCACTTAGTGCCATGGTCTAGTTGACTGGATGGGGCTGGGTGCTAGGTTGGACTGGCTGATCTTGGAGGTCTCTTCCAAACTGGTTGATTCTATTCTATTCTATCTTTGTGGTCCCTTCCAACCCTGACTGATTCTATGATACTGGACTAAAAATTAGTATCTTTAATAAAAGGGAAAATTGTTCATCTTTTCAGACTATGACATTCAAAGTTTTTCTTGCCAAGTGCTGCCATCAGCAGAGGTGATGACAGCAGCCTCAGCCTCTGTCTTTTAAACAAGCTCACATGTCACAGTACAGACATTTGTGTACCACTTGTGATGTGTGGATTGCAACTTGGGAATGCCTGTACTGGACCTCTTCATCCATTTAAACACAACTGTTCTGATAAATTAAAGACTCTGATTTAGAGATTGCAGCTTCATTTTACCTCTCTTTAAGAGGTTTCATATTTTCTGCATTCGGTTTCTTCAGTTCTTCTTACCAGTTAAATCCTACTTGTACTGTCCCTCAGACTTCTACTGCAGTACTTTTGACTTGGGAAGCATGTAGGGTTTCAGGGCCTCTCTGTTTCACATTTTAAAGATAATTGAAGGACCTATGTGGTCAGAGGTATCCCTTCACCTTGCAAGAGGATCTTTGTCAACAGCTGTATCATTCACTCTGTTCAGTAGACTGAACAATAAACTCTCTTTCTGCTGCCCCATGTTACAGACTGTAGCAGATTATCAGCCCCAGAGCAGCATTACCATTCAGAAAAGCTCTTACAACCAGCAGACAAGACTTCATCAGAAGGATGTCTGAGATGATAATCTCTATGAGACATTATTTCAGTTTTTAAACCTTAAGAATTACTTGTTTTAATTGAAGGAGAGGAAAGAAACTTCTACTGAGTGTCAGAGGTCTCCCAGAGCTCTCCCATGTCTTCAAATTCTCATCTGTAGAAATGAGACTGTAGACATACATAGAAATGAACAAAGGTGAGGACAATTTCCAACCATCTTACTGCATAGTTCACCTGATGAGGTTTTTCTCTTGTGCAGTGAAAAACTGCCCTCTAAATTAAAATACCTGACCATCTTATTTACTGGAAGAAAGTCGTGACACTTCTTTTATAGAACAAACTTTTGCTGTGTTTATGTAAGCAGAGATGAAGAACAATTACCATTCAAGCCACCCTTTTCAATCTACCATGCAATATCCACCTGTTCTGTCAGACAGCAGGAATGTATGCCGCAAATACAGACTACTGCCGTGACAGCAGCAGGTGTATGGCAGCAACAACTAATCAAATCAGCTGAGGCGAAGGTGTGAATCACATTGCACTTCTGTGCAATGGAAATGAGCAGGAAGGAGAAAGCTAAATGATATTGAATTACATATATATATATATGTATGTTTTTTGCTTTATTTTTAAGAATTTGCCTGAAATTGTAGGCAGGACAACTGGTAAGCACACGAGAAAATAAGGAGGAATTGAAAGGAAAATTACATTTCATCTCTGTGGCAAAGGACAGAGTGAGATAGGAGACACCCGTTGTAATCACTCTGAAAAAGCAAAGGATGGATCCTGATTTTCCTAAAGAAGCAAATGCAAAAGAACTCATCTGTACCATATGACTCATGATGCTTCTTTACTAGGCTTAAAGAGAATTGAACTTGAGTAATAGCACTATTAGAGCTCTTTACCAGGAGCTAGTTCCTGTGGTTTCACTGGGTCCAGCTGCTGATGACTCACAGAGGAAGTGGCAGAGATTAGGTGCAGAGGGAAAAAATCAGAACGGCTCAGAAATAAAGCAAATCAACCAAGCATTACCTTTTGTGCACAACAGAACAATGGCTTAACAGCTAAGGTTCAAAATGATCCGTCTTATTCCCCTCATTTGTGCTATTCCTGTTGGAAAGACCACCAGGAAACATGTGAACCACTGTGGAATACACACAGTAATCCACGGAACATCTCAATTAATATTCCCTCCTGACTGCAGCTAGAACAATAGATAGCGTCAAGCAGTTTAATCTCCGGCAATAATGCCTTTTGTAAGATCAAGAGGTCTTTCCCTTGAATTAAGGTTTAACTGAGGATATTGAAAATCAGTTAGGTGTTCTGCATAATGTATAGTGGTGGCTACAGGTTCCACTAAGTGGTAGCTAGGTGAAATGCACAGACACGGGGCTGGTTGTCACTAGAAATGTTATTTGTAATTTCAGTGAGGCAAATTGACGTTGGGTCCCGTGTAGAAGGGAGCTAATCCTTCAACAGAATCACAGAATGGCAGGGGCTGGAAGGGACCTCCAAAGCTCATCCAGTCCAACCCCCCTGCCAGAACAGGATTACCTATACCAGACCACACAGGAACACATCCCTGGAGATCATAGAATCATAGAATCAGTCAGCATTGGAAAGGACCACAAGGATCATCTAGTTCCAATCCCTCTGCCATGGGCAGGGACACCCTACTCTAGATCAGGAAAAGCCTGGATGAGGCACTTAGTGCCATGGTATGGTTGATTGGCTAGGGCTGGGTGCTAGGTTGGACTGGATGATCTCGGAGGTCTCTTCCAACCTGGTTGATTCTATGATTCTACGATTCTATGATTCTACATCCAGGTGGGTTTGGAATATCTCCAGAGAGGGAGACTCCACAACCCCCCTGAGGAGACAGTTCTGTCACCCTCACAGTATAAAGATTCTTCCTCATGTTTATGTGAAACTTCCCATGCCTCAAACATTGGAAGGCTTTGTTACAAGCAAATATATCCAGGCTCATGTAAAATTTAGAATGCTGCCCCTAATATTCAGTTTTGTGCTGCAAAGAAAGTATGTCCCCAGCAGCAAAAAGCTAAAATGTCTAACTTTACATGAAAGATTCGGGGGGAAACATTTTGGATGTTGCTAAAATTACTGCTGTGCAGCCGTAGTGCTGCTGCTGACTCACATCACTACTGTCTGAGACACATAGCTCAGGAGATGGTTTCTTCGTGGAAATTGCAGTTTAGCCGTAGAATCAACCAGGTTGGAAGAGACCTCCAAGAGCATCCAGTCCAACCTAGCATCCAGCCCTGTCCAATCAACTAGAGCATGGCACTAAGTGCCCCATCCAGGCTTTTCTTCAACGCCTCCAGGGACAGCGACTCCACCACCTCCCTGGGCAGCCCATTCCAATGCCAATCACTCTCTCTGTCAAGAACTTCCTCCTAGCATCCAGCCTATATCTCCTCTGGCACAACTTGAGACTGTATCTCCTTGTTGTCTGGGAGAAGAGACTGACCCCACCTTGCTACAGCCTCCCTTCAGGTAGTTGTAGACAGCAGTGAGGTCACCCCTGAGCCTCCTCTTCTCCAGGCTAAACATCCTCAACTCCCTCATCCTGTCCTCATAGGGTTTGTGTTCCATGCCCCTCAGCAGCTTGTGGCCCTTCTCTGGACATGTTCCAGTATTTCAACATCTCTGTTGAATTTGAGGAGCCCAGTCTCTAAACTCCTTGAGGAGGAGCCCTATCGGAGTTGCTATAGATGTTAGGAGGAAGTTCTTCACAGAGTGAGTGATTGGCATTGGAATGGGCTGCCCAGGGAGGTGGTGGAGTCACTGTCCCTGGAGGTGTTGAAGAAAAGCCTGGATGAGGCACTTAGTGCCATGGTCTAGTTGCCTGGATAGGGCTGGGTGCTAGGTTGGACTGGATGATCTTGGAGGTCTTTTCCAACCTGGTTGATTCTATGATAAAGTAGCTTATTATAAAAATGTGAAGATTATTTTGACTTGATTATACCATTTCTTTTAATAGTATTTGAGAAGGATGATGTACTAGGAGTACACTAGGAAAAAATCTTGCACATTTTGCTAGGTCAGATGTTCATCCTTGCTTAAAACAAAAATCAATTGAAATAGACAATTTAACCTATCTTCCACTTTCTGTTGCCCATAAGAATGACAGAGGTGAGATCAGGTAGTGATTATATACAGAGATGCATTTTATAAACATTTGCTGTAGTGATTAATGTAAAATGATTCACAACTCTCTCTTTAGAATATTAAGTAATGCACTTTACTTTGCATGTTTACTGTCAGCCAGCATTTCAAACCCCACAAGGTGACCGTGTGACGCTGGTACAACACAGACTGACTTTTGAAACGGTCCCTCGCTACTCTCAGATGCAGTTGTGCTTCAGCTTAAGCAATAAGCACTTGGATGCTGTCTACAACTACCTGAAGGGTGATTGTAGCCAGGTGGGGGTTGGTCTCTTCTCCCAGGCAACCAGCAACAGGACAAGGGGACGCAGCCTCAAGTTGTGCCGAGGGAAGTATAGGCTGGATGTTAGGAGGAAGTTCTTCACAGAGAGGGTGATTGGCATTGGAATGGGCTGCCCAGGGAGGTGGTGGAGTCACCGTCCCTGGGGGTGTTCAAGAAAAGCCTGGCTGAGGCACTTAGTGCCATGGTCTAGTTGACTGGATGGGGCTGGGTGCTAGGTTGGACTGGATGATCTTGGAGGTCTCTTCCAACCTGATTGATTCTATTCTATTCTATTCTATTCTATTGGTTTGGATAATCGAACATGACTGCAGTTCATGGGCTCAGTGCTCCCCAAGTGCCATAGCTCTGTTATTTCATGTGGTGCATCTGTGGTAGGAAGGATCACAGTAAATGATTCAGGCGTGGTGTGGCTGCCTGTAGTGCTGTGGGTGGCCAGGGTGTGCTTAGGATGCTGTCATGGCTGTCCTGAGTGGTGACCTGGTGACCTGTAACAGCTGTTTTGAAAGGCATGAAACTACAGCATGACGGAACCATCCAGGTTGGAAAAGACTCTCAGAATTACCAAGTTCAACCTGTAACCCTACTCTACAAGATTCACCTTAAATCATCTCATAGAATCAGCCAGGTTGGAAGAGACCACCAAGCTCATCCAGTCCAACCTATCAACCAGCCCCATCCAATCAACTAGACCATGGCGCTAAGTGCCTCAGCCAGGCTTTTCCTGATCTAGGGTAGGGTGTCCCTGCCCATAGCAGAGGAATTGGAACTAGATGATCCTTGTGGTCCCTTCCAACCCTGACTGATTCTATGACCTCCAGGGATGGCAACTCAACCACCTCCCTGGGCAGCCCATTCCAGTGGCAAATCACTCTCTCTGTGAAAAACTTCCTAAACAACCAAGAACTTCCTAATATCCCTAAGCACCACATCCAAACGACCCTTAAACACATCCAGGGTGGGTGACTCAACCACCTCCCTGTGCAGCTCATTCCAGTGCCTGGCCACTGTCTCCTGGAAAAACTTCTTCCTAGTATCCAAACCAATTCAGTCTCAGTTTGAGGCCATTATCTCTTGTTCTGCCTCCAACTACCTGTGAGAAGAGACCAGCTCCAGCCTCTCCACAGTGTCCCTTCAGGTAGCTGCAGACAGCAATGTGGTCTCCCCTCAGCCTCCTCTATTTCAGGCTAAACAGCCCCAGCTTCCTTTGGCCTGCATGTAGCCACATGGCCTTCATGCCTTCAGAAGCACATGGATGGAGCCAGATGAGTTCATTTTCTTTCCTCTCTTAAAAGGAGTCAGCTATTTTACTTTTAAGTATTTTAATTCATCTGATCCACACTGACTCTTTGGTACATATGTGAAGATGAAAAATGTGAAACCTTATTCCTAGCAGTACCATAAATACCAATTCTGGAAACAAAGAAAGGTTTAATGGAATGAATACACTTTAGGAATTGTTATTTGATGCTGTTATGCTATCTCTTTAAGATACACTAGTATGAACTGGCTGTCGATAGAGCATCACTTTGTTGGTGCTTGGCTGGATCTTAGAGCACCACAAAATTATTAGTCCATAAATCTCTGCTAATTTACTCTAGGTTATGATTCTTTCATCAGCATGCATATATAAATTATACTATTAATCATAATGATTTCTTTCAGTATTCATGTGGATGCAATATCTATTTTCTTGGGAATCCCACTGTAATTTAGCATAAATTAATGCCCACTTATTAGAAAGCACTAACTGGATTGATATTTCTAGGGGAAAAAAAAAATCCACAACCATGTTGCATCTTAAACTGCAGTCTAAATGACCAGGGTGCAGGTAAACAACCACCAAAGGAGCATCAAAGAAAGTAAAAGAAAGTTAAGGGCAGTTTGTCTCAAAATTCATCAGGCCAAATGGCAGTCTGTCTTCTAGGAGCATGTGAAGCATGTGTGAAGGAATGTGGGGACATTCTCTCCTTCATGCTACGCTGGGGGACAGCAGTGTGAATACGTGGAGTGAGGGGAGAGCTATAGCAGAGGGGCATTGCTCGATGCTGGAGAAGGCATTGCAAAGCCATCTGCTTCACCTTATTGAAGGAGCAAAAGTAGTAATAGCTGTATCAGTCATAATAGGTTAACAGCTTCTTCTTGGCCTCAGCCTCTCATCTTAAATACTGTGTTCAGTTTTGGGCTCCCCAGTTGAAGAGGGACAGGGATCTGCTGGAGAGAGTCCAGCGGAGGGTTATGAGGATGATTAGGGGACCAGAGGGCATGGCTGATGAGGAGAGGCTGAGGGGCTTGGAGCTTTTTAGTCTAGAAAAGAGAAGACTGAGGGGAGATTTGATAAATGTTTATAAATATCTGAGAGCTGGCCAGGAGGTGGGGGACAGGCTCACCTAACTCACTCCCTCTGATAGGACAAGGAGCAATGGTTGTAAGTTGCAGCAAAAGAGGTTCTGACTCAACACAAGGGGGAACTTATTTACTGTGAGGGTCACAAAGCACTGGAACAGGCTCCCCAGACAGGTTGTGGGGTCTCATCCTCTGGAGCCTTTCAAGGCCTGTCTTGATGTGTTCCTCTGTGATCTATGTTAGTATTGTCCTGCTCTGGCAAGGGGATTGGACTCAATGATCTGCTTAGGTCCCTTCCAACCCCTAACATCCTGTGATCCTGGAAGAGTTGCAGAGAGAAGCAGCAGTTTCATCCACCTTTCTGCAGACTGTAGTTTAGCAGTAGATCACACACTTGGAGGTGGCTGGCCCATAGATTGAGCAGGGTGAGGACTTACGGATGGACTGCCTTGGCCTCAGTTTCCCCCACTTAAGAAACGCAGCTTCCTCCTTGAGAAGTGCCGTGCCCTGTTTGGAGGTGAAGTAGGATATTACTTAATTTAGCTATCAAATATATAAATGGAACGTACATATATACATATGCATGCTTCATAAGTGAGACAGTGAGGGGGAAAAAAAGGAACTTCTGACTATAACGAAAGATTCATTAGGAAAAATGAACTAATCAGTGCTCTCCAAGGAGAAATTCATTCTGTTTAGGAGGCCATACCCTCTGCTGCTGCACATACTTAATATAATTTATATTATTATTTAAATCGCTGCGTAAATTTTACATACTTTTAAAAATCAAGTTAATGGACCATACTTTACTGCTTAGCATCATTTATATCAAGAGTTAGTGGCTGTGGAGATAATATACGTGAATTTAGAGGCGAAAACACAAACAAGCAAATATCATAAAACTCGGCTGTGGCGCGGGCTTAAAATGCAACGTCAGGAACGAGCCCTTGAAGGAATAGAATAGAATAGAATCAACCAGGTTGGAAGAGACCTCCAACATCATCCAGTCCAACCTAGCACCCAGCCCTAGCCAGTCAACTAGACCATGGCACTAAGTGCCTCAGCCAGGCTTTTCCTGAACACCTCCAGGGACGGTGACTCCACCACCTCCCTGGGCAGCCCATTCCAATGCCAATCACTCTGTCTGGCAACAACTTCCTCCTAACATCCAGGCTATACTTCCCCTGGCACAACTTGAGGCTGTGTCTCCTTGTTCTGTTGCTGGTTGCCTGGCAGAAGAGACCAACCCCCACCTGGCTACAACCTCCCTTCAGGTAGTTGTAGACAGCAATGAGGTCACCCCTGAGTCTCCTCTTCTCCAGGCTAAACACCCCCAGCTCCCTCAGCCTCTCCTCATAGGGTTTGTGTTCCAGGCCCCTTACCAGCCTTGTTGCCCTTCTCTGGACATGTTCCAGCACCTCAACATCTCTCTTGAATTGAGAAGCCCTGAACTGGACACGGTACTCAAGGTGTGGCCTGACCAGTGTTGAGTACAAGGGCAGAATAACCTCCCTCGTTCTACTGGCCACACTGTTCCTGGAGTGTGGAGCTGTGTGTTTCGCGGTACAGGGCTTTGAGCTGTCTGCACCCCTGTGTTCAGATGCAAGGTATTTTTTGACATTGCTTACTACTGCACAGGGGAGCCATCCTTGCACCAACCTGTCATGGCAGAATATTTATTCTGCTGGGAAAATAAATTCCTGTGTAAGGTCCTGCAGCCAGGTCGAGGCAATCTGAAGGACAGATCCAGGCTGGGCAGTGAGTGGCTGGAGAGGAGCCCTGAGGAGAGGCACTTGGGGGGGTGCTGGTGGATGAGAAGCTCAACATGAGCCAGCAGTGTGCGCTTGCAGCCCGGAGGGACAACCAGATCCTGGGCTGCATCAGGAGAAGTGTGGCCAGCAGGTCGAGAGAGGTTATTCTTCCTCTCTACTCTGCTGTGGTGAGACCCCAGCTGGAGTACTGCATCCAGTTCTGGAGCCCCAGAAGAAGGATGTGGATGTGCTGGAGCATGTCCAGAGAAGGGCCACGAGGATGCTCAGAGGGCTGGAGCACCTCTGCTACGAGAACAGACTTAAAGAGTTGGGGCTGTTCAGTCTGGAGAAGGGGAGGCTCCCAGGTGACCTTCCAGTATCTGAAGAGGGCCTACAAGAAAGCTGGGGAGGGACTTTCTAGGATATCAGGGAGTGACAGGACTAGGGGGAATGGAGCGAAACTGGAGATGGGTAGGTTCAGACTGGCCGTGAGGAGGAAGTTGTTCAGCATGAGAGTGGTGAGACCCTGGACTGGGTTGCCCAGGGAGGTAGTTGAGGCCAGGTGGAGGTGTTTAAGGCCAGGTTAGATAAGGTTCTGGATAGCCTGCTCTAGGGTAGGGTGTCCCTGCCCATGGCAGGGGCGTTGGACATAGGTGATCCTTGTGGTCCCTTCCAGCCCTGACTGATTCTATGGTTCTATGAAAAGTCTCCCTCTCCTCACTGTGCTGGTTTGAGGCTAGCTGGAACATTTTAATGGGAAAAATTAGATGATAGGCCGTGAAAAGGGGACAATGGTGATGTCTACTTCACTCATAGGCCTGATGAGATGTATAAAACCAAGGACATAGAACATAGATAACAGAGCAGGAGTGTCAGTGTGTGTGTGTCTGTGTCAATTGGTACCCTGGGCTGCTTCTATGTGACTAATCCTTCTGCTTTCTTACCCCTCTTGCTAGTCCTCCAACCTCACTTTGCACGTAAGGCAAACTCTGAGATAAGGTATAGGGGTGGACAGAAGGTGAGAGGGTGGTTGAGAGCCCCTCCTGGGGACTCTGATTTCTGGAAGGGCTGTTGTGTTTCTCTATTACTTTTAACTTATCTATTTCTGTCTATAGCTGTAAATATTGCAATTCTCTGCTTGTCTAGTGTGCTAAGCTGTAAGTATAAAGCTTCATTCCTTAACTTCCAGCTGGCTGAGTCTAGTCTGGGTGATTTTCATAAGAGTGGGGGAGCAAAACTCCCAAACCATTGCATTCACTTTGAATATAAAGGAAGGAACGATTACAGCACAGCTTTCCCACAGCCATAAGAGGAAGCATAGATGGCAAGTTACGGAATTTTGAGGGAGAACACAAAGACTGCTTAGGAGTTGAAGAAAGGGACTGAGATGTTTTAAACAGATACAGCCTAGAAATAAAGGAAGAATGAAATGGAGGAAAAATAGCAAGAACCTGCAAGAGTGAGAGGATTCTGGCAGCCAAGATAAATCCAGGAGCTTCTGCTGTGGGCTCATTAAAAGATATTCCCTTCAAATGTCTTAGCTATACGAGACAATAAAACAGCTGTGCGTCATTGCTTCCTTCAGGGTAGCTACACTGTATTTCATTCCTCTGCATGCTCACAGCAGAGGAGTTTTGACAGGGAACCCAGTTTCTGAAGCTTTGACACAAAGTCTTTCAGAGCCCCAGATTCCTGTCAACATCACACTGAAGTTGGTGTCACCAAAGCAGTCGCGCTGCCACGAGGGAGTGTTACAGAGACAGGATGGCCCAGAGAGTTGCAGCAGCCACAGGGGAGGAGAGAGATGGATCCTAGGAGGTGGGCAGCAGGTGTGGCAGCAAGCACAGCTGGGACACGGAGAAGTGCAAAGAGACAGTGTTAGCACTTCTTATTTCATGCCACTTCTCTGATTTATTTTATGATGCCCTGAAAGGCAGAAATCTGGGTAACAGAGGGAGCGACGTAGCCCTTGCAGTGGAAAGAAAAGATCCATAGCTAAGATGTGAGAGGCGGAATCTGAAAGGGGAAAGCCAAAGCAAAGAGGAAGTGTCATTTTCCCATCATGGAGGAGTGAGTCTCTGAGGGAAGGGTAGAAAGTTTTTTTTCAGATTTGGGCATTATTTTCTAGTTCATTAACTTTGTACAATTTTATTAAACGTGGTCTTCCAATACAAAAACAGTTTGGAGCTAAGAGTGCTTTGCTGTTGCACCT
>WAAF01019188.1:4495-27574 GCA_013400475.1 Tricholaema leucomelas
CTCTCCAGGCTGCAAGTGCACACTGCTGGCTCCTGTTAAGCTTCTCATCCAGCAGCACCCCCAAGTCCCTCTCCTCAGGGCTGCTCTCCAGCCACTCACTGCCCAGCCTGCATTTGTGCTTGGCATTGCACAGGTATGGCCTCATGTATGTGTGTGCATGGAGGAAATCCAATTGACTCTGTGCTTCTCCACACTCAGTGCTTGTCTGAGTGCATGCATCCTGGTCACAGTATTGATGCCTGGATAATAAATGGCAGGAGTCAGGGAAGGAAAAAAAGAAAGGTCATTTTCAAAGCTTTAAATAAGAAGTGAAAAATTATTATCAAAGTAGCTGTGTTGGGCTTTCATAGCAAGGGGACAGAAGGGCTTCAGGGGTGGATTCTGTGAGAAGCTACTAGAAGCTCCCCTGTGTCCAGCTGAGCTTTTCAGTGATGATGGTAGAAGCTACTAGAAGCTCTCCCTTGTCCAGCTGAGCCTTTCAATGATGATGGTAGAAGCTACTAGAAGCTCTCCCTTGTCCAGCTGAGCCTTTCAATGATGATGGTAGAAGCTACTAGAAGCTCTCCCTTGTCCAGCTGAGCCTATCAATGATGATGGTAGAAGCTACTAGAAGCTCTCCCCTGTCCAGCTGAGCCTATTCAATGATGATGGTAGAAGCTACTGGAAGCTCTCCCCTGTCCAGCTGACCCTGTTCAATGATGATGGTAGAAGCTACTAGTAGCTCTCCCTTGTCCAGCTGAGCCTTTCAAGGATGATGGTAGAAGCTACTGGAAGCTCGCCCCTGTCCAGCTGAGCCTATCAATGATGATGGTAGAAGCGACTGGAAGCTCTCCCCTGTCCAGCTGACCCTGTTCAATGATGATGGTAGTGGTTCTGGGATAACAGGCTGAAGAAGGGAGGAGAAAAGCCCTGTGCACCTGTAGGCAAAGAAAGGAGTGAGAATATGTGAAAGGAACACCTTTGAAGATGCCAAGATCAGTGAAGAAGAATGGGGAGGAGGTGTTCCAGGCCCTCCAGCAGATCTCCACCTGCAGCTCATGGAGGATCCCATAGTGAAACAAGTGGCTGCCTGAAGGAGGATGTGACCCTGTGAGAAGCCCACGCTGGAGCAGGCTCCTGGCAGGACCTGTGAAGCTGAGGAGAGAGAATTGCTTGCTGGGGCAGATTGACTGCAGCACTTGTGACCCCGTGGAGGTCTCAGGCCTGAGCAGTCTGCACCCCATGGGAATGCCCCAAGATAGAGCAGTTCATGAGGAGCTGGAGCCCATGGGAAGGACCTGTGCTGGAGAAGGTTTTGGAGAACCATCTGCCATGGGAAGGACCCCGTGATGGAGCAGGGGAAGAATGTGAGGAGGGGAGAGAGATGAGCAGAGACAATGTGATGAACTGGCTGCAACGTTCATTCCCTGTCCCTCTCTGCTGCTGAGAAGAAGGAGGTAGAGAACATTAGGAGGAAAGTTAAGTCTGCAAAGAAGAGAGGGGTGCAAATAAGATATTTTTTTAGATTTGTGTTTATTTCTCATTATCCTACTCAGATTTGATGGGTAATAGATTCATTTACCCAAAGAAAGTCTGTTTTGCCCATGACAGTAACTGGTGAGTGATCTCCCTGCCTTTAACACATCAACTTTTCATTGTATGTTCTCTCCCCCATCCAGCTGAGAGGGGAAGGCTGGATAGAGCAGCTTGGTGGGCACCTGGCATGCATCCAGGGTCAATACACCACAGCCACACATCATGACAAATGTAACTTAAGTCTCTTGGGTTAAGCTACAGATCAGTAGTGATAAAGAAAATTAAGTTTAAAGGTCCCAAACTAAAACCTTTTCAGGGCATGTCATATGATTACACTCTCCTTGGGACACTGATTACCCTGCTGACAGTAGTTGTTCCACACCAGGGGAGGTAGTGCTGTGTTTTGGTCTTTTTATCTGCAGTGTCCCTGTTTTGTATGGATCAGCCATGCAGAAAATCTGGAAGTAATCCTCTGACCTATTGCTTGGGAAGAAACAGTGAAGGAGGTACCTGGTGCTATAGCAGCTGATGTGCCAGTGAGATAGGTTGCAAGGATTACAGCTTTGAGGGGCCTGACACTGTGATCTGGGGCACCGCTGGTGTGTGCTTGGCTGTGATGTCACACGAGGCGATTGATACTAGAGGCTAAGGGTGCTGCAGGGATGCCTCCTGTAGGGCACTGCAAGCCACACAGCACTAGTGGCTAAGGGTGCTGCAGGGATGCCTCCTGTAGGGCACTGCAAGCCACACAGCACTAGTGGCTAAGGGTGCTGCAGGGATGCCTCCTGTAGGGCACTGCAAGCCACACAGCACTAGTGGCTAAGGGTGCTGCAGGGATGCCTCCTGTAGGGCACTGCAAGCCACACAGCACTAGTGGCTAAGGGTGCTGCAGGGATGCCTCCTGTAGGGCACTGCAAGCCACACAGCACTAGTGGCTAAGGGTGCTGCAGGGATGCCTCCTGTAGGGCACTGCAAGCCACACAGCACTAGTGGCTAAGGGTGCTGCAGGGATGCCTCCTGTAGGGCACTGCAAGCCACACAGCACTAGTGGCTAAGGGTGCTGCAGGGATGCCTCCTGTAGGGCACTGCAAGCCACACAGCACTAGTGGCTAAGGGTGCTGCAGGGATGCCTCCTGTAGGGCACTGCAAGCCACACAGCACTAGTGGCTAAGGGTGCTGCAGGGATGCCTCCTGTAGGGCACTGCAAGCCACACAGCACTAGTGGCTAAGGGTGCTGCAGGGATGCCTCCTGTAGGGCACTGCAAGCCACACAGCACTAGTGGCTAAGGGTGCTGCAGGGATGCCTCCTGTAGGGCACTGCAAGCCACACAGCACTAGTGGCTAAGGGTGCTGCAGGGATGCCTCCTGTAGGGCACTGCAAGCCACACAGCACTAGTGCCTAAGGATGCTGCAGGGATGCCTCCTGTAGGGCACTGCAAGCCACACAGCACTAGTGGCTAAGGGTGCTGCAGGGATACCTCCTGTATGGCACTGCAAGCCACACAGCACTAGTGGCTAAGGGTGCTGCAGGGATGCCTCCTGTAGGGCACTGCAAGCCACACAGCACTAGTGGCTAAGGGTGCTGCAGGGATACCTTCTGTATGGCACTGCAAGCCACACAGCACTAGTGGCTAAGGGTGCTGCAGGGATGCCTCCTCAGTGTGCTGCCTTTATGGCACTGCAAGCCACACAGCAAGCACACTCCTCAGGGTGGCACTGGAGGTGCTTGCTGTGGTTGCAATCGCACCTCAGGCATCTAGTGCCCTTGCTTGGGACATGTGCCTGCGTGATCCAGCCCTTATCTCCCTCCACTTTACAAGGTGCATGCTGATGCAAACTCTGTTGCTATTTCTCTGATGCTGAACCTGTGGTTCTGGAAACATGCACAAAGCTGCTGCAGCCCCCAGTTTTTCCCTGTGCACTGCACCAGTCAGTAATGAGGACAAATGCTCTCTTGATGTCTCCTATATGGTGCTAACCAGAATGATTCCATGTATTAGCATCTGCGTCGCTGCACTTCAGATATTATTACCTACCTCCTAGTAAGAGGCTTTGTGATCTACTGGTGCAAAGTAATTTATTGGAGTCATAGAATCATAGAATCATAGAATGGTTTAGGTTGGAAGGGACCTCAAGGATCATCCAGCTCCAACCCCCTGCCATAGGCAGGGACACCTCCCACTAGAGCAGCTTGCTCAAGGCCTCATCCAGCCTGGCCTTAAACGCCTCCAGGGAGGAAGCATCCACAGCCTCCCTGGGCAACCCATTCCAGTGCCTTACCACCCTCACTGTAAAGAACTTCCTCCTAACATCCAGTCTAAATCTCCCCTCTTCCAGCTTAAACCCATTCCCCCTCGTCCTGACATTACCAGACCTTGTCAATAGTCCCTCCCCAGCTTTCCTGTAGGCTCCCTTCAGATACTGCAAAGCCACTCTAAGGTCTCCTCGAAGCCTTCTCTTCTCCAGGCTGCACAGCCCCAACTCTCTCAGCCTGTCCTCATAGCAGAGCTGCTGCAGCCTTCTGAGCATCTTCGTGGCTCTCCTCTGGACTGGCTCCAGCAGTTCCATGTCCTTCTTGTGCTGGGGGCTCCAGAACTGCACACAGTACTGCAGGTGGGGTCTGAGGAGAGCAGAGTAAAGGGGCAGAATCCCCTCCCTTGCCCTGCTGCCCACACTGCTCTTGCTGCAGCCCAGCACAGGGTTGCTGTCTGGGCTGCATGTGCACACTGCAGGCTCATGTTGAGCTTTTTGTCACCCCAGACCCCCAGGTCCTTCTCCTCAGGGCTGCTCTCAGCCATTCCTCACCCAGCCTGGAGCTGTGCCTGGGATTGCACCGACCCAGGTGCAGGACCTTACACTTGGCCTTGTTAAATGTCATGAGTCATTTTTATCTGAGACCTTCTAAATGAATATTAAACCTCTGTAAGGAGTTTCTTACTTTCAGTGGGTACCAGTGGTTGGTCATTCTTTTAACAGTAGCTGCTGTCCTTTAAACCCTTATCAGTTGTGTAATAGCATCCAGTGTTAAGTTAGTGTATGTTAACAGACTGTTGGCCCACAGACAGACACTGTTTCTGTGACTTCATCTTGGCTGAAATCACAAATCAGTTCTTTCTTTTATTTTCTTTTTGAAATAATTTTACTCCTGCCTAATATTTTACTTTAAAATGTGCCAAATTGGTTTTTTTCCCTTCCTTGGCAGAGGTGTTTTCTGTAGCTTTAAGATTTATAGCATTCAACATGAACTCTGCACAGTCAATTCTGGTATGCAGGCAAGAAATGCAATTACTGTGGTGAAAATTGGGATACAAGCCTGGCCATACTATTTGCAGAGCAAACCTTGAAAATGTGACACAAATGATGTTCAAGAACTGAGAAGGAAGATGGGACAAAAGCAGTGTTCAGTGCATGCAATGAATAATGAAATCAGTTAGGAAAATAAGAGAGATGTAGACTTTTTTTTTTCCCCCAAGAATTTCATTACTTTTGAATTTTATTCTTTTCATTTCTGAGCCCCAGGACTGCTATGACTTTGGAAGTTCAGTTCCAAATCAGAGGGAGTTCAGTCATAGACTCATACGATCAGTCAGGGTTGGAAGGGACCACAAGGATCATCTAGTCCCAACCCCCCTGCCATGGGCAGGGACACCTCACACCAGATCAGGCTGTCTAGAGCCTCATCCAGCCTGGCCTTAAACACCTCCAGCCATGGGGCCTCAACCACCTCCCTGGGCAACCTGTAGCAGGGTCTCACCATCTTCATGGTGAAGAACTTCTTCCTAACATCCAATCTGAATCTACCCATTTCTAGTTTTGTTCCATCCCACTCCCGAGTCCTATCACTACCTGACATCTTAAAAAGAACTCACATTCAGAAATTGGCATAAGCATGGAATCACAGAATCATAGAATCAGTCAGGGCTGGAAGGGACCACAAGGATCAGCCAGTTCCAACCCCTCTGCCATGGGCAGGGACACCCTACCCTAGAGCAGGCTGCCCACAGCCTCAGCCAGCCTGGCCTTAAACACCTCCAGCCATGGGGCCTCAACCACCTCCCTGGGCAACCCATTCCAGCCTCTCACCACTCTCATGCTCAACAACTTCCTCCTCACATCCAGTCTGACTCTCCCCACCTCCAGCTTTGCTCCATTCCTCCCAGTCCTGTCACTACCTGACACCCTGAAAAGTCCCTCCCCAGCTTATTTTGTAGGCCCCTTTCAGATCCTGGAAGGCCACAAGAAGGTCACCTGGGAGCCTTCTCTTCTGCAGACTGAACAGCCCCAACTCATGACCCTTCTCTGGACACACTCCAGCATCTCCACATCCTTCTTGTAATGGGGGCTTCAGAACTGGATGCAGTACTCCAGGTGGAGTCTCAGCAGAGTGGAGAAGAGGGGGGGAATCACTTCCCTGGCCCTGCAAGTGTGGGTTTCCCTTTCAGGCAGATATTGCAGTCATTGTGTGCATTTTAATTCCCAGGATTAGGAGCATGCTGTCAGTATGGCAGATTCTCAAGCAGCCCAAGCACTCTGGTTACATTCATGGCCGTATCTAGGACTGCTGCTAAGTTCAGTGTCAGTTTATTTGCAGGGACTGGAATATTCAGCCATCCAAAGTTTGCATAAATTTGCATGACAATGGCTAATGCAGAAGCTGTAGGCCAGAAGTGTAGGCAGTGAGTGAAGCCCTTCTGAGCAGTGCTCTTTCACAGACTGGTTTGCTTGTGGAGAACTTTCACTGTTGAAACACATCAGGAACTTGCATTTATTATTCATAGAGATAGCCTTATGCAGCTGTACATGCTCAGAACATAGAGAATGGAGGGGAAATGTCAGCATAGAATCAGCCAGGTTGGAAGAGACCTCCAAGATCATCCACTCCAACCTATCACTCAGCCCTACCCAATCAACCAGACCATGGCACTAAGTGCCTCACCCAGGCTTTTCTTGATTACCTCCAGGCATGACAACTCCACCACCTCCCTGGGCAGCCCATTCCAATGCCAATCACTCTCTCTGTGAAGAATTTACATACTCAATAATGGTTCTTTCTCATAGTGATGGGTCAAAGCATCATCAAGTTGAACCACATTCAAAGCTGTGGCAAACATATGGAAGTGAAAGCAGCATTTTGCAGACATACTGTTAAAGCAAGAGATCATACCTAGGAGTGTTTGGGGTGGAAACATAGCTGCATAAGCCCAAAGACTAGAATTGAAGTCATTAGTATTTGTAAGCATGTGATTGAGGGTTCTGTCTTCCTCTTTTGTAAGTCATTTTTCCATGTATTAGCATTTGCTTTTATTTGCATTGCTCACCTTTGTATTCCTTCTGCAGTGAGTAGTGGTATCTATACCCCAGGTCCTTACTCACAGTACATTTTCTTTAAGTAACTTCTAATGAAAGCTAAATTGATTCCCAGAGCTTGGCTTCTGGGGAGTTTTTATCCAGATCTGAATTAGCTATACCACAGAATCACAGAATCAGTCAGACTGGAAAAGACCTTTGAGATAGAATCACAGAATCATAGAATCACTCAGGGCTGGAAGGCACCACAAGGATCATCTAGCTCCAACCCCTCTGCCATGCCCAGGGACACCCTACCCAAGAGCAGGCTGCCCACAGCCTCAGCCAGCCTGGCCTTAAACACCTCCAGCCATGGGGCCTCAACCACCTCCCTGGGCACCCCATTCCAGCCTCTCACCACTCTCATGCTCAACAACTTCCTCCTCACAGCCAGTCTGAACCTACCCATCTCCAGCTTTGCTCCATTCCCCCTAGTCCTGTCACTCCCTGATAGCCTAAGAAGTCCCTTCCCAGCTTTTTTGTAGGCCCCCTTCAGATGCTGAATGGCCACAATGAGGTCACCTTCTCTTCTCCAGACTGAACAGCCCCAACTCTTTCAGTCTGTGCTCACAGCAGAGCTGCTGCAGCCCTCTGAGCATCCTCCTGGCCCTTCTCTGAACACACTCCAGAACATCCACATCCTTCTTGTAATGGGGGCTCCAGAACTGGATGCAGTACTCCAGATGGGTTCTCACCAGGGCAGAGTAGAAGGGGAGAATCACCACCCTCGACCTGCTGGCCAATAATCATCAAGTTTCACCTATCACCCAATGTTATCTAATTGTATATGGGATTTGCTTCCTGATTAGAAGCTCTAAGTGCAAAAAGCTAATACAAAACTATGATTTAGTAAATTAAACCTGCCAGTGCTCCCCTGTCAAGTTGGCAGAGCTTTAGATTAGTATGATGCATTTCACATGCAAATATTTGGCTGTTGCAGCTTCCTGGTGAGTGTTATACCCTGTCTGAAACATAGATTATTAATGTTCATCAATTCTGACATGCAGTGAACCTCCTTGGAAGAATAATATGGAAGCTGCTATCATCTAACAGGCCTAATAGTCCTTTACTGTCACAGTTTAAATGGTACTGCTTAATTGCTTAATTGGAAAGTGTCACTGGACAGCATTTTTGATGTGGATGTCTTCACTTTTTAATTCAACTCTTCAGTTCTTCCTTCTCTTCAGGTTTGTGATGGTTTGGGTGTTCTCCCCCACCTTTGGAAATCACCCAGACTAGACTCAGCCAGCTCTGGAAACTGAATGAAGCTTATATTTATAGCTGGCACAATGTACAAGCAGATAGTTACAGTATATACAGTTATAGACAGAAATAGACAAGGTAAAAAAGGTAATACAGAAACACAACAGCCCTCCCAGAAACCTGAGTCCCCAGGAGGGGCTCCCAACCACCCTTCCACCTTCCCCCTACCCCTCTCAACCTTAGCCCAGTCCCACGGAAGAATGGAGGTTCAGCCAGGGGGTTAGGAAGCAAAGTGGATTAATCAGAGAGACAGCAGAGAGTCTAGAGAGAGAAATGCAGCTTGGAGCTCCCCAGCAGAAGTGACCTATCTATATTTGGATTTTTATTCTTGTATCTCTCAGCAAGCCTGTGAGTGAAGTAGACATCACCATTGTTTCCCTTTCCCAGCCTGTAATCTAGTTCTTCTCACCAAAACATTCTAGCTAGGCTCAAACTAGCACAAGGCTTCAAGGTAATAAAGTTTCCTCTGACACTGTACACAAAGGGAAGAAAATCACCAGAATGAAGGATTTCATTCTTTGTCTGCAGCACTTTGGGGTTGTCACACGTTCGTGACTTCCCTCTGACTGTCTTTTCTCTGGAGTCAAATCTCCTTCAAAGTATTTGGTAGTTTCTAATTGTCTAATGTCAGTCTCAGAGCTGAGGCCTGTGCCTCTCCAGTCCTTTTGTGTAAGGCCAGTAAGGATATCTTTATATTAGAGACATAACTTGTAGCTTTTAAATCAACAGGAGCCAGCAGTGTGCACTGGCAGCCCGCAGGGCCAACCAGAGCCTGGGCTGCAGCAGCAGAAGTGTGGCCAGCAGGGCCAGGGAGGTGATTCTCCTCCTCTACTCTGCTCTGCTGAGACCCCACCTGGAGTACTGCATCCAGTTCTGGAGCCCCAATTACAAGAGGGATGTGGAGATGCTGGAGTGTGTCCAGAGAAGGGCCAGGAGGATGCTCAGAGGGCTGCAGCAGCTCTGCTGTGAGCACAGACTGAAAGAGTTGGGGCTGTGCAGTCTGGAGAAGAGGAGGCTCCCAGGTGACCTTCTTGTGGCCTTCCAGTGTCTGAGGGAGGCTACAAAAAAGCTGGGGATGGACTTTTCAGGGTGTCAGGGATTGACAGGACTGGGGGAAATGGAGCAAAGCTGGAGATGGGTAGGTTCAGAGTGGATGTGAGGAGGAAGTTGTTGATCATGACAGTGGTGAGAGGCTGGAATGGGTTGCCCAGGGAGGTGGTTGAGGCCCCATGGCTGGGGGTGTTTAAGGCCAGGCTGGCTGAGGCTGTGGGCAGGCTGCTCTAGGGTAGGGTGTCCCTGGGCATGGCAGGGGGTTGGAATTGGCTGATCCTTGTGGTCCCTTCCAACCCTGACTGATTCTATGAGGGTAACTCAGTAATTTTCCTCTGAATACAGCATTTAGTGACAGGCTGAGACATAAGCTTTATGCAGTGCAATAGAAGCAAATCACTGGATGAAGCAGTCAGTCCTGAGGACTCATCCCCACCCTGCAGACTTTGTGAGGGCAAGGCTTTGGTTTAAGTTTGCTCCCACAGGCCAAGTGCCTCTTGCAGCTGAAGCACTGTTAGGTGGGCTCTAGCTGTGTGTATTCCTATTCAATCCAAGTGCCTCTTGCAGTTGAAGCACTGCTAGGTGAGTTCTGGGAGCATATATTCCTGTTTGAGCTTCACATCCTTCCAGAGCACTGAGTCCAAGCATGGCTTATGGGTATAGTCTGCAGATATGCTTCATAAATGCACTCCTAGGCCCAAATGAAAATGATAATGTAAGTGCCTCACAGCTGCTGTATTTCTGAAGTGCTACAAATGCATCAAATGACCCAGAACATGCACACAACCCTGGCTGGCGTCAGTGGAAAGCAGCCACAGAGGGGGATGAGAGCTCACAACTCCTTTAGCTGCATCCAGGTCTGACAGATGTAAGAGCATGAATGAAGGGTGTAAAATGAGTACATAAGATGCCTCAGTTGACACACTTTTGGAGCTTACTCTTTTCAGTGCCCTGCTGTTACTCATGAGTAAGCCACTTCATCTTAACGCTCTCCTTTTACAAAGAGACTTCATTCCTGCATTTCTGAGTAAAGTCTTAGAGCATACTCTGATTGGATTGGATCAATGAGACTAAGCTAAGATCTTTACTAGCTACCCCTTCCTATATATCTGTCTGTGAAAGCCTTGTAGAATTGCCAAACCTCATAGCAATTCCTGAAAGCTTCTTCAAAACAAGTGTTCCATATTTCCCTGCAGGAGAAGAAGAAAGAAAGTAGTACTGGTGCCAGAAAGTTTGCATACATTAATTACCCTTAAACAAATAGCTTTGCCTTGATCACATAGGCAGGCATTGCTTGTTTCCAAGCACCCCCTTGTGCAGGCACTGGGTAAGACAAGTTGCACAAGGAGCTTCTAGCCCATGAGTTGGCAGCCCTCGTTGAGAGGGCTTTAAACTAGCTTTCACGGGGGGAAGGGGATGAAACCAGGCTCTCCTGAAGGGTGGTTGTAGCCAGGTGGGGATTGGTCTCTTCTCCCAAGCAACCAGCAACAGGACAAGGTGACACAGCCTCAAGTTGTGTCAAGGGAAGTATAGGTTGGATGTTAGGAGGAAGTTCTTCACAGAGAGAGTGATTGGCATTGGAATGGGCTGCCCAGGGAGGTGGTGGAGTCACCGTCCCTGGGGGTGTTCAGGCAAAGCCTGGATGAGGCACTCGGTGCCATGATTTAGTTGACTGGCTAGGGCTGGGTGCTAGGTTGGACTGGATGATCTTGTAGGTCTCTTCCAATGTGATTGATTCTATTCTATTCTATTCTATTCTATTCTATTCTATTCTATTCTATTCTATTCTATTCTGTTCTATCAACAAAGGAAGCTGAGGGTGGTAAGCCAATGTCAGGGGTAAAATCAGCAGCCTCTCTGAAGTGCATGGCACTCTGGCCAGTAGGAGAACCCAACTTGGACCCGGTGAGAAGAGCCTGGCAAGGAGGAGAGCTAAGCCAGGGGCAAGCCTGGGCTTCAGTTCTTCAACAAAGAAGCCAAAGGAAAGAGCTCAGCAAAGAGCAGAGCCCAGCCACGAACCAAAGGAAAGAGCCTGTGAAAGAGTAGAGCCCAGACAGGGTCCAAAGAGAAGAGGCGTCTGGGTTCCTGACACCTTGGTCACTTGGTCAGGGTCTGCAATTTTCATGTTATCCAACCTGCTTCATCTGTCACAGAGGTCTTGTGTTCACTGATCATGTCCAGAGGCTACTGAACCTGATCAAACTGGTTTAATATGGACGGAGGTAGTTTTCAAACGGTAGGTTCCCTTTGCTGTCCGTTTAAATGCTGGCAAAATTAAATTCTTTGGCAATCTTCCCTACGTGAGTATCAAGTCCAAATGGCATTAACCAGGTATGAATCTCCAAAGGGAGACACTGCAAAAACAAGAAAGCTCACATACTGTTGGTAAGGAACAAGTTCTGCACCACGAGGGTAGTGGAACATTGGAACAGGCTGCACAGGGAGGTGGCTGGGATAGGGATCCCTGGAGATATTCAAAGTGAGGCTCGACAGGGCTGTGAGCATCCTGATCTAGTTGAGGATGACCCTCCTGACTGAAAGGGGGGTTCAATTGGATGAGCTTTGGAGGTCTATTCCAACCCAGACCATTCTGTGAATCTATGATTCTGTGGGCTGCAGCAAGAGCAGCGTGGCCAGCAAGGCAAGGGAGGGGATTCTGCTCCTTTACTCTGCTCTACTCAGACCCCACCTGGAGTCCTCTGAGCAGTTCTGAAGTCCTCTGTGCAGTTCTGGAGCCCTCAACACAGGAAGAACATGGAACTGTTTGAGCCAGTCCAGAGAAGGCTGCCAAGATGCTCAGAGGGCTGGAGCAGCTCTGCTATGAGGACAGGCTGAGAGAGTTGGGGCTCTGCAGCCTGGAGAAGGGAAGGCTTCGAGGAGACCTTNTGGATGTTAGGAAGGACTTTGCAGTGAGGGTGGTGAGACACTGGCACAGGTTGCCCAGGGAGGTTGTGGATGCTCCCTCCTTGGAGGTGTTCAAGGCGAGGTTGGATGAGGCCTTGAGCAGCCTGCTCTAGTGGGAGGTGTCCCTGCCTATGGCAGGGGGGTGGAACTGGATGATCCTTGAGGTCCCTTCCAACCTAAACCATTCTATGATTCCATGATTTTGTAGATGTTCTTTGTAGATGGTAAAAAGGCTGGAAAAAAAATCAAAGATTGACTCTTCTGAAGCGACTTCTGACTCAGTCTTTTCATTCTGATCTGGTCAGATGCAGCTGATTTTACAGAAAATTGATTTTTAAAAGGTTACATTTTTCTAGCATTCACACTCCTCTGGCAGATAGGCAAACTTTCCAAGTCTAGTCATTTTGGAAAGTCTTGTCCATATCAAGTGAAATTGCTAACCTTTTTGTTTGGTTAACTAACACTTTGGAAACGAAACAAACATTGCTTTAAGTCAGATGATCGCTGTAGGTTTCGCTTGTCTTAGGTCTGACATCTAGACCGACGAATCGAGCAATCGCTGCCAGTGGCAGTGTTGAGATGAGCCAGCTCCCTTGCAGAAGATAATAGAATCATAGAATCGACCAGGTTGGAAGAGAACTCCAAGCTCATCCACTCCACCCTAGCACCCAGCCCTAGCCAATCAACCAGACCATGGCACTAAGTGCCCCATCCAGGCTTTGCTTCAACACCTCCAGGGAAGGTGACTCCACCACCTCCCTGGGCAGCCCATTCCAATGCCAATCACTCTCTCTCCCAACAACTTCCTCCTAACATCCAGCCTAGACCTCCTCTAGCACAACTTGAGACTGTGTCCCCCTGTTCTATTGCTGGTTGCCTGGCAGAAGAGACCAACCCCACCTGGCTACAGCCTCCTTTAGGTAGTTCTAGACAGCAATAAGGTCTGCCCTGAGCCTCCTCTTCTCCAGGCTAAACAACCCCAACTCCCTCAGCCTCTCCTCATAGACTGCTACTGGGCAAAAAGAAATCTGCTCCTTTTTGCCTTTTCAAACTTGAATATTGAAGTTGTTTTGGAAATGCCCAGATTTTGGGTTGCCCTGATCTTTTTCTTCCTTTATTGCTCATGCTTTGTTCAATAGAAAAGGAAGTGTATTTACTTTGAAGAGATAACTCAGGAGTTCACCTTGAGTACTGTATCCAGTTCTGAACCTCTCAGTTCAAGAGAGATGTTGAGGTGCTGGAACATGTCCAGAGAAGGGCAACGAAGCTGGTGAGGGGCCTGGAACACAAACCCTATGAGGAGAGGCTGAGGGAGCTGGGGGTGTGCAGCCTGCAGAAGAGGAGCCTCAGAGGTGACCTCATTGCTGTCTACAACTACCTGAAGGGAAGTTATAGCCAGGTGGGGTTGGTCTCTTCTGCCAGGCAACCAGCAACAGAAGAAGGGGACACAGTCTCAAGTTGTGCCAGGACAGGTCTAGGCTGGATGTTAGGAGGAAGTTGTTGGCAGAGGGAGTGATTGGCATTGGAATGGGCTGCCCAGGGAGGTGGTGGAGTCACCTTCCCTGGAGGTGTTCAAGAAAAAACTTAGTGCCATGGTTTAGTTGATGGGATAGGTTGGACTGGATGATCTTGGAGGTCACTTCCTACCTGGTTGATTCTGTGATGATTCTATGATTCTTGGTGTCTCAGGAATTGATGAGATTATTGTTGAATTGCATCACAAGATCTATTGGGTTAAATTACAGACAGAGGAGAGTATGTAAAATAGAAGCTGAGGCATCTGTATTTCAAATCCTCCCCTAGCCACTAGGGAACTGCTTTGTTCATGCTCCAGAAAACCAAAGCAGCCATGCCAGAGTACCACCTTACACAACACTTTCAGCACAAGGGCAACTAAGTTTATCTACCCACACAAGCTTTTTTGTCCTACTAATTCTACTATCCTACTAATGCTCTCCTTTTCTATCTCCTCAGTTACTCAATTCTCCCAGCTTACCTTCATTGCTCTGTCCCTCTTTTCTCCCATGGTGCTATCCTGCTTGTAGAACCCTATCCCATATTCTTGCTGCTCCCCACATTTGTTGTTGTCATGCTCCAAGTACTGCTGACAAAACAGCAAAATAAATAGCTGGTAAATTGGCCCAGCATTCATTTCATGTCAATATGACTCCTGTAGAGTAACACAGATAAAAGTACAGTGTTATGAAAATGCCATTTTAGCCACTAAGCATCTAAAAGACTAAATATGTGAAGTTTAGAAGATGAGAAGAGCACACACTGCTTGTGAAAGGTGATGGGTTTGCATTTGAGAGTGATGGATGAGAAGAAAATAGTAATTCATAGGAGTCAGTGGTGCTACAAAGTGTTGCCACCCCAGCTTTGAAGATGAAACAAGCTCATTAATGCATGAAATAGAGATTATAAGTTGTGATAGGTGTAGAGCTAACACAGCTTTAACTGCAGAATTGCTGCTGCTAACTGTAAAATACAACCCATAAACAGCTGTTAATCTGTTCACTGTTTATCTTCTAACATTCATTTGTTTAGTAATCAGTTCTCATTTATTCTGCATATGGTGCAGCTTCCCTATCATAGCAGCTACATGTAATGAACAATTTGGAGGCAAAAAAGTGTTACAGAAATTATTGTTTAACTATTCTCCAGCCTGATCTAGTTGAGGATGTCCTTGCTGATTGCAGAGGGGTTGGGCTAGATAAACTTTAAAGGTCCCTTCCAAACCAGTGCATTCTATCATTTTTATAACCAGGGATACTTGAATGAAAGGTAGAAAAAATAATGTAATGGTTTGGGTGTTACCTGCCCCACACACACTTAAGAGAACCACCCAGACTAGACTCAGGTGAGCTGGAAATTAAAGAATGAAGCTTTATGTTTACATCTTAGCACAAGATACAAGCAGGTGTTTACAATCTCTACAGCTATAGACAGAAATAGACAAGTTAAAAAGGTAATACAGAAACACAACAGCCCTCCCAGAAACCTGAGTCCCCAGGAGGGGCTCCCAACCACCCTTCCACCTCCTCACACCCCTACCTCACCCCAGACTTTGCCTTACATTCAAGGTGCGTTTGGACACTCAGCCAAGGGGGTTAGGAATCAGAAAGATTCGTCACACAGACAGCAGGTTAGAGAGAGAGAAGTGCAGCCCAAAGCCAGAAAGCAAACTGTGTTGTCTATGTTTGTGTTGTTGTTTCTATACACCTCAGCGAGCCAGGATGTCTTGCCTTGTGCAGTCAGCATGGATGTCACACTGGCTGTGCAAGCCAATTGCATGGGGGCATTTAGAGCCCGTTCCTGGTAAGCTCGAGGCAGGCAGTTTCCAGACAATTCAGGGTGCACTGAGGCAGTAAGCAGTGGCAACAGAGCATGTTGTGTTTACCTTGCTTATCTCTTCTTATCAGTGTAGCCCGAGACTAATGGGCCTTTGGACACAGAGTAGCCAATCAGACTGGCAGTTATTCAAGCTTGACCATATGAGGTGAAACCATAGGTTTGTTTTACCCAAATTTGGGGAAAGCATAGGCCTTGCATGGGGCAGGCACAGGCTAAGTGTGTGTACCTTGTTTACCACAGGATGTAAAGAAGTCTGGGCAGGTCAGAGTCCTTAGACTCAGTGGCTCCAGGCTCTTTGTACTCTTTCCCACAGTCACTTCTCTCCACACCAAAATGGGGGAAGAGAAGGAACAAACATGTCTGGGCAAGCCAGGACCTGTATAAGTCTATTTCAGCTTATCAGGCCTACCACAACACCATTTTATCATAGTAAGTGTTCTCTGCTACTTATTCATGCTTTATCCACATCCAACATCCTGAACTGAAACAATTAGAATATAGCAAAGTACAGGTAAGAATATAGCTAGGTCCTGAAACTTTGAAACGTTGCTAGCTCTAGGGCATGGTGGTGAACAGAGCAAACACCCTCGGATTGGATAGGCTTTTGCTCTTGGTCAGTCTTGACCAATAACCTTGAACTGCATTGGTTCACAGGATCACAGAATGTTAGGGGTTGGAAGGGAGCCAAGGAGATCATCCAGTCCAACCCCCTGCCACAGCAGGACAATCCTATCTAACACAGATCACAGAGGAACACATCCAGACAGGCCTTGAAAGGCTCCACAGAAGGAGATTCCACAACCTCTCTGGGGAGCCTGTTCCAGTGCTCTGTGACCCTTACAGTCAAGAAGTTCCCCCTTGTGTTGAGGCAGAACCTCTTTTGCTGCAACTTACACCCATTGCTCCTTGTCCTATCCCAGGCAGCAGTGAGCAGAGCCTGTCCCCCACTCCTGGCAGCCCTCAGATACTTATAAACATTTATCAAATCCCCTCTCAGTCTTCTCTTCTCCAGAATAAACAGCCCCAGGTCTCTCAGCCTCTGCTCATCAGGCAGTGCCCTCCAGTCCCCTCATCATCCTCGTAGCCCTCCACTGGACCCTCTCCAGCAGATCCCTGTCCCTCTTCAACTGGGGAGCCCAAAACTGAACACAGTATTCGAGATGGGGTCTTAGCAGGGTAGAGCAGAGGGGGAGGAGAACCTCCCTTGATCTGCTGGACACACTCCTCCTAATACAGCCCAGGATTCCATTGGCCTTCTTGGCCACAAGGGCACATTGCTGTGCCGTGGTTAACTTATCCACCAGGACCCCCTCCACAGGGCTGTTTGGTTGTGAGGAGCCTGTGAGTCTGTCAAGCATAGCAGTGGGCAGAAAAGGGCTGCTCATTGAGCCTGACTGCTTGGATCGATGGTGTTCCAGAAAAAGGAAATTCCCCATCAGTTCCAGTCCATTCAGCTGCAATGCCAGGTGGGCTGGGAAGATGATTAAAGAAAGAAGCAAGTAATTGCCTGAATGTGCCGAGCACTTTAACAGATTTGCACAGAGTAAATGTTTTGGACATATTGTTTTCAGATGGTTGATTAATCAAAATAGCTGCAAGGGAGTTTGATATGTGTCACCAGGCATGTAAACAGATGTGTGAAATTGGCATTGTGTGTGCAAACGCTCAGCTGGGAGAAATACAGGAATGGTGAGGGGCTATTCTGGAAAAGGTTTCAGGTATTTGTATTGCAGAAGGCTGAGCAGTGAGAGAAATGTGCTTGTTTCTAAGTTTAACCCTACTAACAGTTTGCCACCTTCTTTTTTCTGTGTGTTTCTTTTTCTCTTCCAGTGCCACCTTGGGCCTTAATAGCCATAGCCATAGTTGCAGTCCTATTAATTCTTACCTGCTGCTTTTGTCTCTGTAAGAAATGCTTGTTCAAAAAGAAGAACAAGAAGAAGGGAAAGGAGAAGGGAGGGAAGAATGCTATTAACATGAAAGATGTTAAAGATTTAGGGAAAACCATGAAAGATCAGGTAAAGTACCTCTCCTTTGCTTGAACCTTTGGGTTGCATTTGAAGGTTTCTGTTTGATGTGTCTAGAAAATGTTCTACTTGCAGCCTCGGTAGGAACTCAGTGAGGAGGGCACTGATTGGTACCATCCTCTTGGTGGTATGACAGAGGATGAATCAGGGTGTGGTGCCACTGCTGAAGCAGTCAATTTCCCTATTCCACAAAGAAAGAAGAAAAATAAAATGCTGTCGTGCAGTGACTCATCTGGAAGGAGCAAATTTACTGAGCAATGTTGCACAAAATGAAGCAAATGTGTGAAACTTTTGAGGTCCTTTTTCAGGACTGTGAGCAGGACCTAGTAGAGCATTTGGGTATCTTTCAAGCAGTGTTTCTGTGCTTACTCAATCAGCACAAGTAGCTCTGAACTCTAAATCTCTGCACGAAAGCAAAAGTTCAGCAGAAAAAGAAACAACAGTACAGAAGAACAAACAAGAAGCACAGAAAGAAGGGAAAAGAACCAAAAAGGAGCACGCAGAGGCTTTCAACACCATGGTGGGGGAGCTGCAAGTTAAGAAGCCATCCTGGTAGCTCTAATTCAGCTGAGTAACTTGGAGGAGAAGATAAGCATAATGCAAGGCAGATGAACTTCTCCTTCATATCTACTTCATGTGAGAGAAGCACAAGGTTGCAGGACTTGTTTCTCAGTCTCAGGACCTGTTTCTCAGGACCACTGACTTGCTCCTAAAAGGAAATAAAGTGCTTTTTAACAAGATTTTAGTATTGTAAAGGATAGAAAAAGAAGGAGGGGAAAAAAAAGGTAGAAAATTGAGGGGAAATGGGGTGGGAGAGGGGCAGGGGAGAGCAAGCAGTTGAGAATAAGCAGAACAGTGAAATAAATGGGAAGTATGCACGTGTCTTCACTGTGCTGAAGACTTCCTAAGCTAAGAAGACAAAGGGTTGTATTTTTCACATGAGGTGCAGAAGAAATTCAGAGAACTATTTTGCCAAACCACCTCAGTAGGAGCCAATAACTGAAATGCTATTGCATGGTCAAGCTTGTGCTCTCAAGACCTCTGCTAAAATCTGCCACAGCAGTCCAGGAACACTCATCCAGCTGAAGTGAGAGGGTAAAAGCATGGTCAGGAATGAGCAGTTGCTACCACAATTTGGGATCTAGTGTGGAAGAAAGCTGGGCTGAAGCCTGATTATTAGAGGAGCAAGCTAGATCTGGAAACTCAGAGACTAGGGCCAGCTTATTGGGACCAAGCTCCAAGAAGAGCAGCTTAGAGCACAGTAGCTAAGAGGCCCAAAGAGTAGTCCAGAACAAGTGGTGAGATGCCACTGTGCAGTGATGGAGCAGCCACCAGTGTGACTCATCAGCCAGTTCTAAGACTCTTGAAACAGGTTGGCAGGCTTCTCTAGGCATGTGATAGGCAAAGAGCAAAATCAGGAGTGTGGATGAGAAAGCTTTACAAGTCTGATGTCTAGCTGCAAATAGATTACATGAGTGGAATCCAAAATGAGCTCAGATAAGAGAAGGAAAATAATGGATGTGCTTCAAAGGTACAGAACTATCAAAGCTATTTCCAATTTCCATTATCAGACAAGAGGACAGTGTTTGTTGTTCTTGCTCAGTGGAGAGTATGGAAGTAAAGAACTGAAGATCCCGGTATCCTATCTCTGTTTGTGCTGCTCAACTGCAATAGCCATCCCAGACTGCCTTATCACAACTAGCAGAGTCGTGTCATGCATAGAGAAGACTCAGTGTACAGAGCAACTTGCATCCATACTGCAAGTGGAGTGAGCACTATACATATTGCCCTGGTGCACAGCTTCACCCCTGGTTCCACTTGGAGAGAAGATGCTTCACATGGTGCACTGATGTACTGGAGTGCGTGACACCAACGCAAGGCAAATTCACACCTGAAAACAGCCTCATCAACACACAAAGTCATTAATGAGCTGCAGCTATTCCAAGATTAGGAAGATTAGTGAAACCAAGCTCAAAAACCATCACCACAGAAATGTTGAGTTCTTCCCTGAAAAAGATTTCCTGCTGATTTTATTTCCTCCATGTGATGCATAATGAAAATAACTCCTTTTCTTTAAGCACTTTTTTAGCATTCCTACATTCCCTGTATTTGATTGGTATTGTTTTGTTCTGGGTTATTAATATCAAGTAGTTGTGAGATCTGTGCCCCCTAACAATGCATGGAAACTCAGTTGTTAGGTTACCTCAGGCTACTCTTAGCCAACTTAACCAAAAGTCATTTGGAAGAACTATTTGATTGTGCTTGTGGTAAAAATTCCCTGAGGTGTTTGTTATGGAGTAGCAGTGCTAATGAACCTAACAATTTGTTGTAGGAGAAATGAAGTGCAACTTATGGATTGATATTTAGGTGGAAGTTGTTCCATACCATGTAAGACAACAACAGTCATGTGGGTCTCTTTGGGTAATCTTAGGTGACCAATTTGGTGAAAACATGGATAAGTGGGATGGGAAACCGACCTCACTTCTCCTGAAAAGAGTGAGAGAGTTGCAAAATGAGAAGACCAAAAGAGTAGTTGCCTTAGTTTCCCCCACATGACTCAGTTCTGGCACTGATTCAGCTAATACCATTAAGCACTGTGCCAATTGCACTTGTAGTGGTCAACATTAAGAGGGCCCTGCCTCTTACCAGGCAGAGGTCAGGGACCAGGAAGGTGATACTGGAATGTACATATTAGATGGCCTGGTAGCTTGAAAAGGCAGAAATATAGGGCTCTAGTGGTGCTCAATAGACATTGATGCCTTCAAACTGTAAAGGAATGGAGTCTATTCCTATTTGTGGAATTACAGAAGGATCTCAAGAATGACAAGGTTGGAGGCAGGGATAAGTTGAACTGGGAGTGACCGGCGAAGGCATGCCATTGTAAGGCGTCCAAATGCACCTTGCATTTTGGGACTTGACTTTCTGAGAGAGGGGTGCTTGTTGTGTTTTATTATTGTTGTTGTTGCTGTTACTATTGTTGTATTTCCAATATATTATTAAGTTCTTTTTCAATCTCTTCACGAGGACCTGGATAAATGACCACGGATTGTTGGAAAACGAACCTTTGAAATGCCAAATTGCATCGTGGCGCTAAAATTGAGTTTCATTTCTGTGCTTTTGGTAGGGGAATCCAATTAAAAGCTGGATCAGGCATCCCTTGTCTGCAGAGACAGCTCAAGCTTTGCAGTGTTGCACAGATAGGTGTTTTAAGATTATTCTGTTCTGAACATTCTGTAGAGCTACCTAAGCACACTTCTGCCCAAATGGTTCTGGCATTTAACCAATGAGTTTGCTTTTGCACAGCTGAAGGTAAGGGGAGGGGGTAGCTTCTCAGTCAATGTAAATGTCAGACCTTCAGTAGGTGGATAGCTTATCCACTCTCCAGCCAAGCTGCCTCTTCACTGAGATTTCAACAGCAGACATATCAGCCCCTTCATTTTGTACCTATCAGTCTGGTAGAGTACAAATTTAATTCTTTGGCATTTAATAATACTGTCAACTTATTTCTTGATTTGTGGCATTTTCACTGTTTTTAAATCTTTTTTCCTCCCCCCTTTTTTTCCCCCCTGTATGAGTGATGGTTTTAACAGTTTAACCTTGAATTATCAGTGTCAATTCTTAACATACTTGGCTGTACTCAATGCAGTGCTAAATGTGGAGTATTTCAGTTAAGTGAACTGAACCACTTTGGTGGATCTGCCATAAAATAGAGAGGAGGATAAAGAGCTTTAGCTCTTTAAAGAAGCAAATTACAATGTAAAAAGAAAACAACTGAAGATCAAGATGTGAATTTAATGCCATTATAAAGGGCAATGTAGAGTACCAAAGAGCTGAAATGTTGTCAAGAAATCAAAAAGGTGAGTTCAGTCGTTGTTAGGCCTGAACCTGAAAGTGCTAATTACCTTCTGTCTTCAGCTGAAAGTGCATAATAGCAGCTGACAGGCACCTGGCATCTTGTAAGGTCCCAGTTCCCTAAGCACACAAAACTTGAAAGGGGGTAGCATTTGGTGAATTGAAAGTATGACCTTCTGGGAGTACAATTTCCCATCTTAGTCTGGTTTTGTTTGTCAAAGAGGAGCTTTTGCCCTGCACATGCTCATGCTGGCCTGCACATCCATGCCAAGTGATTATAGGGCCAAACAGCTTGACTGAGTTAAGGATCCTTTTGACACTGAAACTCAGCTCAACAGTGGCGCATGGTAGGCAGATACTACAAGGAGTCACTTTGTGCTCCAAAATGTTCACTTGGCCTCAACACAACTTTAAATAAGAAACTCCTTATGAAATAACATAGATTTTGAACAAATGTAGTTGAGCTACAGGTGGGGGGAAGAGTTTAAAGTAAGATCAGGTTCCCAGTCTTGAAACCCATTTCCCTTGAGTCAGTGCTTACTTTGTCAAGTGCACAACTCCACAAAGGGTCAGCGGAAGGAACAGATTCCTTCTAGGGACAACAAATTGCTAATGAATCTATTCCCTTAAGAAGGTCATTTCTCCATGGTTTTTACTAATGTTTGTGTGTGGATGTTTTAATTTTCATTTCTTCCTCCTTTGTCCTCCTTGTCTATGTTGTATCTCATGACTGTTCTGGATTGTCACTTGCGGTAGGTTTATTTTGCTATTTGGACGCACCTTGTCTGAAGCTCTGATACATAATAGTCTTCTGACAGCTCCAGCTCCTCAGCTGAGAGTTATATATAGCAGCTTTGAAACACACATCAAGAGGCTGAACTAAATTGATTGGAGTTTTGGTTGAGTATGTATTTGGGGGGAGGCTAGAGGAGAATGAGGAAAAAAAAAGAGGTTGTCATTCTTTCTGTAGTTAAAAGACTAAGTCAAACTGTACTAGAAAGCTCAAGTTTAAAATTGATAGGCACACAAAAATAACTTGCTAATCTTATTTCCTTCCCCCCCCTCAAAATGTCACCATATCAGAAGCAGATGAAAGCACTGTGTATTTTTAATGTCTTCGTTTCTAAGTGTTGCTGCAATGATTGGTACCTCATGAAACTTGCTGTGGGCTCTCACATGATCTGAGTGCAGTGCCTACGCTCGAAGTTCTCAGGGCTCCGTACCCAGCTCTTTTAAGTGGCCTTCCTCCGTACTTCTGTTGGTGCAACCCAATGACAGCTAGCTCCAGTCTTCTCATGAGCTCTTCCCACCGTACTTTTGGAAGGTAGGAGAGCCCTGCAGAGGGACCTTGACAGGCTGGATGGGTGGGCAGAGGCCAATGGGATGAGATTGAACAAGGCCAAGTGCAGGGTTCTGCACTTTGGCCACAACAACCCCAAGCAGCACTACAGGCTGGGGACAGAGTGGCTGAGAGCAGCCAGGCAGAAAGGAACCCGGGGGTGCTGGTGGATAGTAGGCTGAAGATGAGCCATCAGTGTGGACAGGTGGGCAAGAGAGCAAATGGCATCCTGGGCTGTATCAGGAACAGTGTGGCCAGTAGGAGGAGGGAGGTTATTCTGCTCCTGTACTCAGCACTGGTCAGGCCACAACTTGAGTACTGTGTCCAGTTCTGGGCTCCTCAATTCAAGAGAGATGTTGAGGTGCTGGAACATGTCCAGAGAAGGGCAACAGAGCTGGTGAGGGGCCTGGAACACAAACCCTATGAGGAGAG
>WAAF01019188.1:41456-62819 GCA_013400475.1 Tricholaema leucomelas
CTGCAGAGGGACCTGGACAGGCTGGATGGGTGGGCAGAGGCCAATGGGATGAGATTGAACAAGGCCAAGTGCAGAGTTCTGCACTTTGGCCACAACAACCCCAAGCAGCACTACAGGCTGGGGACAGAGTGGCTGGAGAGCAGCCAGGAGGAAAGGGACCTGGGGGTGCTGGTAGATAGTAGCTGAAGATGAGCCATCAGTGTGCCCAGGTGGCCAAGAGAGCCAATGGCATCCTGGGCTGGATCAGGAGCAGTGTGGCCAGCAGGACAAGGGAGGTTATTCTGCCCCTGTACTCAGCACTGGTTAGACCACACCTTGAGTGCTGTGTCCAGTTCTGGGCTCCTCAATTCAAGAGAGATGTTGAGGTGCTGGAACATGTCCAGAGAAGGGCAACAAAGCTGGTGAGGGGCCTGGAACACAGGCCTGTGAGGAGAGGCTGAGGGAGCTGTAGTCATTTAGTCTAGAGAAAAGGAGGCTCAGGAGTGACCTCATTGCTGTCTACAACTACCTGAAGGGAGGCTGTAGCCAGGTGGGGTTGGTTTCTTCTGCCAGGCAACCAGCAACAGAACAAGGGGACACAGCCTCAAGTTGTGCCAGAGGAGGTCTAGGCTGGATATTAGGAGGAAGTTCTTGGCAGAGACAGTGATTGGCACTGGGTTTGCTCTTGGCCATGTGAAAGAGCTGTAAGAGAAAGAGTCACTGCCCTGGGCCTCAGCTCCAGCCCTTTCCTGAGCTCCAGAGCTTCCAGCTGATCTGTGCTCTTTAACTGGGAGTCTTGAGCCGGAGGAGGGGAGATTGAGAGTGGAGGTGAGGAAGGTAATCTCTAGAGTGAGGGTACGGAGAGCCTGGCACAGGTGGCCCAGGGAGGCTGTGGCTGCCCCCAAGCTGAAGGTGTCCAAGGCCAGTCTGGAGGAGGCCTTGAGCAGCCTGGGCCGGGGGAGGTTCTTTTGTGTCCTTTTCCCACGCTTGCCTCTCTCATGGAACAGAAAAACAGGCCTGGGCAAGCCAAGATGTGTATCCAGCCTGTTTTGGGCCTATCAGGCCTACCGCGACAAAGCCTCTCAGGAGTCCATGGTGAAAGGAGCCTTTCCTCAACTTCTCCTGCACATTTCCTCGGCCGTGTGTTGGGTCACGCTCGTCCTCCTCAGTCTGCAGTCAGTACGAAGCATTAGGCCCTTCAGAATCAGATCTAAAGAGTTAAAAAAGGGCTAAGTTGCAGCCTGGAGAAGAGGAGGCTCAGGGCAGACCTCATTGCTGTCTGCAACTACCTGAAGGGAGGATGTAGCCAGCTGGGGTTGGGCTCTTCACCCAGGCAAGCAGCAACAGAACAAGGGGACACAGCCTCAAGTTGTGCCAGGGCAGGTCTAGGCTGGATGTTAGGAGGAAGTTGTTGGCAGAGAGAGTGATTGGCATTGGAATGGGCTGCCCAGGGAGGTGGTGGAGTCACCGTCCCTGGGGGTGTTCAGGAAAAGCCTGGCTGAGGCACTTAGTGCCATGGTCTGGTTGACTGTCTAGGGCTGGGTGCTAGGTTGGGCTGGATGATCTTGGAGGTCTCTTCCAACCTGGTTGATTCTATTCTGTGTTGTGAGCAAGGAGTTTCAGTATGCTTAGAACACGGAAACAGACTTTCTGTGTGGTTTTTATTAAAGGAATTGGGGGTTTTTGAATAAAGGGAAAGGAGATGAGTGAGCAAGAAGTCTGTGGAAGTGTGTGCCATTTAATTAAGGTAATGGGTTATTTGAGTTACAGTGCCCTGGTGTATTTTGCTACTCTAAACTGTGTTGCAGCTTGGCATTTATCAGAAGATGGATGAGATGAAGGAGTAGGAACAGGGCTTCAGTTAGGTTATTATAGTGTTGTAGCATGAAACTAGGGGCTGCAAATCTGGCTAATATATTGCACAGAGTTAAGCGTGGAGATGAGATGATTGATGTACTCTCCAGACCACAATTCCTCCATTTTAGAGAGAGAGAGAGAGAAATTTTAAAAGGAATTGAATTGCTTTTCTGCTCTCTTAACTAAAAGTCAAAGACTCATTTTTCAGTCTTTGATGTGAAAGACTTCATGCAGATCCTGAACCCTGAATAAATGCAGACCCCTGTATTTATGAACTGGCATGCACCTAGAATAAGAATGAGACTGAAAAGAAGAAGTTTATGTTATTATTCCATGGAAAATGTTCCATGGAATTTAAGAGTCATATAGGTGGGAAAGGTGCAGGCCATTATGTGAACTTAAAAACCAGTTCCAACTGAGGAATCTCTCAGAGCCAGAGTCTTCTTATGTCAGGAACAGTGTGGACAGCTGGACGAGGGAGGTTATTCTGCCTCTGTACTCAACACTGGTCAGGCCACACCTTGGGTCCTGTGTCCAGTTCTGGGATACTGAATTCAAGAGAGATGTTAAGGTGCTGGAAGGTGTCTAGAGAAGTGCAAAAAGGCTGGTGAGGGGCCTGGAACACAGCCCTGTGAGGAGAGGCTGAGGGAGCTGGGGGCGTGCAGCCTGGAGAAGAGGAGGCTCAGGGCAGAGCTCATTGCTGTCTACAACTACCTGAAGGGAGGCTGTAGCCAGCTGGGGTTGGTCTCTTCTCCCGGGCAAGCAGCAACAGAACAAGGGGACACAGTCTCAAGCTGTGGCAGGGGAGGTCTAGGCTGGATGTTAGGAGGAAGTTTTTGGCAGAGAGAGTGATTGGCATTGGAATGGGCTGCCCAGGGAGGTGGTGGAGTCACTATCCCTGGAAGTGTTCAGGAAAAGCCTGGATGAGGCACTTAGTGCCATGGTCTGGTTGACTGGCTAGGGCTGGGTGCTAGGTTGGACTGGATGATCTTGAAAGTCTCTTCTAACCTGGTTGATTCTATGATTCTATGACCCTTTCCTAGACTGAATATATTGCTCTCTATTCCAGGCCTTAGAGCTTCTTTTTTTCAACTTTAAACAATTCCTCCATGAGAAAAGTAAATATATTGTGACTGAAACAATGAGTTAGAGAAAGTATTCTCAGGTTTCATTCACAGTTCTTAATATCATCTTTCTTGATTATCCTGAAGGAGTCATTTAAACATTTAGCCTAGTTTTCTGTCTAGGAAATGAGGTCTTAAGCTTTTTCTTTCCCTCAGCCCCCTTGTGCTGCAGAGGCTTAGTGCAGTGTATGATGCTTAGATAATGTAGCATAGCACAGCATAACAGAGCATAACATTACATAGCATAGCATAGCGTGGCATAACATAGCATAGCTTAACATGGCAGAGCATAGAAATAACAGATCATAGCATAGCATAGCAGATCAGAGCATAACTTAGCATATCATAGCATAGCATAATATGGCAGAGCATAGAATAACATAACATAGCATAGCATAGCATAATTTAACGTAGCATAGCGTGGCATAGCTTAGCTTAACATTGCATAGCATAGCTTAACATAGCATAGCATAGCATATCTTAACATAGCATAGCATAACTTAACATAGCATAGCCTAACATAGCATAGCATAGCTTAACATAGCATAGCATAACATATGCCAATATATCATAGCATAGCATAACTTAACATAGCATAGTGTAGTCTAATATAGCATAGCATAGCCTAACATAACTTAACATAGCATAGCATAACTTAACATAGCCTAGCATAGCATAGCTTAACATAGCATAGCATAGCTTAACATAGCATAGCATAATTTAACATAGCATAGCATATCACAGCATAGCCTAACATAGCATAGCATAACTTAACATAGCATAGCATAGCCTAGCATAGCCTAACATAGCATAGCATAGTTTAACATAGCATAGCCTAGCATAGCCTAACATAGCATAGCATAACTTAACATAGCATAGCATAGCCTAGCATAGCCTAACATAGCATAGCATAGCGTAGCACAGCATAGCTTAACATAGCATAGCATAGCTTAACATAGCATAGCATAACATATGCCAATATAGCATAGCATAGCATAACTTAACATAGCATAGCATAGTCTAACATAGCATAACATAACAACATAGCCTAGCATAGTCTAACCTAGCCTAGCGTAGCATAGCATAGCTTAACATAGCATAGCATAGCATAACATAGCCTAGCATAGCCTAGCATAGCATAATTTAACATAGTATAGCATAATTTAACAGCGTAGCATAGCATAGCATAGCCTAACATAACATAGCATAGCCTAACATAGCATAGCATAACTTAACATAGCATAGCATAGCCTAGCATAGCCTAACATAGCATAGCATAGCTTAACATAGCATAGCGTATCATAGCGTAACTTAACATAGCATAGTATAGCCTAGCATAGCATAGCATAGTTTAACATAGCATAGCATAGCGTAGCCCAGCATAGCATAGTTCAACATAGCATAGCATAGCACAGTTTAACATAGCATAACATGGCAGAGCATAGCATAGCATAACATAGCATAGCATAACATAGGCTCACAGAATCAAGGAATATCAGGGGCTCAGAGAGACCTCAAAAACTCATCCAGTCCCCCCTGCCAGAGCAGCATCACCTCTACCAAATCACACAGGAATGCATCCAGGCAAGTTTTGAATATCTCCAGAGAGGGAGACTCCACAACCCTCCTGTGCAGCCTGTGATTGCATTGCATAGCATAGCATAGCATAGCATAAGCTTTCGTTTCTAACACTTAAGGAATTGCCAAAGCATGTCCAAGTTTCAAATGTTTGTGTCCTGGTTTCAAAAGTGTGCAAGAGATGTAAGAAACTGGTTTTTTTCCTGTTTTGCAATGAGATTACAACCTTTTCTGAGGATTCAGTGACCAAAGGTTAGTTTCCTGGGGTATTTTTTTTTTTCCAAAGCCATCCTTGGTTTTCTAGCTGAGGCCATTGATGCACATGGCAAGAGAAGTTAAATATAAGAAAGACTACAGCATCCTTTTATTTTCCATAAAGTTCTGCAGGAAGATTTGCCTTTGCTAGGTCACCCTTCTGAGCGTGGCTGGAGGTAAGGTTCCATGTTGAGACTTCAGAATACAAATCTTGTAGTCAAAATTAGACATTCTTGATTGTTTAATAAGGTGATTTCTATTCATGGTGCCCAGCACAGAAAAATAATGCACCAGAGGAGAGAGCAATTGAAAGTTATTTGATTGCAGTCTTTAAAAAGATGAAGTCTGTATTTAGCTGTAATCAGCTGCCCTTTGAAAACCTCCTTCCTGCTTAAAAACAGCCTTTGTGCACTCTGCATCTGCCATAACTGGCTTTCTAAAGGCTGTAGTGTTGCTTCATTTGCCTTCTTTGAAGGGCAAGGAAGGGGAGTGGCAGTAGGTTTTCAGGCACCAGAAATAGTCTGCATGTGTATTTCTCTGTTACAGTTTCTGTACAAATATCTATCTGTTGGAAATTTCATTCTGCTGTTTTTCTCTCTCTGCAGCTTCTGGTTGGGATTATTCAAGCAGCTGAGCTGCCCGCATTAGATATGGGTGGTACCTCTGACCCCTACGTGAAGGTTTTCCTGCTGCCTGATAAGAAGAAAAAATATGAGACAAAAGTCCACAGGAAGACCCTTAACCCTGTTTTCAATGAACAATTTACATTCAAGGTACATCTTTAGTAGTCATTTACACTTTTTGTCTTCAACCAGTAAGTATTGTGGCTGGAGAGCAGCCAGACAGAAAGGGGTCTGGGGGTGCTGATCGATACCCACCTGAACGTGAGCCAGCAGTGTGCCCAGGTGGCCAAGAGAGCCAATGGCATCCTGGCCTGCATCAGGAATGGTGTGGCCAGCAGGAGCAGGGAGGTCATTCTGCCCCTGTACTCTGCACTGGTTAGACCACACCTTGAGTCCTGTGTCCAGTTCTGGGCCCCCCAGTTTAAGAGGGACATTGAGATGCTTGAGCGTGTCCAGAGAAGGGCAACGAGGCTGGTGAGAGGCCTCGAGCACAGCCCTACGAGGAGAGGCTGAGGGAGCTGGGATTGGTTAGCCTGGAGAAGAGGAGGCTCAGGGCAGACCTTATTGCTGTCTGCAACTACCTGAGGGGTGGTTGTGGCCAGGAGGAGGTTGCTCTCTTCTCTCGGGCAGCCAGCACCAGAACGAGAGGACACAGCCTCAAGCTGCACCAGGGGAAATTTAGGCTTGAGGTGAGGAGAAAGTTCTTCCCTGAGAGAGTCATTGGACACTGGAATGGGCTGCCCAGGGAGGTGGTGGAGTCGCCGTCCCTGGAGCTGTTCAAGGCAGGATTGGACGTGGCACTTGGTGCCATGGTCTAGCCTTGAGCTCTGTGGTAACAGGTTGGACTTGATGATCTATGAGGTCTCTTCCAACCTTGGTGATACTGTGAGACTGTGAGACTGTATCTCATGCGTAGCTACAAGGTTAGACATCTTGGTAAATTGGTACCTACATTGCAGTAATGTTTCATGTTGTGGAAACCTGTGATATCTAATTCCATGCTGAAGAAGGTATAACATAAACTCAGACCTTGAGAGGTGTAAAAGGCTGTCGTGGAGGTAGGGAATTAATGTGGGCAAGTAGGGAATTATAAAAATAGAAATATTTTATTTAGGCTCTCAGGGGGGATGGAGCAAAGCTGGAGATGGGGAGGTTCAGACTGGACATGAGGAGGAAGTTGTTCTGCATGAGAGTGGTGAGGGCCTGGAATAGGTTGCCCAGGGAGGTGTTTAAAGCCAGGCTGGATGAGGCTGTGGGCAGCCTGATCTAGGTTAGGGTGTCCCTTCCCATGGCAGATGGGTTGGAACTAGGTGATCCTTGTGGTCCCTTCCAACCCTGACTAATTCTATGATTCTGTTTGACTGAAAACCCTATACAGAACTAGTTTAGGTTTATTTACAGATTCTAATTAGGAATCCTTCAAAAGGATGTTATAGACAAATGTAGAGATTTAGGAAGTCAGGCAGTGGGAAAGGCTAAGCTACAAACACAGCTTTACCCTACTATCAATCAGGCTGAGCAGAGAATGAAGGCAACAGCAGGCTTTACTCATGGATGTGAAATACGTATTTGGTGATCATCCCTTGCTGGATTTCTCTGCTGCTTGGCTGCCTTCTGATACTGCAAGCAACATCCAATAGTCTGGACCCACACAGCAGCAGCCCAAGGCCAGTGGCAAAGCTGCCAAGCTCCGAAATGTCTCAAGACAGCTGCCACAAGACAGGGATTCACGGAAGCGATGCTGCCTTAGTGGCAAGGCAGAGCCACTCTGCTGGGGTCTCCCCAGTTCAGGATAGCAGCCAGGAAGTTGGCTGTGATATGGTCTGAGAGTAGCTGGGTCTGGGTGCTGCCAGCAGCTCTCTCGAAAGGACCCCAGGACTTGCCAAGCTTGCAAGTTTGCACAGAATGGTACAAAAGTGGAGAGAACCTGCCCAAAGGCAGGGACGGTGTAAAACCGAGAGCTGTGCAAAAGGTAGGAGCTGTCCAAAAGCAGGGACGGTCCAAAACGGGAATTCTGTCATGGCAGGAACCTGTCCTGTCAGGAGCTCTGTCAAGGTGGGAACTCTTTCAAGGCAGGAACCACCTCGCACCTTCTCCCTTGCTCTGTTTGTCCTATTCTGGACAAAGTGTCCACTTACCACTTTATACTGGGCTCAAAAACCCAGCCGAGCAGCAGCCCAGCTCCCCACAACGGGTCAGCACACCTGCAGAAAGGCCTCCTGCTGTTCCCTCTCCAATCCTGCAGGGCAGGGGAGGGAAAGCAGTTTTTGTCCCTTCTTCTCCTCCCCATTCAAACCCACTGGGGAGGAGAAGAAAGGAATTTGGAGTGCTCTGGAACAAAGGCAGAGTTTAATTTTAGGCACCCCTGTTATCCTGGTGTATGACAATCTGGTCCGTATTTTATGGCTGGATAAAACAAGTCAGAGCACAGTGACACGGTTGTAAGTATCAGATACATTTCCCTAAACCAGCGTTTTCTTCAGGTATCTTTCTAGTCCCATTTCCAAATTCCATCTCCCATTTCTTTTCCCCTCAAAGCCAAGTTAAAGCTTGGTGAAGGTACAAATGGATGGGCAGTATGGCAGATCAGTCTTGCTGGATTTTGCCACAGCAATTTTTGCCATGCTGCAAAGAAATAAATGTAGCTAAGGCCTTACGCTGCAAACTCTTAGTCACTCCAAGAGGATCTCTCCTGAGCTTTTAAAAAATACTAGAAAGTTTTAATCTGTAGCCTGAACCTCAGTTAAAAACAACAAAGGAATACTCTGCAGTATGTTTCATAGGGCTTCACCTCATATAGAGTCCTCTGCTGTTAATCCTCCAAAGAGGAGGCTCCCAGCTGACCTTATTGTGGCCTTTCAGTATCTGAAGGGGGCCTACAAAAAAGCTGGGGAGGGACTTTTTAGGCTCTCAGGGAGTGACAGGACTGGGGAGAATGGAGCAAAGCTGGAGGTGGGTAGGTTCAGGCTGGACATGAGGAGGAAGTTGTTGAGCATGAGAGTGGTGAGAGGCTGGAATGGGTTGCCCAGGGAGGTGGTTGAGGTCCCATCCCTGGAGGTGTTTAAGGCCAGGCTGGCTGAGGCTGTGGCCAGCCGGCTCTAGGGTAGGGTGTCCCTGCCCATGGCAGGGGGTTGGAACTAGATGGTCCTTGTTGTCTCTTCCAACCCTGACTGATTCTGTGATTCTATGGTTCTACTTCAGGCCTTTCTTTCTGTGCCCAATCTTATAGTGAGAGCTACAAAGTGAAAACAGGACCAGTGAAAGACTCAGGCTATGTAATCATTCAAGGAAAAAGCTATCCCTGCAAGCCAGAACTACTACTGCATTTATAAGCTTATTTTTCCCCTTGAAGATGTCCATAAAAATAACCTTTCATGGGGAGTTATTTTTCCTTGATCTTCCCCAAGAGAGCATTTAAAAGAAAACAGTTTAAAAATGAGGTTCCTGTGCAGCTCACGAAAGACAAGAAACAAATCAATAATGCTGACGTCTGAGATGAAGGCACAAGTGATAAATCAGATCATCCACTCCTGGACTAGAATGTCCACTTGTTTTAATTCACATCTTAAAGATCCAGATTTTGTGTTTCTAAAGAAAGTTCCCTTTCCACTCAAGACCTGACACAGTGTTTAGGTATATCCCAGTGTAGAGATCATCCTCTGGGTCTGTACTCAAGAGCAGATCAACAGAGCACATCGAGTACTGTCCTGGGGACTACTCTGAGGAAGATAAGCAACAATTTAAGCAGTGCTGCAGCTGTAATAAATAACTGCCATGGGAATTACTGATGGTATCTCCTTTACTTGGGCAGGGACTTACTTCTGTGATCCACTTCAGGTAGCACACAGCTTCTGTTAGGATCCTTCCCATCTCTCTCTTTGGCAGAGCTGCCCAGCAGGCAGCTCAGGCTCATTTTGTTACCTCCTTGCAGGGTAGAGCTGTAAGCTCCCTGCCTTCCTCTATGAGAAGGTTGAGTAGAGATGAGATGGGCTGTTTCTGCTGTAATTGCATTTGAGCCCTGGACGTTAGTCCTCATCTTGGACTGGATTGTCTTGGAGGTCTCTTCCAACCTGGTTGATTCTATGATCTTGAGGCGGTTTCCTGAGTTAGGCCCCTTCTCATTGTTTCTTCCCAGACATCTCTCATGCTGCTCCAGGGTGCAGGTGTTGATCAGGCTCCAGCTGTCTGAAGTGTATTCCTGCACTGTGCTGCCAAAAGAAGTCCTAGCTGGACTGCACCAGTCTGGCAGAAGAAGGTGTGGGCTGTGTCAGGCTCAAAGTGGGAAGAGAGTTCACATCTAGAGCGGTGACACATCTATGCCAGAAAAACACTCCTATGCATGTTTCTCTACCAAGACCTTGCCTGCATTAAGTCAAAAGGCTCAGTATTTCTGAGCAGAGCAGAAAGCAGGGAGAGGGAGCAATCCTTCACAAGAGCTGAGAACATCCTTGGTACTCCTGGACAAAGCCAAAGGCTGAGGCTAGCTTACAGGCAATCAATCATGGACAAAGTCATGTCATTGGGTCATCTTTAAAAGTGAAACTAGTTAGAATAAACTTTATTGAAGTCAAGTCAGTGATTAAACCCAGTAAATAATTATAAATGTGGTCTCTCCATCCATTTCACAGAAGCACAGAATTTCTTAGTGTGCTAGTTTGAAGCTAGCCAGAATGTTTTAGTGAGAAAAAACTAGGCAACCAGCAGTAGAACAAGGGGACACAGTCTCAAGTTGTGCCAGGGGAGGTCTAGGCTGGATGTTAGGAGGAAGTTGTTGGCAGAGAGAGTGATTGGCATTGGAATGGGCTGCCAAGGGAGGTGGTGGAGTCTCCATCCCTGGAGGTGTTGAAGCAAAGCCTGGATGAGGCACTTAGTGCCATGGTCTGGTTGACTGTCTAGGGCTGGGTGCTAGGTTGGACTGGATGATCTTGAAGGTCTTTCCCAACCTGGTTCTATAAATTAGATTACTAGATCTAATCCTCCTCACCAAAACATTCTAGCTAGCTTCAAACTAGCACAAGTGTTTACTGAGGCCCGAGGAAGCCGTTTGTACTTGCAGCATATATTCAGATTGACCAAGGGTTCAGTGCAGATCCAAACAATTCCTGAATCAGACCTCTCCAGACAGGCACTCAAGAGTAGCTTACCTGAACTGGGCATTTTCATCTGCATATTCAAAATGTGACTCATAAGCATCCTCACCTACATCACCTCTCTGAAACACGTCAGGACAGCTGGAGAATGAGTCTGGCCTTGGCCTTCTGCCACCACAGTTTTTAGCTACACACTGTGACTTACAAAGCCCCTTACAGTCCATGCTGTGAAAGGCAGAGTAACAAAAAATCTAGCTGGGTGAGTGTGGTGGTTTGGGGTGTTCCCCACCCCCCCCACTTTGGAAATCACCCAGACTAGACTCAGCCGTCTCTGGAAATTTGAATGAAGCTTATATTTACAGCTAGCACAATTTACAAGCAGATATTTACAGTATATACAGATATATACAGAAATATACAAGGTAAAAGGTAATACAGAAACACAACTCCCCTCCCAGAAACCTGAGTCCCCAGGAGGGGCTCCAAACCACCTCCTCACCTTTCCCCTACCCCTCTCAACCTTACCCCAGTCCCAAGGAAGAATGGAGGTTCGGCCAAGAGGACTAAGAAGCAAAGGTGAATCAGCAAAGCAAATGGAGGGTGAGGTTAGAAAGCAAGATGGAGTTCAGCCAGCAGCCTCAGCTCCCCAGCAGGCAAAGAGCCGAGAGCAAAACCCAGAGCGAAGTGCTCAAGCAAAGTGACTTTATCTAATGTTTTGCTTTTCCTTTCTACACATCCCAGCAAGGCTGTGAGCGAAGTAGACCTCACCATTGTTTTCATTTCTCAGCCTATGATCTAATTCTTCTCACCAAAACATTCTAGCTAGGCTCAAACTAGCACAGTGAGTACTAGGCAGTGGTACTGGGAGAGAACTGTTTAGTGTCTAATCGCTGTCAAACACAGCGAAGCACTCCTGCCTTTAGCATCGGCCTGGGAGCTGCCTGTTTCTGACTGATGTCAGCTGATTTACTGCAGAAAAGACCCCGCTGTGTGAAAGTTCATATGTCTTCAGTGCGAGTAATTGGGCTTCCCCTTTCAGTTTCATCACCCACAAAATGATTTGAAGCAGCGTGAGAAAAACCCAGGGAGTGATGAGTGAGCTGCCAGATTGTTCTATCGAGTGCCGGAGCCTGCTCTCCGCAAATACTGCACCTGGTGACTCTGAAACAAAGAGGCCTCATAATTTTCTCTGCGGTTCAATTTACCTGAGATGACAGATGATAAACCAAAGGAATAGGTTTGCATTGTAGTGGACTGATCTTTATTGTCTCAGGTACAGACTTTGTCATTTTGTCTTTTTTTGCAGGTGCCATACTCTGAGCTGGGAGGAAAAACTTTAGTGATGGCGGTTTACGACTTCGATCGTTTCTCCAAGCACGATATCATTGGAGAGTATAAGGTTGCAATGAACACGGTGGACTTTGGTCATGTCACTGAGGAGTGGAGGGATTTGCAAAGTGCAGAGAAGGAGGAGGTAAGCAAAATCAAGCTTTCCTTTTCCCCCACTTTTCAGCCTGAGAAACAGGCAAGCTAGAGGCGCTTTTTTTTTGCCGAGCCAGCTCCCATCTCTTATCAGCATTTCTCAGACATACTTCACCTGATGAATTTCTGATAAACATCTTTTCCAGTACTCAGTGAATGGTACATTCTCCTTTGCCAATCCTCTTTTCAATCTTTTTGATACTTTAGGGAACACATTAAGAAAGTTTTCATGAATTTGACTTTTTTCTTGAACTGGTGCAGTTTGGGTACATGGAATTTACATTTGAATTATAACCTCATGAGGTTCAACAAGAGCAAGTGCAGGGTTCTGCACCTCAGCCAGAGGTGCAGTACAACAACAACAACAACGAGAGCAAGTGCAGGGTTCTGCACCTCGGCCAGAAGTGCAGCACAACAACAACGAGAGCAAGTGCAGGGTTCTGCACCTCGGCCAGAGGTGCAGCACAACAACAACAATGAGAGCAAGTGCAGGGTTCTGCACCTCGGCCAGAGGTGCAGCACAACAACAACAATGAGAGCAAGTGCAGGGTTCTGCACCTCGGCCAGAAGTGCAGCACAACAACAACAACAATGAGAGCAAGTGCAGGGTTCTGCACCTCGGCCAGAGGTGCAGCACAACAACAACAACAAGAGCAAGTGCAGGGTTCTGCACCTTGGCCAGAACAAACTTTGCTATCAGTACAGGCTGGGGAAGGAGGTGATGGAAAGCAGCCCTGAGGAAAAGGACTTGGGAGTGCTGGTGGATGAGAAGCTGGACATGAACAGGCAGTGTGAGCCTGCAGCACAGAAGGGAAATCACAACCTGGGCTGTGTCAAAAGCAGCATTGACAGCAGAGACAGAGAGGGGATTCTGCCACTTTGCTCTGGTGAGACCTCCAGTCCAGCTCTGGAGCCCTCTATATAGGAAGGACATGGACCTGATGGAGCAGGTCCAGAGGAGAGCCACAAAAATGATCAGGGGATTGCAGCAGCTCAGCTATGAGGATGGGCTGAGGGAGCTGGGGGTGTTCAGCCTGGAGAAGAGGAGACTCTGGGCAGCCTGCCAGTACCTGAAGGAGGCTGCAAGAAGGCTGCAAAGAGACTGTTTGCAAAGGCCTGCAGGGACAGGACAAGGGCAATGGTTTCAAACTAGAGCAGAGCAGATTTAGATTGGATATTAGGTGGAACACACTGGAACAGGTTGTCCAGGCGGATGGTTGAGGAGATATCCCTGGAGATATTCAAGGTGAGGCTCAACTGGGCTCTGGGCAATCTGATCTATTTGAGAATGTCCCTGCTGACTGCAGGAGTGTTGGACTGAGTGAGATCCCTTCCAGCCCAGATCATTTTGTGATTCTGGAGATACAATAACAGCAGTGTGCATTTAGGCTTCTCTGTAACCCTAATCATTCCAGTATTTGCATCTTGTTGTGCATGAAGATAATGGTAGGTTTTCCTTGAAATGCCTGAGTTTATTTGAGCTGCTGTGCAGTGATATCTGTTGATTAGAATTGTGCACTTGAGAAGGACTTTGAACAGCATCTCACTCAAATAGTAATCACCTTCTTAATTGTCCTCTCTGTGACAACATCCTGTATTTAGCAGGTACAGTCTACACATATGCAGGACATATATACAGAGGTGCATCAAGAAAAGTGTGTCCAGCAGAGCTAGGGAGGTTCTTCTCCCCCTCTACTCTGCTCTGCTGAGACCACATCTGCAATACTGTGTCCAGTTTTGGGCTCCCCAGTTCAGGAGAGACAGGGACATACTGGAGAGAGTCCAGCGGAGAGCCACTAGGATGAGTGGGAGACTTGAGCATCTCCTCTGCAAAGAGACTGAGAGCCCTGGGGCTGCTTAATCTGGAGAAGAGAAGGTTGAGAGGGGATCTGAGCAATGTCTATCAATATCTGAGGGGTGGGTGTGAAGTGGAAGGGGCCAAGCTCTTTTTGGTGTTCCACAGCAATAAGACAAGGAGCAACAGCTACAAACAGGAACAGAGAAGGCTTTACCTGAATATGAGGAGAAACTTCTTTACAGTGAGGGTGACAGAGCCCTGGAGCAGGCTGCCCAGAGAGGTTTGTGGAGTTTCCTTCTCTGGAGACTTTCCAAACCTGCCTGAATGCATTCCTGTGTGAACTACCCTGGGTGATCCTGCTTTGGCAAGGGGGTTGGACTGGATGATCTCTGGAGGTCTCTTCCAACCTCTAAGGATCTGTGATTCTGTGACACTTGTTGGAAATGTTTCATCACTAAATTGTAGATCCTGTGATGTTCATACTTTCACATCCACCTTTTTGCTTATTACAATACCATTTTTTACTTGGGGTTACATTATTTATCCTTTTAATTGCTACATGTCTGCCCACTCCTAATAGCCAGAGGGTACATCATGTTTCAGTTCTCTGCTGTGAAAAGCAGGAATCTGAGTTTGAATTCCTTGTCTAATCTAGCTAGTAAGCTGCTTTGGATTTAAACCTCAGTTTCTGGAATTAAAGGGAAAAATCTCCAGTTGAAATATTTTCTTAACACAAGTGACAAAAACCTGAATATTTGATTTAGGCTACAAGTTGTGAAGCACTCAGCAGATGCTGAGCCTTACAGCCCCTTCCCAGACTTTCAAAAATGGTGGACTTCAGTCTTGCCTTTTTGAGTGTTTGAGTGTTTGTGTTTTCAGATGTCTTTTCCTTCTCTTGCCTGTTGATTTGAAAGCCACTGCTGCATTGAGACTGTTCTGCATGGCATGGCTTCCTGGTGACAACGTTTGCAGGCTTCCCTGCTTGTGACGTTGGCATCCGTGATGCATAGGGCATTTTTCTGTCGCTCTTTGTGATAAAGGGGAAAATGAAAAGACAGGAAAGGGAGGTTTGCAGATCAAGGGCCCTGTTGCTTTAGAGCTGCAACATACCAGAAAGCTGCAATTGTGAAATCAAAGTGTATTAAACCTTCCAAACTTAATAATTAAGTCTCAAAGTGGACTTTTATTGCAATAGTGTGTGTGATAGCAGGTTTTCTGTTGCAAAACAGATAAAAGAAGCCAAATGAGGAACTGAATCAGGAACAGTGTGGCCAGTAGGACAAGGGAGGTTACTCTTCCCCTGTACTCAGCACTGGTCAGGCCACACCTTGAGTCTTGTGTCCAGTTCTGGGCCTCTCAATTCAAGAGAGATGTTGAGATACTGGAACATGTCTAGAGAAGGGCAACGAATCTGGTGAGGGGCCTGGAACACAAACCCTGTGAGGAGAGACTTGAGGGAGCTGGGGGTGTGCAGCCTGGAGAAGAGGAGGCTCAGGGCAGAGCTCATTGCTGTCTACAACTGTCTGAAGGGAGGCTGTAGCCAGGTGGGGTTGGTCTCTTCTGCCAGGCAACCAGCAACAGAACAAGGGGACACAGCCTCAAGCTGTGCCAGGGGGGGGTCTAGGCTAGATGTTAGGAGGAAGCTGTTGGCAGAGAGAGTGATTGGCATTGGAATGGGCTGCCCAGGGAGGTAGTGCAGTTGCCATCCCTGGAGGTGTTGAAGCCAAGCCTGGATGAGGCACTTAGTGCCATGGTCTGGTTGACTGGATGGGGCTGGGTGCTAGGTTGGACTGGATGATCTTGGAGGTCTCTTCCAACCTGGTTGATTTTATGACTCTCAGAACTCAGAAGCAAAAGGAAGGTTATATTTACAAAGGTGGACAAAATATTTTAAGCAGTATAAAAGGCAATAATCATATACAGGGTATATTTATAGCTATTTACAATTTAGCAACAAGGCAAGGACCACCCTTGTACAACTAGTCCAGCTTTTCTCCCTCCTGAGCAGCCCAGAGGCACTGCTAGCAGCCTTCCCCCTGGCCCCTTGTCCTTTTGCAGTGCTTCACCACCACAATATGTGAACCAGCAAGTCAGAAGTGAGATAAGGGAGCCATGCAAGTAGGCAAAGCCACAGAAAGAATCATAGAAACACAGAATGTCAGGGGCTGGAAGGGACCTCCAAAGCTCATCCAGCCCAAGCCCCTGCCAGAGCAGGATCTCCTAGAGCAGATCACCCAGGAACTCCCCTTCCAGAGAGAAAGACTCCACAATCCCCCTGGGCAGCCTGTTCCAGAGTTCTGTCACAGTCACAGGGAAAAAAATTCCTTCTCATGTTTCCATGCAACTTCCTATGCCGCAGCTTCCACCCATTGCCCCTTGTCCTGTCACTGGGCACCACCCAGCAGAGCCTGGCTCCAGCCTCCTGGCACTCACCTTTACATATTGATAACCAGTGATGAGGTCACCTCTCAGTCTCCTCCAAGCAGGAGAGCCCCAGATCCCTCAGGCTTTCATTGAAAGAAAAAGAAGAAAAGAGCAGAACAAGTTTGTGCTACCAAATATTAAGCTATCCAGCAAATAAATGGCATGATAGAAACTTAGCAGTTACTATTATCTGTGTCCTATCCCTGACTTTCTTTAACTTTTACTCAGTCTCTGGAAAGTTCATATTCCTATTTGCAGTTAGGAACTAGGCTGTGTGCTAGTTTGAGCCTAGCTGGAATATTTTGGTGAGAAGGGATGGATTATAGGCTGTGAAAAGGAAACAGTGGTGATGTCTGCTGCACTCATAGGCTTGCTGAGATGTACTGAGTACTTGAGTACTGTGTCCAGTTCTGGAGCCCCCATTACAAGAAGGATGTGGAGATGCTGGAGCATGTCCAGAGAAGGGCGTGGTCAGAGGGCTGCAGCAGCTCTGCTGTGAGCACAGACTGAAAGAGTTGGGGCTGTGCAGTCTGGAGAAGAGGAGGCTCCCAGGTGACCTTCTTGTGGCCTTCCAGGATCTGAAGGGGGCCTACAAAAAAGCTGGGGAGGGACTTTTTAGGCTCTCAGGGAGTGACAGGACTGGGGAGAATGGAGCAAAGCTGGAGGTGGGTAGGTTCAGAGTGGATGTGAGGAGGAAGATGTTCACCATGAGAGTGGTGAGAGCCTGGAATGGGTTGCCCAGGGAGGTGGTTGAGGCCCCATGGCTGGAGGTGTTTAAGGCCAGGCTGGCTGAGGCTGTGGGCAGCCTGCTCTAGGGTAGGGTGTCCCTGCCCATGGCAGGGGAGTTGGAACTAAATGATCCTTGTTGTCCCTTCCAACCCTGACTGATTGATTCTATGATTCTATAATGAGCAGGGGACAAAAGAGTGGGACAAGTCCTGTCACCATAAACCTGTTATCAGCTAACACAGAACGCTTTGCATTGGCAGCAGGTACAGCCACAGCCCAGCCAGTAGCCTGGCTTCAGAATTCGCAATCCAAAGGTTAACATGATTTAGTCATGCCAGATGTGTGGCAGCAGACACGTGCTTGTCTTTTGGTAGCGGTGGTGGACGTGCTGCATGCAGCAGCCTGCCTTACTAATTGTAAGAAAACATGATTAAAAAACCCCAAATTAAAACCTGAGCAACTGGAATTCATCCAAAAACCTAGGACAAGTGTAGTTCTATTATTACCAAAATAATACTTGGTGGGCTACTGTGTCTGTTCTGAGTAATGAAATTGACATCTATTTCTGGTCTGCTCTATTGGAATCATGTCTTGGTTTATTTCTTTTGTGCTCTTGCAGCACTTAGGGAAGTTTGTCAGTTCTCAACAAGCAAGCCCTACCTAGACTTCAAAACATGCTTGCAATTTGTATCAGATGCTAAGCCATCAGTTATGTTTTAGCTGTGACCCCTAAACGAGATGTATGTCAAAGCAAATCACTTTGAAAGAACCATCGAGGTGGCATCAGTCAAAGGGAGCATAAAAATCTTGGATTGATTTCACTTTACGCCATGTTCAGTTGGTGCACATCAGAGAATATATCATTTAGTTGACACAGCAATCATGGAGGGCAAAATCATTTTATAGAGTCATAGAATGGCTTCAGTTGGAAGGGATCTTAGAGATCATAGAATCATAGACTCACAGAGTTCACAGAAAGAACTAGGTTGGAAGAGACCTCCAAACTCATCCAGTCCAACCTAGCACCCAGCCCCATCCACTCAACCAGACCATGGCACTAAGTGCCTCATCCAGGCTTTGCTTGAACACCTGCAGAGACAGCAGCTCCACTGCCTCCCTGGGCAGCCCATTCCAATGCCAATCACTCTCTCTGCCAACAACTTCCTCCTAACATCCAGCCTAGACTTCTCCCAGCACGACTTGAGGCTGTATCCCCTTGTTCTGCTGCTGGTTGCCTGCAATCTCTACTCCAGCCTCCCCACTGTGGGCAGGGACACCTCTCAGCTAGACTCAGTTGCTCAAGGCCTTGTCCAGCCTGGCCTTGAACAGCCCCAGGGAGAAGGCCTCCCTAGACAACCTATTCCAGAATCTTACCACCCTCATAATGAAGAACTTATTCCTAAGATACAGTCTAAATCCTCCTCTCCCCCAGCTTAAAACCATTCCCCCTTGTCTTATTGCTAGACACCCTCATGAAAATTCCCTCTTCAGCTTTCCCATAGGCTTCAGATAGAATAGAATAGAATGAACCAGGTTGGAAGAGACCTCCAAGATCATCCAGTCCAACCTAGCACCCAGCCCTAGCCAGTCAACCAGACCATGGCACTAAGTGCCTCAGCCAGGCTTTTCTTGAACACCTCCAGAGATGGTGACTGCACCACCTCCCTGGGCAGCCCATTCCAATGCCAATCACTCTCTCTGCCAACAACTTCCTCCTAACATCCAGCCTAGACCTCCCCTGGCACAATTTGAGACTGTGTCCCCTTGTCCTGTTGCTGGTTGCCTGGCAGAAGAGACCAACTCCTTCAAGTAGTTGTAGACAGCAATGAGACTCCTCTTCTGCAGGCTGCACACCCCCAGCTCCCTCAGCCTCTCGTCATAGGTAGCTGAAGGGAAGGCAGCTGAAAGGTCCCCCTGCAGCCTTCTCTTTTCCAAGTGGAACACCCTCAGCTCCCTCAGCCTGTCCTCATAGCAGGGCTGTTCTAGACCTTGGACCATCTTTGTGGCCCTCTTCTGGACTCCCTCCAACAGCCCTCTGTCCAGTTTCTCTTCTTTTTGCTCATAAAGCTCATCCTTTTTTTTTCTAAGTGGTCTTGAAATTGTTGGCAGAGGCTGAAGGTTTAATGAAATATTCAAAGCTCTACCTCTGGCAGCTCAGGCATTTGAGTGGCATCTTTCTGACACGTCATTCTCTTCTGGGGAAGCTCTGATTAATATACTTACGCTGATGAAACACTTTGGAGGTACAGGGCTTTACGTCAGCATTTGTTATGGCTGTGAGAGGGCTTTGGGGATGTACAAGGCTGTACGATGACTGCTAACTACTGGGGAGGCCACTGTTAATGAACTGCCTACCATGAGTCCTTTTTGCCTGGCTGCTTTTAGCTCTGCTGGCCTTGTGAATGCGTGGAGGTGATTTATGCCTAGTAGGCCTTCAGTTTCCTATGACTGAGAGCATGGGAGAGAAAAGTGGTAGATACTGAAAGATGATTCACTTTTATTGAGGATGACATATAATGGTTTGGGCACAGCGTTAAAATACAGATAGGAGTTTGCTCCTCTGTGTCATCCACCAGATGTCACTGCCATTAACTTTATCTGAGTACACACTGCATCCAATATCTGTTATCACCCCAGTACAGAAGGCCAGACAGACCTCTACCTTGCTCACATCAGTGTGAATCAGACTGAGAGTCATCCTCTGAATACTTCAGCTGATTTCCCTCCAGTCACTTTGTTGCCGCCACACTCAAATTGCAAACCTGTTGCCACAAACATAGAACCATAGAATGGTTTAGGTTGGAAGGGACCTCAAGGATCACCCAGCTCCAACCCCTGCCATAGGCAGGGACACCTCCCACTAGAGCAGCTTGCTCAAGGCCTCATCCAACCTCACCTTGAACACCTCCAAGGAGGGAGCATCCACAACCTCCCTGGGCAACCTGTGCCAGTGTCTCACCACCCTCACTGGAAAGAACTTCCTCCTAACATCCAGTCTAAATCTCCCCTCTGCCAGTTTAAACCCATTCCCCCTCGTCCTGACATTCCCAGACCTTGTCAATAGTCCCTCCCCAGCCTTCCTGTAGGCTCCCTTCAGATACTGCAAAGCCACTCTAAGGTCTCCTGGAAGCCTTCTCTTCTCCAGGCTGCAGAGCCCCAACTCTCTCAGCCTGTCCTCATAGCAGAGCTGCTGCAGCCCTCTGAGCATCTTCGTGGCTCTCCTCTGGACTGACTCCAGGAGTTCCATGTCCTTATGTTGGGGGCTCCAGAACTGCACACAGTACTGCAGGTGGGGTCTGATGAGAGCAGAGTAAAGGGGGAGAATCCCCTCCCTTGCCCTGCTGGCCACACTGCTCTTGCTGCAGCCCAGCACACAGAACTAATCATAGTTCTATGATTAGAACTGGTGTTCTACTCCCTGGGTGGGAGTGGAACCAAGGAGTTCCACCCAGAGAGTGGAACACCAGTTCTGTGAAGCTTGTTGTGCGCTGTCCATCGTTCTTCTTCAAACAACAGAAGCTGAAGGAAGGAAATGGGAAAGTGGGCCTGAAATGGTTGTATTTAATGCCTTGATGCAATTCATAGAAGTTGGAGAGTGGCAAAGTTAGTCAGCCAGGTAACTTATTGAATCCTCAGTGCTGAAACTTGAGCAAGTTAAAGCAGAAGGAGATTTTTACACCTCACTGGCAGACCACAGCCGCAGATCACTGTCATTGTCTCTTCTATCAGAGATGGATGCATGATGTAATAGGCCTTCCCTACCTCTAATAGCAACACTTAGTTCTTAGCTTTGCAGACAGCGCAGAGCTTGGCCAAAGAATGTATCATTATCCCTATGGAGATGGTGTCAGTGTCAAGCAGGTTTTAAAATAGGAGAACCCATTTGTATAGCTGTGTAATATAATGGATGACTAAGTTTGATGTCCAAGCTTTCTTCTCACATCAATTTTCAACTTTTTCATGTGGCATCTGGGGGGCAGATGAATTTTCAGATTTGGTGGCAGTTACATAAATAACTGCGTAATATTGAGGACATATTCAACGTTGTAAGTGCAGCATCTTTCCTGCAGAGGAGCTGGATTTGATGGTGAGACAGAGAACACAGCAGGGGTTCTTCAATTTGAGAGTAAACAAGCCCAGTTTGAACATCTTCAACAATTAGTTGTTTTTCATCTTGAAATTGAAGGTGTTGGGATGTGCTTTGAAAGGTAAAACCATATGACTCAAGGGAAGCAGCTGCATTACTGCTTCAGGCTCTTAGAATGATGCATTTCTTTTCTCACCTTTCATACTCAGAACTGTTGACAGTCACTCTATCTATCTACCTTTGTTGAATATTCCCTGTCTTAACTCCCTCTCTGGAAGAGACACCTACCTTAGGAGGTCAGAGGCTCTCGAGTTATGACAAGAAGAGTGTAATTGGC
>WAAF01019189.1:0-19162 GCA_013400475.1 Tricholaema leucomelas
GGGGGAGAAGAAAGAAATTTGGAGTACTCTGGAACTATATACTATTTATCCTTTTTTTTATTCCATGTATATCCTCTATTTCCTGAAGAGGAAAAGAATCAAATGTAAGAGTCTTGATTATTGCAGGCAAGTAAAAGAGAAAAGAGCTAGATGAATTCAGTTGGCTAAAAATGCCAAAATGATTACTGTACATGTCTCACTATCTGAGAAATAGCTGTACTGCAGTAGTGAAAGTCACACCAGCCTAAACTCATTTCACATTGGTCCAGACCAAGATCATTTATTTAAGGATCTTTGGCATAATATGATATAGTGGGAGGCTTGTACCTTAACACTGCAATGTGAGCAGAAACATTTAATCTTATAAATCCTTGTCATACCACATTATTAATACATTAATTAGCAATGATTTTCACAAAGGCCATTGCTCTGTTGTGCTTTTGATAGTTTTCCAAATGAAGCAAATTATTTGTAGAGGTCACAAAGAGTATTTTACAGTGGTCCACTTATAGGTTTTCATGTCTAAATTGAAAACTTTGGTAAAACAATCCCAAAATGCTCTCCCGACAATACCTAGAAGAAATGGAAGTGAAAAACCAGAAAAGAATAAAGTCAGTAATGCTCTTAGAAAGTTTATTGTCTAAGTAAGCTAAAGAAGTTGATTTTTTAATATTTTTTGGGGGGAGGAGGGGGCTGGTGTTTTGTTTTGTGTTAACTAGTTTAAAGTTTAGTTTGGATAAAGTTCCAAATTAGTCAGTGGAACGGTAAGCCAAAGAACACAGTTGTACTTTAAAGCCAATGCAAGGACTTTGATGACCCAACAGCATTAAAACTACTTTAATTGATTCAAAGTGCTTTTAATTGCAGATAAAATTGTACAGTGGTGACACCTGAACTACAGAAAGTAATTAAAAAAGTAATTAAAGTTTGAAGAAAATTTCAACCAATATCTTTGTCAACACAAAGTGGATGTAGACAAATGTTCATATTTTCTTGGACAATTTTCAAATTGGACAGTTTCCAAATGTTTCAAATTGTTTCATGTAAAGATGATCTTTCAACGATCCTTCTGGTAACATTTTCAAGATTAATTTAATTTTCTACTAAAAATTCTATCATAACAAAATCAAAATGTCTTTCAAAAATTACAATTCTAAGTCTGTATATACATATTTTTGAGTAATGTGGATAATTAAATTATAGAAAACTTAATGAAATTCAAGGACAAATGCAAACTCCTGCATCTGGAAAGGAACAATCCCTTGCAGCAGTAATCACTGGGAACCACTTGCCTGGGGAGCAGCTCTGCAGTGAAGGATCTCAGTAGATGTGAAGTAGCAGCATGCCCAGACAGCAAAGGCAGCAGCAGCATGTTGGATGGTATGAACAGGAGCACAGGACCTGCTGATCAGAAGGGAGTCATTATCCCTCTTGACTCAGCGCTCGTCAGACCACATCTAGAATACTGCATCAGTTTTAGAGACACTTATCACCTGGGGTGAGGTCAGCACTACTGAACCACCAGGATGATCAGAGGTGGCTCAGGAAGAGGGAGGACTTGTTTGGCTTGGAGAAGATATGACTTTGGGAGTAACATTCCTGTACGTATAAGGGAGTCACCAAGAAGATGGAGGCAGTGGTGTGTTGTGGAAGGACAGAGGACAATATGCATAGATGAAAACAAAAGGAATGAGGAGGAATGCTATGGTAGCAAGCATGTTCCTTTTAACTGACCACTTTGGTCATTCACTATCCCCTCACCTCACTGACAATGTCTGAGAATAAATGTATTATGAGGGGAAACTCAAGATAATCATCCAAATCTTAACTGGGCAAACTCTTGTGTAGTTGTCAAATGCTTTCTATTGTTGCTTAAGTAGAAAGTTAAAAAATATATTCTTCACATGTCAAGGGCAGGTGTATTTAAACAACTACATACTGACTTAGCATTCACTCAGAACCAAAGCACCAGAAGGAGCAGCAGCAGGATAGACAGCAATGGACAAAGTGACACCAGACTCTGTCCAGACTGGGATCAAGAATTAGGAATCAAGAGAGAGAGAAATAGATTCTTTGACTTCTATCAGTCTGCAAGCCCCAAGAGTGTGGGAGTTGAGGTTTTCTCTTACATGATTATCATGTGGCCACAGCCACACTTCCATTTTAATATACCTAGTATCTGGGGTAAGCAACCCAAACAGGGGTGTGGACCATATTGATAAGAGTTTGACTTACCAAATTTAGGTTTTACTCTTAAACCTTTGCATTTTCTCAATGCACTAGTACCCTTACCTCTTACAACAGACCAGCACAAGGTACCTATGGAGTTCAAGTCTATCAAAAGGTGGGGTGCCTGTGAACTTCAGTAATGGCCACATCAACCAGCTCCTTTTTTCTATCATGTAGTATGTTTTTTTTTTGGGTCCTTTTTTATGTTGTCTCTTTGGTTTTTTTGTTGTCTCACCGTCTCACCTCTTTTTTGATTGGGTCTTATTTTATGTTGTCTTTTTTTTTTTTTGGTCACAGAATCACAGAATTAACCAAGTTGGAAAAGATCTCTGAGAGCATCGAGTCCAATCTATCACCTAACCCTTCTAATTAACTAAACCATAGCACTAAGTGCCTCATCCAGCCTCCTTTCAAACACCTCCAGGGATGGTGACTTCACCATCTCCTCAGGCAGCCCATTCCAGTGTCAATCATTCTTTCTGTGAAGAACTTCTTCCTAACATCCAGCCTAGACCTGCCCTGGTGCAGTTTGAGACTGTGTTCTCTTGCTCTTTAACTGGGTGCCTGGGAGAAGAGACCAACCCCTGCCTGGCTACAACCTCCTTTCAGGTAGTTGTAGAGACCAATAAGGTCTCCCCTGAGCCTCCTTTTCTCCAGGCTGAACAACTCCAGCTCCCTCAGCCTCTCCTCATAGGGCTTGTGCTCCAGCACCCTCACCAGTCTTGATGCCCTTCTCTGGANTGCCCTCTAACAGATCGACACATGCTCCTAACTTGGTGTTGTCTGCAAACTTACTGATGGTGGACTCAATCCCCTCATTCAGATCATCAGTGAAGATATTAAACAGGACTGGGCCCAGCACTGATCCTTGGGGCACACCACTAGTGAGTGGGCACCAGCTGGATGTGGCACCATTCACCACCACTCTCTGTGCCTGGCCATCCAGCCTGTTCTTAACCCAGCACAGAGTGCCCCTGTCCAAGCCATGGGCTGACAGCTCTGCCAGGAGTTTGCCATGGCAGACAGTGTAAAAGACCTTGCTGAAGTCCAGGTAGACTACATCCACAGCCTTCCCCACATCCACCATCATGTAAATTGTAACAAAACAAACAGCATTCTTCAGAGGTATAAACTCTGATCAGAAAGAAATACACATTGGAGTGAAATATAGTGTCAAGAAAATAATTGGTCTGCTGCCTACCAAACAGTTCCAATAGCATTGTGCTAGGCATTGTTCCCAGTGTAATTTTTAACAAACAAAGCCTCTTCTTTGCAGGCATTGTGTGGAAAATCTTAAGTCATTCTGCCTTCCATTCTTCACCAGCAGGTACAAAAATACACACAGAACTAACAAGTTAGGAAGATGCATGCAAGTGTTCCAACAACTTGACCAGGACCCAGAACACTTCCAGACCAACAAGGTTTAGAAATGGAACCTATATCTGTGGTTTGCTCTTGCTTGTGTTGGGAAGTGGGTAAGAAAGGCAAATGACAAACAGCTCTTACTGAAACATACCTGCTTAATGTGAACTGAAAACAAGCAAATCTCTCCCAAGCAGTGTGTTCCCTCACATCCGCTAATCTTAATCAATTCTGGAACATTTTACAGCTCAGAATGATGATGTTACACTGAGTTTAGCTATGTTAAAAACCCCCAAGAGTTGTAAGATCTTTATGAGAATCACCATCCAAGAATATTTCTCCTTTCAGTTGCCCAGAAGAATAGAAACATCTGGTACTAGCAAATGTTTAGGATTCTTCCTTTCCTAAATAGCATTTACCAAATGGAAATCATCTGGGAAATGTGGAAGTGTGCCTTCTTCATATCCTTCCTCTCCTGCACGATAATTTCAAAAATATTCCCAGAAAAAACAACAGGGACAATTGCCAAACAATGACTGATTTAAAAAATAAATCAGGAATTTAGAACAATTCATTCTTACAGTCATTGTTAAATGTCTCTATAAGAAAAGGGAAGCACTCAGTTGTTTACCACTCAGAGCAGATAATAAAGTTGTGCCTTGTCACACGAATTCATGGAGTGGGTTAATACAGAGGAAATGAGCTGTTAGATGTTTCATTTCTAGCTCTCCTAATTAGTGTCTGCAGCATTTACTTAGAAAATTAAGAATAATTTTTTATAAGATTAACATTTTTTTTCTCACTATGTATTTGCTAGATACCATACTGCAGCCCTGAAAACCTTGCAACTGTGTTGAGCTAAATCATTTCCTGCTGCTACCCAGCTGTTACCATAGTGCCCAAACCAGACATTTTCTTTAATGTAGTTGGGACAAAACATTTGGATTGCTTCTTTATTCTGGTAGGAAGCACAGCAGATGACTTAAAACTGCAGTGTGACATTTTGTGCCTTTGAAGTAATTGCATTTTTTTTTCTGTTTGTTTGGTTGGTTTTTGTTGGCCTTTCCCCCAATATTTAGAAAGGCAAATGTCAACCTCTAGAAAGAACAGAAGAAAACAAAAAGCTATCCTAGATTTTAACAAGCATCCCTGACTCATTTATAGGAATCTTAGGATACCCATGACACTTTTTCTAACACTCACAAGCATCATGAAAAGACAAAATAAACTAAAAAGTTTGTTTTATAGAAGTAAAATATAAATCTTTTTAACCTAGAAATTCCTTATCATTCAGCTAACATTAGGTAATACTAAGAAAGATTTCCACCACATACTCAAGACAAAATCAAACATGATTTTATAGTGTGGGATTGAAGACTACTGTGCCAATAATGTATTCATCTGAAGAGGAACTGGTACATGCTTATCTTCTAAATATTTTGCTTTGCCTGTATTAAGTTATTAAAATGTATGAATATCTATGTTTTGGAGGTTATATATAATGTGTCTTTATTAAGTAGAGTGTATTTTATATAAATCCTATCACAAAATGTTTCCTGGGGTACTATAGAAATACTGTACAGTCACTCTTCTCAGGGAAGTGTAGACACAGGCTGCAGCAAGGAAAATTCCAATTTGACTCAAGGGAAAAGTAGATCTATGCTCAAATACATAAACGGTGAAATCACCTCCTTGAAGGTATTCACAACTCTGAGAAATAAGGTGCTGAACAGCCTGATGGAACTTTTTAGGTCCTGCCTTAAGCAAGGCTTTAGAGCAGATGGCCACCAAAAGTCCCTTCAGCCTAGAACCATTCTATGATTCTGTAGCTGTAAAAGCAGTTAAAAAGGTAAATGACTAATAGAGAAAATACACATTAGCAAAGTGCTAAGTAACTTCATTTAGATCCCTTAGAAACAGCTGTATCTGGTTTTTTCACCCTGTCAGTAAAGTTAATGGGAAAATGGCAAGTAAATTGATTCTAGAGCAAATATATCTTTGAACCTCAAGTATGTATGTATGTTTTCCATGCTTTTCTGTTATACTGTAGTTCTAAATATAAAATAAAAAATCTACAGTGCTTCATTTGATGGCAAACTCTGAGAAACTACTTCATGTGGACTCAGAACTGTTTCACTACCTATGCTTATTTAGTATTCCTGATATTTTTATTAAAAATCTGAGAATAACAACTTGGGATAGAGAATTGCAAAGTGTTGAAAAGCGTCAATAATTCTGGTAAGACAGAAGGCAGAGCCACGAAGATGATCAGAGGGCTGGAGCACCTCTGCTATGAGGACAGGCTGAGAGAGTTGGGGCTCTTCAGCCTGTAGAGGAGAAGGCTTCGAGGAGACCTTATAGTGGCTTTCCAGTATCTGAAGGGAGCCTACAGGAAAGCTGGGGAGGGACTATTTACACGGTCTAGTAATGTTAGGACGAGGGGGAATGGGTTTAAGCTGGAAGAGGGGAGATTCAGACTGGATGTTAGGAGGAAGTTCTTTACAGTGAGGGTGGTAAGGCACTGGAACGGGTTGCCCAGGGAGGTTGTGGATGCTTCCTCCCTGGAGGTGTTTAAGGCCAGGCTGGATGAGGCCCTGAGCAGCCTGCTCTAGTGGGAGGTGTCCCTGCCTATGGCAGGGGGTTGGAGCTGGATGATCCTTGAGGTCCCTTCCAACCTAAACCATTCTATGATTCTATGATTCTATGACTTTGCAAACCTTTTTATATCAAAGTTTACTCTAGTCTGCCTCAGATGGTAAAATTACTCACCAGCATGAACTGTCTTAAGAACATGTATTTTGTGTCACCTACACATTAAAAACATTTAATGCATGGAATCATAGCAGAGTTTGTGATGGAAAAGGCCTTTTAACAAACGTTGAAGTCCAATCATTATCTAATTCTACCAAGTCTGCTACTAAAACACGTTCCTTAGCATGACAATTCTGCATCTCAAAACATCTCCAAGGTGTTTCAAGTAACTTGCAGTATTTTCACACACTTGGTAACGAGGCGGCACCTGGCCCTAGACTCAGACTCCCATCGTAAGCGACAAGCAGGTCCGCTCAACCCAGAGGAACTTAAACCTCACTTGAGGCAGCCTTGGCGGGCGGTGGTCGAGCACCCGCGACTCTGGACGGCCTGAGCAGATCCGCTGGCAGCCTGAGCATACAGGAAGATCCAGCCGAGGCCTTGCGCAGGCCAACATTAGCGGTAACCGCCACACGAGTAATAGGCTGCGGCGCTCTAACGCGCACCCGAGCTCCGCCGCGCGGCGCAGAGGGCGGGGCTGGCGCAGAGGGGCGATGCGGCGGCGCGCGCCGTCTCCCAGGGTACGGCGCATCCGCGTCCCGTCGTGCCTCGCGAGCCGTTGCGTCCCCTCTGACCCGGGCTCGCTGCTCCACCATCCGGGCTCTCAGCGCCACACGGGGAAGATGGCGGCGCTGCTCCCCGCCGAGTGGATAAAGAACTGGGAGAAAGGGGGCAAGAACGAGTTGTGAGTGCGGGGGTCTTGACGGGGGAAGGCGATGGGGCGCTACAGGCCACCGTCCTGTGAAAAGGGAGAGGGATCTTGGGCTTCGTCGGCCGAGGGACGTTGGCCGGGGGGGGCGGTGAAGAGGTGGGAGCGGGTGGGGAGGACGTCGTTCGGGGCTGCGTCCTTGCTGCTGCGGCTTAGGGACAAAACCCTGGTCGGGCGAAGAGAGCTGGCCGCTTTCCTATCCTGCTTGGTCTATTTTGTCGATTAATAACCACCTCCGCCGTAACTCGTCTCCCGTAACTGGGCCTAGCTCCCCCGACGCCCGTTGCCCGCGCCCCGAGCGCCCCCTTCCTGTCTCTGGGTCAGGTTTATCGGGTGTCGGGCTCTTCTGTAGCCGCCCTCTGTGGGGTAATATGGAGCCTCAAGCCTTTTTGATTTGCCTGTTTCACGATGCTGACCTTTCTAGCTGAGGTCTCGGTCCTTGTTCCCACCTTTCTGCATATTCCGAGGGGACTATCGCTGTATTCTTTGATTCAGGCAAGATAGTGTTAAATAGTCATATCCTACAAGATAACCTTTGCACACCGAGGGGTCTGGTTGCAGCTTCCCAAATCAATCCAGGTGTGCTGGCAACTTTTCTTTTTAGGTCTTTCTTTGTATCTGGTTTAAATGGTCTTAACCTGTGATTTCTGTTGTTTCAGGACTAGGTCTGTTCAGAGGGTTAGTAACTAGTTTGTCAATTTAATTTTACTACGTTAGCTCGGACAATGCATGTCTGATGTTTTTTGCAACTACAAAACCCTACATTTTCAAATACAGGTGTTTAGGGTATCACTTGGAGGAACACTTATTGATATTCACACTTTTTTGTTATTGTTTTTTGTTCATCTGTTTTAAAAGGTTGTTCAGCAATTGTAATGATCTTCCCTGTGCGTGAAGAAAAAGGTAGTGGGGCAGCAAAATAGAGGACGTTGAGGCTTCCTGCACAAAACATCATTCTCCCCAGACCCTCCATTTTGTAGTGAAGGCTCCCCCTTTTTATAGTCATGTCATTTTTGGCTTTGAATTGTGTTAGAACCATTATCATGTTACCATGTAAGTTTAACATGTTTTGATGTAAATAATAGAAGACAAAGAAAATATCTTCTGTGTTTGCATTTCCTAAAATAAAAAAAAGTGTTCAGGAGCCCCCAAACAATGCTGAGGTTTGCATTGCTTTTTTAATTTCCTGCTTCAGATATTAAGGCAATAGTCAAATTTGCATCTAATATGGCAATATTTAAGCAATAAGCACAAAGGCCTTTAAAGCATTTAGAAACATCTGTATGAACACAAAAGAATAAAATAAATTTATACGGATTCCTTTCAAAAATGTAAAATGACAGTAAAACAGACTGCCTCTTTGTACATAACATATACATGTAGATGCACTTGCTAATATGTCTATGGTTGTTAAGTAATTTTTGCCTCGAGGAGTCATATATGATTATGATTTTTATAATTTTACCCTCTTATGGTCACTGAGATTGCATGGAGTTTGCACGAGGACAGAAATTTCATAGTTGATCATAAAATGGCAACTGCATTTGTTTGCATTGAATTCTCAGAACTTTTCTGTATAACAGGTAAGTTGTTTCAGCTTTTGACCATAATAAAAACTTTTATGATTCTCCTGTCCCCTTAGAGCAGTACTGCTTAACCATCATGGGAAGAACTTATGTGCTGTGAGATCAGAAAAACAAAATGATAGGTAGCATTCTTGTAGTTGTGACATTTACACTTCATTTGGAATATGGCTTAAATACAGTTCCAGACATAATGTAAGCATTAGTTTGCAAAAAAGACCATACATATTAAAATGAATGTGATTGTGTTTGGCTAACAGTTTTGCAGAGACAGCTTTATAAGCATGTGATGTATGTATGAACTTTCTAGGAGCAAAAGAAGGTATCTGTAGCCAATACTTAGAGGACCTTTTAGAAAACTATTTTTTTGGGGAGTCTTTAGTGTGTAACATTTGCATTTGTTTTTCCCAAACTTCCTACCTCCTGTAGGAAGGATCACTGGAGGATAATAAAATTACAAAACTCTCTTTGTAACACATGGTACATATCAACTATTTTAAAATACTGAAGTCAAAGGGGAATAAATGTAATGGTAGTTCTTATTTTTATAGACTTATCTAGTACAGATCATCTAGAAATATGGATCAGGTCTAGGCCACAATTCCGGTTTCAGGGTTTGTGATTCAAAATGAAGACAGTGCCTTATACTGACAAACAAATTAGATAAGTGGAGAGGGGAAAGATACTGCAAAAGGCCAAAACTGACATTTCTAGCAAATACGGAAATTGGAAAGAAAAAGGTTTTGTGTTTTGTTTTTTTACTCTCTGGAAAGCCTGGTCTAATAAAGTGCAGGCATGAAGTCAGACCATTAACTCTTCTGCTGGTAGTTTGTTGTTGGTTTTTTTTGGTTTTTTTTCTAAACAGAGAGAGAAATAACCAACTATTGTTAAAAAGTGAAAAGGACAGGAAAAAAAATAATTAACAGAAAGAAAAGATTAAGTCTTATGGAAAAAATATATTTATTTGCTGGAGCATGAAATGGCTTGCATGATCTGACAGGATCACCCTGAGGTAGTATTTTGGCAGTTACTGGTTACATAAATAAAAACACCGTTTTATATTTTGGGAGAATATGAAACTGTATTGAGGAAAGTAAATTATTTGTTTGGCATTTCAACTTGAATGGTTAATAACAGATACGTAAGGTAATCACTGTGTTTTCGTTATGAGTGATGCAGCGGTGGTCTGCTTATGCTTGAAAACATACAAGATTTGTAATATTCCTGTAATCTTGACAATTTAAAAAGGAAACAAAACAGACATGTTTTAAAGAAATGCAGTAAGGAAACCAATTTAAACTGATCTTTTACTATGAAAAATAATGAACTTTTTTTTTTGGCTGATGTGATCAATTTGTTGTGATAAACAGTTATACCCAAAACCCAGAAGGTACAGATTTTGTATGTCTTAGTCATAATGTTAATTAGTAAGGCAGCATCATAGAGCTTAGTGAGCAGTGACCATTCAGTTCTTAGAAATTGTTCAGAGACCTTGTTCAAAACTGTACGTTTTAATTAATCTACTGATATCTAAGACAGGTTTGTAAATGTACATCATATGGTTTCAGTAATTCTTAGCTGCCAAAACTGTCAGTTGGTCAGGATGTGGTCATCTATTTGTCACATTCTATTTTGTTCAGGCTCTTCTTAGTGAATTTTTTTTTCTACTGCCAGATATTGTGTAGATATGAAGTTGGAATATATGTGGGACTGCTTATGCTGATCAGTAGAGATGCCTTGTAGACCTCTATTTGTACACTGTCCTTTGCAATGGAGTTGTTTTGTGTAGTCTTCCACAGTAAGATGCTCATCTATGACTGTAGCCCATTTCTATAACATGCTTACAGTGGCAGGCACAGATACTTTTGTGTTCTTTTGCAATAGATTAAACACATTAAGGACACTGTGGATGAGAAGGCTTTAATAATGTTCCTGACTGGCAGCTTATGCAGTTTGTGAAGCCTCAAGATGAACCGAAGGAACTTAGCCTTCTGTAAATGTGAAATTTTGAGACTCAATCTTTCAAATACCCCCTATATTTTTTATTTTCCTTGCATGAGGAATGCCACAATGTTGAGTTAGAAGGGCTAAGAGTCAGGAAAACAGAGTTCTATTGTAGTTTTGCCATCCTTAGTGCAAAATGCAACTGATTGTACTTTATCTCAACTAGAGAGCTACCCACACCAGTTAAATTACGCATATACTTAAATGTTCGCAAGCACGTGCGCTTAGTGATAATTACTGCCATATACTGTGTGTGGGAATGTAATGGAGGCTATAGGTCATTGTGTGTGAATTGGGAGGCTTAGGGTGAGTCTCTGGCTTCGATTTGGAAGCTTGTTCAACAGATGCTCAACAATGCTTCAGAATCTGTTTAAGCAAGTTTATCCCATCCACCCAAAACTAAATTTGAAATTTTGGTTTTCAGAAGTTGTTTTGTGATTTAGCCAAAAAACAAAACAAACAAAAACAAAAACAAAACAAAAAAAAACCACCACAAAAAACACCCCCACCAAAACAAAAAAAAACCCCAAACTATATATATATATATATATATATATATAAAAAATCTAGGTTATCCTGTTTTTAAAATGTATTTTACATATATAACACAGTTTTATCTTTGGATGAGGAGTTGTAGATTTTAGTACAGTAGTTCTTCATCCTGAACTTGCAACAATGAAGTACAAGATAAGAGTAACAAAAGCGTCAAACGAACTCTGAACACACAGTTTAGGTCTGTTAAACTGGAAAGGGAACCTGATAAATTTCCATTGTCCTATGCAGTGCTTAAGTGGGAAAGTTTTGTACCTTTTTGCTGAGTTAATTAATTGTACTAATATAGAAATTTTTATTCTTGCGAAGTCACAGCTGTTTTATTTATGATGCACTCAGCTGAGACTAGATGAACTAAGAGCTTGGTGGTACTGGAATGGAGGCCTTCTGCTTTGCCTTTATCAGGGATCTTTCACCTGGTAATTTTCTGACCTTCTGGTAAGCTGCTTCAACTTGCAAAGTTGGATGAAGATTTGTTTTCTGACCAATTTTCTGCCAGGTTTGTCAGTTTAACTGATACAACCGATGAGGGCTAGAACTGCACCACCAAGAAGGGAAGAAATATCAGTGAATGTGTCTGTTTCTGCAGCACCAAGCCATTAAGTCAGCTCAGCTGCTCTGCCTGACAGCACCTTCAGGAAAGGTCACCCTCCTTTGGAGATAGGAGTACCTGTATGGAAGAATATAAGCACAATTATTTATTTAAATCCAAAGAATAATACCAGCATCTTCCTTTCTACTACCAAAATTTTCCCAGGTAGACCTTAACAAAAAGAAAATCCCTTCTTTCCTTTTCCTGCCCTGGTTTAATAATCCAGAGTATTTTAATTACAAATACAAAGCAAGCTGTCTTACAGACTGATCTGAAATAATAGGATTTCTTGTTACATTGATCAAATAGATGTATATCTGTGAGTAATGTGAAGTTGTTAGTACTATTTTGGCATTACTGGAAAGGGAACTGGAAGAGATTAAAACTCTTCTTTTGTATTAAGATATACTTAATGAACTCTTCAGACCAAGTAGAGTTGTTGCTTATGTAAAACTGGTTGATGATACCAGCTTGTGACACAGTTTGAAGTGCACATCTCAGTAGATAGCTTTTTTGGAATCAGCTGTTTCACATCAGTGTTTTTTGTATAGAGAGCTTAGAAATGAGTACTTATGAGTAAGTTCTTTATGGAGAAGTAGTAATGAAAATGTAAGAAAATCTGGCTCGGATCAAATTGGTACTTTTATTGGGGGGACAGCTGGTGAAAAAATAATTGTTTATTTTAAGAAAGATGCCTTTACAAAAAAATAAAAGAAATTACTTATCCCCCTATCTTGCTATCCTTGTTTGTTTCCAAGTACATTGCATCCTCTTGAATAGCATTTAGAACATCACAGTATCACAGTATCACCAAGGTTGGAAGAGACCTCACAGATCATAGAGTCCAACCCTTTACCAACATCTTGGACATTCCATTGTTTTTTACTGAACTTGCATGTTTCTGTTGACTATATTATGTTCAAAAGTGCCGATTTTCCAGTTGTCTTTAAAGGATACTTTTTATATATGGCTAATTTGGTTGAAGGAGCTTCAGTAGAGACTAAAAAACTAAAAGTAACACAACAGGTCTTTGCAGCCTGTAGTGGATTCCCTTCATGACTAGAATAAGTAGAATTCTGTCCTACCATTGCAAAGATGTTACATCAGGATATCATGAACGTAGTTTAATGTTAAAATGCCTTCTAGGCTGGAGTTTTACTGTAGTCAGTATTTCTGTAAGAAATGTTTCTTCATCGCTTAGTGACAGTAGGTTAATGCTAGTACTTCTCTGCTTCTTTTCACATACTAAAATTGCTTGGTGTTCTCACTTTTCTGGGTGTGTAAAGTTAGGAAGAGTATTTTTTTTTGTTTAAACTGTGATATAGACGTGTATGAGATCTGTTGGGGGTCTTGCATTACTTTGCCACATAACTTTTGTGAATTAGCGTTTATGAAAATGTTGTCAGCCATTTAACCTCCCAAATGTAGGGCTATTTTAGCCAGAACAACATTAAAACAAACAAACGAAGACCCAAAACAATTGTGTATGCTAATACCTAATTTTTTTTCCAATTTTGTTTTATTATTTCTTTTATTTCAGTGTGCAGCTGTGTCGTGTGCTTAGTGAAAACAAAAGCCATGATAGTATGGTTTTCAGAGGTGAGTTCTGCGGTTTTTTAAATTGTTTTTCATTTAAAAAAAAGCCTGGAAAAGGTTGATCATGATGCCTCTGTGTGTCTGCTTGGAGCATTCTGGTACGGTACTCATTAATGCATGGCAGATAAAAATGCAGTACCATCAATCACAACTAGGTTTATTTTCAAATGTCTAGGTGAGAGACTTCTTAAACAGTAGTAAGTGGTGTTGGGATGGTCTAGTATTTGGTCTGTGTGATAGAAAATTGAATTCCATTCTGCAGACTCAGCATAGACCTAGATTTTATTCCAAGTGTTAGATATATGAACACTGATATATGCAAGTGTGATTGTATACTGCAGGAAAAGTAATTTTTGCAACAGTAAAAAAAGAATCACTCAGGAAAGTAAAGTCACTGTCTCCAGAGAAGTGCCACCAGGTGTTCTCTGTTCTAGATAGAAGTCTTACGATTTCTTTATGCTGTTTTCTTTTCTTTTGTCCTTGCTGTCAAATTCTAAAAGGTTCATTGGGAATGACTGGATAGATACATGTAATGTCTGTATTGGAGGAAGCAATATTTAGTAGAAATAGTTTAAGTCCTCCTGGTTATGGAAAAAAAAAATGAAAATATGGATTTTCTAGAGTGAGGTACAGAGATACTGACTTTGAGTCAGTTTGATACAGTTTGAGTCCATATGACCTAGATCCAGTTCCGAAAGCTTAACTGGCGCTTCCATTTCTGCCTTTTAATGCCTGAAAGATGTTTATTGAAGTTCAGTATACTACAAGCTTATGGAAACAGGTCAGATTTGCCTGTGTATGCAGTGTAGGGACATGTCTGATGCTATGCTTATGGGTTCACTGTAAATTATTAAATTAGGTACTGCAACAAACTGTCCTCTTGAATTTGCCTTCAAAGTAGTAGTTATGTTTTGCGTTGAATTAATGGGTAAGTGAATCCTGCTGTACTTGAGTCTTTAGCAATCATCATTCTTTGTCAAGGGCACTGTGGTAAGTGCAATCAAACTATCCATTTAAAAAATAAATAAATGTGCTTTTAATGCAGCTACAGTGATTTGCAGTCACCAAGCTAGAGAGCACTTTGAGTAGTTAGTGTCTGTAACTTGTATGCCCACTGCAAATGTTTATTGAGCAGACAGTGTGGTAAAATGCTGGGTGAAAACAAGAAGGTTTTATTATTTTCAGATATTAAAATATGGCAGCATCTAAGAACAATTCCTTCTAAGTTTACCGTAACTGATTTTGCAACCGTCAAGTTTAACATTGCAATATTTTTCTCAAATAGAGTAATCTCTTTAGTATTTCAGTCTAATGCAAGTGTTTGTAAAATAGCATTCCTGAGTTCACAGGATCACAGGGTATTAGGGGTTGGAAGGGACCCAAGATGATCATTGAGTCCAAACCCCCTGCCAGAGCAGGACTGCACAATCTAGCACAGATCAGAGGATCACATCCAGACAGGCCTTGAAAGTCTCTAGAGAAGGAGACTCCACAACCTCTCTGAAGAGCCTGTTCCAGTGTTCTGTGACCCTTACAGTAAAGAAGCTCCCCCTTGTGTTGAGGTGGAACCTCCTGTGCTGCAACTTACACCCATTAAAAAATACATGCTTAAAAAATAGAATAAAATCCCAATTAAATTTTACTTTTGCTTAGAGAAATGGTTTTTGAAAGCCCGTCGGTGATAAGAAAAAGTACTATATTGCTTTCTATGTATAATATTTTTGCCTATACAAATGTGCTTAATATTTGTGAGTTGTAGGTTAAAGGTCTTCGTTAAACCAGCTGCAAGACTCAAGTTATGTGCAGAGGGCTGTAGTTTTTCATCCCGTTTTGCTGTTATTCCATAAACTGGGCAAAGTGGATCACCTCTTACTGTCTGCATGTGTGATGTCTTAGATCTTTGTGCTCAAGTTTAGTCTTAGCAGTAATAAAGTAATCCGCCTCACTGGTAAGAAAAGTGTGTCCTCTTCAGTTGCAGGATATGTGAAGTCTACAGCATTACTATAAACATTGCTGTACAAGTTAGACCAAGGATTACCTAGTATGATCCTTAGTCATCTGTTCTCTTTCAACAGACATCCAGCAGGCTTTGTATGAGCTTGCATACCATGTCGTCAGAGGAAACTTAAAGCATGACCAAGCTTCTAATGTTCTTGGTGATGTCATAGTAAGTATAAATTTGTAATAATTTTATATTTGGTAATTTTTTTATTAAAAGTAGGAATGAAAATCAAGCAGATAATATTAAACAAATTTATTCTTCCATGTTGAAAGAGTTGTTCTTGTCAAGTTCTTTTCCTCTATATGTGTGCACTTAAAAGATATGTACTCTATTTGTTTCCCCCCCCTACTTTTTATGGTGAGGAATAGCTGTATTAACTTTAGCATAAATTAGAACATTATTTCAAGGGCATGTGAAGACTGAAGGTTTTAATAAATGCTAGAAATGTGTTTAACTTGCTTACATAGCATGTCTGTAATGCCACCTACTGGTTTTTATAATTTACATCTCACAGTGTAGCAATGTGTATAGTGTCTGCCATTTTACTGCTCGGATGTCTAAATCCCATGACTGCCTTTAAAATAATTAATGAGACTTATTTTTTGTTTGAAAAATATTTTTTCTTAAAATGTTTTGAATGAATAAATTAGGGAGTATTTTCCTCTAAAACTCTAAAGTTATGAACTGTTGGCATTTCTTTAAAAAACACAACAGGCAAATCTCCCCGAACCCTACTGGCCTCAACAGCAACAACAAAAAACTCTAATCAGCCAACTAAACAAAAAAAAAACCCACAGAAAAAATACACTGTAGTCTTCTGAAAATGCTTTCTTATTCTTTGCAAGTTCTTAGATTACTGTTTAGAAGCTCTAGAAGCCTAAGAAAAATTAGATCTTGCACTACACTAAATCAGGATAACATTTTTAGGTTTTTAAATTTATGTGTTGGATTTAAGAGAGGTCAAGGCTGAAGTTCACCTTACTGTTGGGGTAGCGTGTTAATATTCAAACTTTAATTACTATGGGAAGTTGTGAGTTGTTTGGTGCCTGAGCAAGTTTAGTGTACTGTACAGGCTGATGCTGCTCTGCAGACAGGATTCTGTCGTGCTAGAGAAATGGAAGCAATAACCAGAATGTGTTGTCCCTGGCCACTAGTTGCTCTTTTACATTACATTAAAATGTTATATTATTTCATTATGTAACAGTAATTAGTACTGCACTTACAATAGTTAATAAATGAGCCTTTTAATTTCTGAATTATTGATATGTTTAGTAATCATCTGCATAGTTGATCTGAACTTAATTTGCAGTGAAATGTTGGAGTAAGAATTTTTTAAGTCTACGTATTGGTGTTGGTATTCACTGAATGTGATCCTTTTCCTTTTTAGGAATTTCGGGAAGACATGCCTTCCATCCTAGCTGATGTATTCTGCATATTAGGTAAATTCAGCACAGGTTTGGGGAAATCCACGTTGGTGGAAATCTGTAATGCATTACTTTTTACAAAATACGTGATGATTCTTCCTCAATGTATCTGCATCTAAGTTCTTAATGTCTCTCTATTCTGCTTTGCTCTGTTAGAATTTCCACAGGCTTAACTGTTAAGGGCAATAAGAGTCTGCCAAGAGTTACAAGGTACTATCTTGTTAACATGTTACATCTGAGTTAATGGAATCAGTGACTTGGCATTGTTGCCATTTTTACAAGCATTTAAAATAAGTTGACATACTGGTAGGTAGATCCTCTCTTCTCAGAATGTTTTTTGTAAATACTTTTGTCAGTACAGTCCCTCTGAGTGAAATGGAGCTTGTACAGATTGTCCAGAAATCTAAAGACAGCTGACATAGTTTGCCAGGTTACTATCTGCCAACTGAGCAAGCTTTAAAGATGCATACTTCATATTCTAATAATAACTTGTGCATTGTTATGCCATAATGGTCGAAAGCCCTTTCAGGTTTTTAGAATTGTAAAGTAGTGTATTTTTTCCCAGTTCATAGTTTTAATTGTTTGCAGTTTCTATCTGATAGATAGTTCTGTGTATCTCTGTATTTTAAATAAATGTGAGCAAATTCTTTTGATGTGTTCTTCACGGATCCTGACTGATTCTGTATACTGAAGGAGTGTGGTGTCTCAGGTGCCTCTGCACAAGCGGTCACAGCACAGAATTAAGTTTTCACGTGCAACCTCAGTTCTGTAACGTCTAAACAATGAGTAGTGACTGTTTTATTAGTAATACTTAATTCTGTGCACTTGTGTCATCTTTTAGTGATAATTACTTTTTATGCTGTGTTACACAGATACTCCTTTTTCTTTTCAAGATGGCTTAGAAAAAATAGTTGATTCTTGAACGATAGCTCAGTAGCTGAAACTGGAATATATTTTTTTTCTTCCTCCTTCCCTTGAAATTCCTATGTAGAAAAATGTTATGCCTCCAATAGTAGCAGAGAAAAGCATAGCTAAGGAACTAGGTTTCAAACTCTGAGATAAAGGACACATGACAGTCTCTTGTTTTTAATGACTTTCCTCTTAATGCTTGTTTTTACAAACAATATTTGCTAATATCAGGATTTTCTTTTTTTCCTGATGTTGTGGTTAGTGTTTCAGTAGATGAGAATTTGGATTTAGCCACTTTTTTCCTGCAGGTCTTTGGCTTAGAGGCTTGGCTGATAGGACACAGACTGGTTTGCCAAGTCTGTTGCTTCCACTGCCACACTACCACATCAGTCGTTTTCATCCTGTCTGGGGCTTCTTTCTCAAATATTTGTTGTTTTCCCTGTGGGTTTGCTTTTTCTGTGGATATGTATGTGTAATTTCTGGTGTGGGGGTTTCTTGGGTTTGTTTTTGTTCTTTTTTGTAATGTCTGCCTTTGTATTCTTTTGCAGCTTCCTGTAATGATGTAATCTTTAAAAGTACTTTAGATAGGTGGGCTTCCTTGGCCATTGTTTTATGGCCTGTCTTCCCATGGGAGTGAATTTATGAATTGCATAGTTGAGAATGCAAAAGAAAGGAACGGAAATACCAAATCATAGCTAGTGAAAGACTGCAGTAAATAGTAGTTCTGTATAGACAGGGAGAAAAGGACTAAAATGCTAAGTTGGATCCTCCAGTGTTTTTCATCAACTTGTATTGCTCACCTTTTGGGCATATTATTCCTCTGGTTTGTTTTACCTTTTCAGGCAGTTTGTGGTTGTTTGAGAATTGTCATCAAAATGCTGTGTTGACCTCAAGGTGGATGAGTAGCTGTAAAGTGTGGCAAGAAGCTGTCATGTTATAAGCAACCTGCTTTGCATTGTGCTATCTTTAGCATTTATTGGAATAGCTATAAAAATTAAACTCTTCCACAATAGTGATTTCCTTTTTTCCCATCTTCCTTTATACTAGATATTGAAACAAGTTGTTTAGAAGAGAAAAGTAAGAGGGATCACTTTACCCAACTGGTATTAGCCTGTTTGGTAAGTTTCTTCAAGGTGTTGTTACATATAAAATCTACCACTGTAAAATTTCAGTTTTAGATGAATAATTTCTGTTATTTCCACTTCTGTGTTTGAAGGAGAATGCATTCTGTGTCATGGTATATCATGACATTTGAACTTTTTTTGGGTTGTGAGAAGGCTTAATACGTAGCCTGAAGCAATCGGATGGTTTCTGTCTGTGTTTTTGTAATGTACAAATCTGATGTATGTTTTTTGTGTGTATATATATACAAACATATATATATATATA
>WAAF01019190.1:3733-32926 GCA_013400475.1 Tricholaema leucomelas
TAGGCTGGATGTTAGGAGGAAGTTGTTGGCAGAGAGAGTGATTGGCATTGGAATGGGCTGCCCAGGGAGGTGGTGGAGTTGCCGTGCCTGGAGGTGTTGAAGCCAAGCCTGGCTGGGGCACTTAGTGCCATGGTCTGGTTGATTGGCCAGGGCTGGGTGCTAGGTTGGACTGGCTGAGCTTGGAGGTCTCTTCCTGAGTGGTTCTATGGTTCTAAGATTCTAAGAAGAATTGGGTTTGTTTTCAGGTTTTTTTACCACTCACAGTAATAAATTGGATGTGTTGAAATCTAGCAAAGGGAGAGGTTACAGAGAATAGGAGTGCTTGCCCTTGCTAACAGCCTGCTGCTGGGCAGCAGTTCCTGGGACGTACGGGGATTTTTATTTGACAGGAGTGTTGTGCAGCATCAGAGCAGAGCTGGGGTAAGTGCTGGCCCATCTGTCAGTTACCATGGGAACCTGTATCTTTATGTCATAAGAAAGAGCCACGGCAATTGTTAGGAAAGAGTTATTCCTAGATGTTAGGAAAGGGTCCTTTGCAGTGAGGGGGGTGAGACACTGGCACAGGTTGCCCAGGGAGGCTGTGGCTGCTCCCTCCCTGGAGGTGTTCAAGGCCAGGTTGGCTGAGGCCTTGAGTGACCTGTTCTAGTGGGAGGTGTCCCTGCCTATGGTGAGGGGCTGGAACTTGATGAGCTTTGCGGTCCCTTCCAAGCTAAACCATTCTATGATGCTATGTCGCCGTCCCTGGAGCTGTTCAAGGCAGGATTGGACGTGGCACTTGGTGCCATGGTCTAGCCTTGAGCTCTGTGGTAAAGGGTTGGACTTGATGATCTGTGAGGTCTCTTTCAACCCTGATGATACTGTGAGACTGTGATACTGTGAAAGCCCCATAGGTGCAGTGCTAAAGCCTTCTGCCATTTGGTTTGGCTTGCAGGGAGAGCAGTACCTTTTCCAGAAGACTGTCCTGCTCTTTATCATTTGTGGGTGGTGGGGAACTACTCCTAAGCCATCATGGAATCAACCAGGTTGGAGAGACCTCCAAGATCTCTGTCCAGTGTATCATCAGGGGAGGCTTTTGGGGAGGGTAGCAGTTGGGTGGGTGGCTATTACTAGCTGTCTCCTGCAGACACATGCCTCAGCAGGTTGAGGTAAAACCAGCACAAAGTGCTGCCTCTTCAGACCTCCACCAGATCCATACAAAGCTGCAGTAGCGCAGGGCTGAGCCTCTGGTTCCAACCACCCTCCCAGCACCATGCCCATGTTGCCCCGGGAGCGGAGTTTCCCTGGAATGAACTTGGCAGCAGAATGGCTGGCTGGGGTGTTTTGGAAAGCTCTTTCAACATGGTCTCTGCAGTGGCAAGAGCTGCATGTGTTGAGCTTGCAGGCATGGGCAGCTCGTTCTTGCTGATGCATGGCTGGAGGACTAGGGCTAATCAAATGCAACCTGAAAACTCACTTACTGAGGCAAATGTAGTTAGCCTTGTTAAAGAACAGAGACAACTGTTTGCCAAAGCATCATCATCCTCAGCGTGGACAAACTGACTGCTCATGGCTTGGACAAGCACAGCTCTGCTAGATAAAGCACTGCTGGATGGACAGGCTCAAAGAGTGGTAGTCAGTGGAGTTAAATCCAGCTGGTCACAAGTGGTGTCCCCCAGGGCTCAATGTTGGGACCACTTCTGTTTAACATCTTTATTGATGACCTTGATGAAGACAGAGAGTGTGTCAGCAGTAACTTCACAGATGACACCAAGTTGGGTGGCAGTGTTATCTGCAGGAGGGTAGGGAGGCTCTGCAGAGGGACTTGGACAGATTGGGTTGATGGGCTAATGTCAATGGCATCAGCTTCAACAAGGCCAAATGCCAGGTCCTGCACCTGGGGCACAACAACCCCAAGCAACGCTACAGGCTTGGAGCAGTGTGGCTGGAGAGCTGCTGGCAGAAAGGGACCTGGGGGCTGTAATAGACAGGAGCTGAATGTGAGCCAGCAGAGTGCCCAGGTGGCCAAGAAGGCCAATGGCATCCTGGCTGGGATTAGAAATGCTGTGGCCAGCAGGAGCAGGGAGGGGATTGTTCCCTTGGACTCAGCTCTGGAGAGGCCACATCTGGAGTGTTGTGTTCAGTTTGGGGCACCTCAATACAAGAGAGATGAGGAGGTGCTTGAGCAGGTCCAGAGGAGGGCAACAAAGCTGGGGAAGGGCCTGGAGAATAAATCTGATGAAGAGCAACTGCAGGAGCTGGGGATGGTTAGTGTGAAACAGAGGAGGCTGAGGGCAGACCTCATTGCTGTCTACAGCTACCTGAAGGGACATTGTGGAGAGGCTGCTGCTGGGCTCTGCTCACAGGTAAATAGTGATAGAACAGGGGGGAATGGCCTCAGGCTGCAACTGAGTGGGTTTAGACTGGGCATTAGGAAAGGGTTTTTTTTCCCAGCAAGAGTGGTCAGGCACTGGAATGAGCTGCCCAGGGAGGTGGTTGAGTCACCCTGGATGTGTTTAAAAGTTGTTTGGATGTGGTGCTCGGGGATATGGTGAACTTTGTAGAGCAGGGATAACAGTTGGACTTGATGCTCCTGGGGGTCTTTTCCAGTTGGAATATTTCTTGGACTTTCCAATGCACATAAAGTCAAGGAGTATGACACAGCAAGGCCTCCATCGCCTGTAAAGCTTCTCTGGGCACTTTATGTGATCTTCAGAGAATGCTTACTCTGGGCTGCTGCCTACATCAACCTTTGAGTGAAATGCTTTTTTAGTCTTATTTTGTGATTTTTATGCTTTGTGGTGCCACTTCATAGCTCAGTGGGGATGTTTTGTCCCCTTTTGTGTGCACGTGTGAGACATGACTGTACACTGGGAGGGCTCTGCTTTGTGAGCTGTAAACATCACTGTCAGTCATTGCACTACAGGGTAACCAAGCTGCTGTCTGCACGGTGCAGTGCAGAGCAATCACCTTACAGCAATGCATACAGGGCTGAAGTAGCACAATGGCTCTGCTGCCTGAGACCTACATTTCACAGCTACTGCACCCACGGAGAGATAATGTTCACTCAGTGCCACTAGCTGAGCAGTGCTTGCCGTTTGCTCTCCAGCTTGCCGTTTGGCCATTGCTTTGCTTGCTGCTGGGGAGACAGACCAGCCTCACAGCCTCAGTATCTGCTACAGGAATGTCATCCTTTTCCCTCTCAACTCTTTTTTGCTTCTTCATTTTGCCTTTTTATTCTGTTGTTCTGCTTTCTCTTGCCACCAGCCATATATATCTATATCTATATCTATATCTATATCTATTTATATATAGATATATTTAATGCTCATGTGCTGGATAAAGCACAAATCCCACAGAAAGTATGTAAAAGCACCTAGCAGAGGATAATCAGGCAGGAGGTTCACAGGAAAGCTGATCAAATTAAATTACCTACCAAGATCTTTGGTCATTAAAGCAGTCACTGAGAATGAGCCCCTTTTCTTCTCTGGGAGGTTCTTCTACCCCTGTGCTCAGCACTGCTCAGGTCACGCTTTGAGTTCTGCATCCAGTTCTGGGCTCCTCAATTCAAGAGAGATGTTGAGGCACTGGAAGGTGTCCAGAGAAGGGCAATGAAGCTGGTGAGGGGCCTGGAGCACAGCCCTGTGAGGAGAGGCTGAGGGAGCTGGGGGTGTGCAGCCTGCAGAAGAGGAGGCTCAGAGCAGACCTTTTTGCTCTCTACAACTCCCTGAAGGGAGGCTGTAGCCAGGTGGGGTTGGGCTCTTCTGCCAGGCAAGCAGCAAGAGAACAAGGGGACACAGCCTCAAGTTGTGGCAGGGCAGGTGTTGGCTGGAGGTTAGGAGGTAGATGTTTTCAGAGANTCTAGGCTGGATGTTAGGAGGAAGTTGTTGTCAGAGAGAGTGATTGGCATTGGAATGGGCTGCCCAGGGAGGTGGTGGAGTCGCCATCCCTGGAGGTGTTCAAGAAAACCCTGGCTGGGACACTTAGTGCCATGGTCTGGTTGATTGGCTAGGGCTGGGTGCTAGGTTGGACTGCTCCAGCCTGGTTGATTCTATTCTATTCTTGTTAGTATCTCCTCTTGCTCGCTGTGTTAAGATGCCTACAGACTATTTCTGTACATTCGCCCCCCTATTAAGATGCTGTTATAGCACTGAACTAAAACCTGGCTTAGGTTTGTGGGTACCAAAATTCAATCCCACCTACTGTTTGCTTTGCAGTGTTGCCTGAAATACACAGTTAATTTTGCATTAGCTGATCACCAAAGAGGAAGCCAAATTAATGAGGCAAAAAGGAAATTACTGGCACTTTTCCTGAGGAACCCCCCGGAATACTGCACAGCCTGTATGTGAACACCGTGAGCTGCTGAGCCCTACTGTGCCTGGCAGCTTGGCTTCTGCGTGCAGAGGGAAAAGAACAGAATTTACAAGGATGCTGCTCTCTGAAGTGCTTTGTGTGCCGCCACTGAGCGCAGGAGAGAGTGAAAGAGCAACCCTGGCACTACCTGCATGTGCTGGGAAAAGAAGTTTTAAAGGGTTCCAGAGTGAAATGAGATATCATTTGCTTAAATACAGAAAGCACTTTTGGAATAACAACTGCTTAAATAAAACCCAGCTCCATGAGAGGTTCAGATCAGAGGGCTGCAGCAGCTCTGCTATGAGGACAGGCTGTAAGAGCTGGCACACTTCAGTCTGGAGAAGGCTTTGAGGAGACCTTAGAGTGGCCTTCCAGTATCTGAAGGGGGCTACAGGAAGGCTGGGGAGGGACTATTGACAAGGTCTGGTAATGACAGGACAAGGGGGAATGGGTTTAAACTGGCAGAGGGGAGATTCAAAGTAGATGTTAGGAAGTTCTTTGCAGTGAGGGTGGTGAGACACTGGCACAGGTTGCCCAGGGAGGTTGTGGCTGCTCCCTCCCTGGAGGTGTTCAAGGCCAGGTTGGATGAGGCCCTGAGAGACCTGTTCTAGTGGGAGGTGTCCCTGCCTATGGCAGGGGGTTGGAGCTGGATGATCCTTGGAGTCCCTTCCAACCTAAACCATTCTATGATTTCAGCTTTGACAGGCTTTGCTCTTTCTTTCCCCCTCTGCCACAGTGTTTCATTAAGATTATAAAATTAGGCCTTTCAACAATCCAAATGGGGTATTTCTGGGGGTAAACCACCAGTTTTGATAACCATCAGAAGAAAGAATCTTGACAGCAGCAGAAAGCTCTCCAGGTGTATGCACAGACTGCAAAGGCCTCCTGTTTTGGTGGCTGCCCTGAGTCCCTCTTCTTCCACGTCAGCAGCCAGAATGGGGTTGACATGAGCAGGAACTGTAGGTGCTTATTTAGCACTAGTGTAGAATCCATACTGAACTATTTTGTGCATTGACCTTTCAGTGTGGCACACGCTCACATCAAGTACTTCTAACTGCTGAAGGAGGCACAGAAATACCTTCCATTACCTGATGGTCAGCTCTTCAGCCTCCAGTTCCCTTCATGAGATGAAAGGATTGGAATCCTTAGTGACAAGAAGGAGTGCTTGACTTGCAGTAGTAATGCTACATTATGCCATGCATTCATTTGCTGGGAAATCATTTCAGAAGAGCAGAAAGTGTGATGGATGTAACTTAGAACCAGGGAGAACAATAAATGCCCCGGAGGTACCTCTGCAATGTGATGTTCATGAGAAATTCTTTCACAAAGGGAGCTGAAAATGACCTGGCACCACATACACTTGAGGAAGTCTGGAGATGGACTATCAGTGGCTATTAAGCATTAACCTATTTCAAATGTTACATGCATTTACCAAGAGAAACTGAACAGGTCAGAGAGGTTTCTGGCTCACCACAGAAGATGAAATAGTGGTTCTGTGTATGAATAGCTCCTCATGTAAATCGGTGTGTATGCAGAGCTTCCTGAGGCTGTGTCATTGTTGCCTCCTGTTTCAAAACAATTGTGTATTTTACCCCATGAAACAAACCCTGGAGTGAAAGGTATTGAGCTTTCAAGGTTGCAGTGAACAATGAGACTACCATGCAGAGCACGGTGTTTACATTAGCAGAGAGCAAGTTTAATAAACCAGACCTTTTGTGTGCTGGGTTGACAAATTCATGCTCCTCATTTCCATCCTGCCTGAACTAGAAACACAGTCTTGATTCTCCTGTAATCAATGAGAAAATCTCAATGCCAGCCTGCATCAACAGGTTGCCCTCTCCTAATGCACAAGTGAGCTCCCCGTACATCTCTTATTCATGAAGTTGTTTGTGGACTTTTAACTATAAAAGCAATTCAGGGTCACTTTTGTAGGAAGCTCACCTGAACAGAAAGATTAGGATGGGTCTGATGCAAGCCCCTTTGTCTCATTCGTGTTTCCAGGCTGTCTCGTGCTATTTGTGATCTGATCTCTGCCCCACGTCTATCTGCCCGCCAGCAATCGTACGTTCAAGAAGAGATTTAAGAGATGAGTTAAAGAAGATTTTCAAAGAATCCCTCATCAGTTTTGTTACCTTGGTTGTTTGCTTCCTCCACTTACTGCTTTGGGTGTCTCTAGTGGAGGAGAATCAAAGAATGGTTTAGGTTGGAAGGGACCTCAAAGCTCAGCCAGTTCCAACCCCCTGCCACAGGAACAGGTCGCTCAAGGCCTCATCCAACCTGGCCTTGAACACCTCCAGGGAGGGAGCAGCCACAACCTCCCTGGGCAACCTGTGCCAGTGTCTCACCATCCTCACTGCAAAGAACTTCTTCCTAACATCCAGTTTGAATCTCGCCTCTGCCAGTTCAAACCCATTCATCCTTGTCCTGTCATTACAATCGTCCACTAACACCTAAGAGCATATAGCCAGTTCATCTTGGAGGGTGGGAGCAAGGGAAAACCCTAAGTGCAAAAGCAGATAGCTGCTTACAAAGATCAGAGCAGCATTTCAGTTTGACTTGAGGGGTTGTATACAGCCATCAGCTTTGTGCTGACCTCCATGAGCACGACCTGGATTTGGGTGGAAAGAACTCTGCTGTAACCCACTCCTCTCAAACTGCTGGCATTGCAGTACACGAGAGGAGGCAGAGAAGAGTCTACATTTCGGACCTGAAATGCATGGCACGTTGTGATGCCCCCCCCCCACTCTTATGAAGTCACCCAGACTTGACTCAGCCAGCTGGAAAGTTAAGGAATGAAGCTTTATATTCGCAGCTCAGCACAAGATACAAGCAGAGAGTTACAACAGTTACAGCTATAGACAGAAACAGAGAAGTCAAAGTTAATACAGAAACACAACAGCCCTCCCAGAAACCAGAGTGCCCAGGAGGGGCTCCCAACCACCCTTCCACCTTCTTTCCACCCCTCCACATTACCCCAGAGTTTATCTTATGTGCAAGGTGAGGTTGGAGGATTGGCAAGGGGGGTTAGAAGCAGAAAGATTAGTTACACCAATTAGACATTAGAAGCAGCCCAGGGCACCAGTTGTGACAGTGACACACACACTCTGACACCCACCTGCCCATCTACGTTTGTGTCCTTGTTTTCATACCTCTCAGCAAGCCTATGAGTGCAGCAGACATCAGCACTGTTTCCTTTTCACAGCCTGTAATCTATTTTTTCTCATTAAAATACTCTTCTTTGCCTCAAATTAGCACACACATCTTACAAGGCCCCTCTGCACCTGGCTGGTTTGAGTGCACTTCACTCTGTGTGTGTGCCTAATAATTCATGAGGATTGCTTAAGCAATACAAACCCCAAACATTTTGTCCATCTTCAAAGGACAGCAGCTGTTGTCCTTCTTCTGGACAGCCCTGCTATTTATTTTGGTGCTTTTTCATTCCTTACAACACACAGAGGGCTACTTTGGTGTCATTTCCAAGGAGCCTGGCTCCCTTCTTGGTATGAGCAGCATCCTTTACAGAGAACTCACGATCTGGTGTCTAGACTGGGAAGGCATCAGGACTAGTCACAGGCAAGGACCACAACTGTCAGGAGCATAGAGCATAAAGAGGTTTGGGGGTTTTTAACCCTTTACTGTGGCTAATACAAGTTACCTGCTCCTTAACATGCACACTTTGTGCCAGCAGGCCATGACAGAGCTGCTGACGGTGCCGGCCTGTGCCTGCTGAAGCAATGCCCTGTGCTGTACAGCAAGGCAGGGGTTGGGGCCAGACCCACAGAGACATTTAGGGGCCTAACTTCTATTTCAGACTTCAGCGGGAGGCTGGTGCCCAAACAGGAGTTCAGCACCTGATTACCTTTGCAGGCCTGGGCTCGGGGGAAGGCAGTCCAAGGTGCTCCAGATGCCCTGCCTGCCCACGGGAAGCTCTGCTTCTCTCCAGCTGGTGGTTGAACTGTGATGCGGTGCGACCCTGGTGTTGTGAAGTAGCCGTTCTCCGACTGGTGACGGCCTGATTCACAACACCAGCTGCTGCACGGCACCCAAGGGGGCCCCGCGACTGGGCGCCCTGCTGCCTGGCTGCTCCGCGCTCTGCCCTCCTCCAGCGACCACCTTCCACACCACCGCGTGCTGGAAAGCAAAGGCACAAGGTTAGGTCATAGGATCATAGAACGGTTTAGGATGGGAGGAACCTCAAAATCATCCAGTCCCAACCTCCAGCCACAGGCAGGATCACCTCCCACTTGAACAGGTCACTCAAGGCCTCATCCAATCTGGCCTTGAACACCTCCAGAGAGGTTGTGGAGCACAGAAGCACCCAATGTGATCTTTGATCTTTGATCACATTCTGTGATTCTCTGCTCCACAACCTCCCTGGGCAACCTGTGCCAATGTCTCACCACCCTCACTGCAAACAACCCTTTCCTAACATCCAGTTTCAATCTCCCCTCTGCCAGTTCAAACCCATTCCCCCTTGTCCTGACATTACCAGACCTTGTCAATAGTCCCTCCCCAGCCTTTCTGTAGCCCCCTTCAGATACTGGAAGGCCACTCTAAGGTCTCCTCGAAGCCTTCTCTTCTCCAGACTGCAGAGCCCCAACTCTCTCAGCCTGTCCTCATAGCAGAGCTGCTGCAGCCCTCTGAGCATCTTGGCGGCCTCCTCTGCACTGGCTCCAACAGTTCCATGTACTGCTTGTGTTGAGGGCTCTAGAACTGCACAGAGGACACCAGGTGGGGTCTGAGGGGAGCAGAGCCCAGGGGCAGAATCCCCTCCCTTGCCCTGCTGGCCACGCTGCTCTTGCTGCAGCCCAGCACAGGGTTGCTGTCTGGGCTGCACTCACATTGCAGGCTCATGTGGAGCTTTCCATCACCCCAGATCCCCAGGTCCATCAACCCCACGGGCAACATGTGTGTTTAAAGTAGGAAAGAATGAAGGTTGTATGCCAGAAAAAAGAACCCCACAACAAAATAGAAACAAGAGTGGCAAACTCACTCTGCACTCAAGATCTACTCTGTTGTAGAGGTGTGCACTGCAGCACGATGCCGGTAATGGCACAGCTGCATTCCTGCTATGCATTTCCTGCATTCTTCTCAAGAGGGATGGGGGCTTGCAAGCAGGGGAAGCAACTTAGAAACTCTGACAAGCCCTCAGAGATACAGGAGAAACAGACTGCTTGCACAGATCCCCAAACACTGTCAGAATGAACCACGTGGCTCTCTTACGCATGACACCACCATGTACACCCATGCTTCCACCTTGTCATCTCCTCTGCGGTAGGTCAGGTACCAGCAAATGTGGTCCTTTCCCAGAAGCTGTCCAATGTGTTGGCATTCAGAAAAATGTTCCCCTTCCAACAGCAGTCCTGCTGGACCTATGAATGTCCCTGTCTGCACACCCTTCATTCCCCTCCAACACACCCAGCCCTCAGGAGCTAACAGAAACCGACACAATCCACTGCTGACCAGAAAAACAAATCTTTTAAATCCACACCAGCTGGTTTGGGTTCTGGAACATTCACATTGCTCAGGGAAAAAGATTATCCCAGAATGGTAGCAGCTGAAAAGGGATCTCTGGAGATCATCTAGTTCACTCCCCTGTGAAGTGGGTTGCACAGGACTGTGTCCAAGCAGGTTTCAAATAAAGAATCATAAAGTGGTTTAGGTTGGAAGGGACCTCAAAGCTCATCCAGTTCCAACCCCTGTCATAGGCAGGGACACCTCCCACTAGAACAGGTCGCTCACGGCCTCATCCAACCTGGCCTTGAACACCTCCAGGGAGGGAGCAGCCACAACCTCCCTGGGCACCCTCCAGAGAAGACTCCACAACTTCTCTGGGTGACCTATTTTAGTGCTCAAAGGAATTTTTGCTCGTGTTGAGATGAAAACTTTATATTCCAGCTCGTGCCAGTTTCTCTCTTGCCTGCACGGGGCTGAAGATGAGCACACTGACCACTGTAGCCTGCATCCAGTGTGTCTCCTTGGCAGAAGATGAGTTCAGTGTTGCAATGCTGAACACTAAGAAACAACCCAGAGGAGAGGACAGGTTCAGGTTGTCCTGCAGCTCTCCAAAGAGACAGGTTTCTCCAGGATTCCCCTGCAAATGCTGCATGTGTGGTACAATGAAATAGTCAGATCATTCTTTAGGGGTTGCCAACTTTTCTTACGGGGTTAATTCATTAAGGCACATGCAAAAACAAGCACACAATAAACTTAATCCTGTGTATTACAGACTTCCCTCAGCAGGCCAAAAGAGAGCAGAAAGAGAAGGCATCCCAGAGGGACAAGTTATGTAATGGAGTTGCTGTAGGAACTGGAGCTACATCTCTTGAAATCTGTCCATGTGCACAGCTTTATACAGCCTCAGTCAAGCTGTAGTGGCAGATCTCTTTTATTTACAAAGCACTTTGTGGGGTTGCAGAAGACCAATGTATTTATACTTTATGTGCATCTATTGTTCAGCCTTCAACCCTGACAGGAAGAGCCTGAAAACTGAACTTGTGTTGTGGCTGGTGCTGATCAGTGGTGACACGATAATGCCAGAGGAAGGTGAATTGTCTCTCCTGAGCAGATCTGTCGCTAGGCACACTCGACAAAGCACATTGTGTCACACACACAGCCACGCCAAACGCTTTCTGTACGTTCTCTGTTCCCTGGGACACTGAAGTCTATCGCTACTACTGTGGGTGGGAAAAGAAAACCAAACTATATGAGACTCTTTCAAGGTTGTTAAAATCCTTCTGAAGCCTTTCACACAGCCTGCACTGAAGTGTCTCAAGACCAATCACAAAAAGCAGGCCACTGTATGTGCATTGCTTGTCCCCCAAAGAAGCCAATTTAAAAGCATTTTCAAGTTAAAAAACAGTATTATATATTGTGCAGATGAGAAATGAACACTTAAGCAAAGACTCTCTCTCCCCTTAATGTACCACAAGGAGGTTGGTTTTCTGCTTCTTTACCTCCTTGGTTAAGTAGTCCATTGCAGTCTTAAGAGTAGAGAATCACAGAAACATGCAGGCTGGCAAAGCCCCTCAGGATCACCAAGTCCAACCTAGAACCCTACTCTGCAAGATTCATCTTAAACCATAGCCCTAAGCACCACATCCAAACCACCCTTAAACACATCCAGGGTGGGTGACTCTACCACCTCCCTGGGGAGGTAGCTCTGAGTTGAAATGTTAACATTCTCCCATTTTTACTTAGTATGGATTTATGAACTTATTTACTGGCAATAAGTTCCACATTATTTAATGCTACACAGTTTAAAAAGTTTTCTTATGATTTCAGCTAGGTTATGCATATCTAAGTGTACAACCTCCTGAAGAGCTGAGTGACAGCTAGAAAACAGCATTCTCCCATTCTGTCCAGCCAGCTCAGTCTAGAAGCCCTGAGGTAAAACACCAAACCAAACGTTTACATTTCGTAGAATCAGCCAGGTTGGAAGAGACCTCCAAGCTCAGCCAGTCCAACCTAGCACCCAGCCCTAGCCAATCAACCAGACCATGGCACTAAGTGTCCCAGCCAGGCTTGGCTTCAACACCTCCAGCCACTCCCTGGGCAGCCCATTCCAATGCCAATCACTCTCTCTGACAACAACTTCCTCCTAACATCCAGCCTAGACCTCCCCTGGCACAACTTGAGGCTGTGTCCCCTTGTTCTGTTGCTGCTTGCCTGGCAGAAGAGCCCAACCCCACCTGGCTACAGCCTCCCTTCAGGGAGTTGTAGAGAGCAGTGAGGTCTGCCCTGAGCCTCCTCTTCTGCAGGCTGCACACCCCCAGCTCCCTCAGCCTCTCCTCATAGGCTTGTGTCCCACTAGTGCATTAGGAGAAGACTCTCATCTCCTATAAAGAAACTTCTGAAACAACAACAATAACAAAGAAACCCCACAATCAAACAACCCCCCCCCAAACCAAAACCAACACCATAGATAATCCTGCCTTGGAATCAGCACTTTTTATATCTTTGGAGACAGAAAAGCGCCATGAGAAGCCATACAAGGCAGCAAGGTTTTGTATGCTGAGTTTCCAGGCAGTGGGCAGTGCTTGGCTGGGTGCAGGGTGAGCACAGGACTTGGGACATCAACTGCAACCCCTCCCCTCAAGGTTATTACCACCCTTAATATCCTATGCAAATAGATTTCCTCGCTTTGTTCACAGCAGTCTATTAATTCAGGCCTCTTGTCTGGGACATCTTTATCCTCCGCAGGTTAATCCTGCCAAATTCCTTTGCTGTAATACATGTCACACAGCATATAATATCCAACAATGCAATTTTGCTAATCCTGTTTCATCAGCTTTGTTGCCCTGTCTGGTCAATCCAGTAGTGAAAAACTGCACATAAGGTTTTTGCCAAGATCTCTCTTGCTCTCCCCCCTCCTCCTGTGTGGTTTCAATTAAATGGTTTGAGAGCAGAACATAGCATTTGGATATCGGCCAATGTCCTTCAGAAACAGAATGTCAAGGCACTCGATTATATAGGTCTCCCAGTTCTTTCAGGCATCCCAGCTCTTCAGTCTGCTGAATTTACTCAATGCCAGTGTAAAAACATCAGCTCAAATCTCCTTTTTAAACACTCACCAGGCGTTAAGGACTTGAAGGTGGCTGAGTAGCAACGTATTTATCGCTCATTATCTTACTAAAAGATTAAACAAATGGGTAAAGACTGTCTCATTAACAGTCCTTTGTTGTCTTGTTTACTGTTTAGTGGACTCATTAACATTAATTATTAGAAGAGGAACATCAATTATTACAATAACCTTTGTCAAGCCTAGCAAATTGCCTGTTAAACAGCAAAGGGATCTGTATTTATCAGGCAGGATTTGCATGGACAGAGAGAAGGAAAAGGACCCCCCTCACATCCTGGAGGTTGCTCTAGGGCAGCAGAGATCCAGCATTGCTCGTTAAGTCTGGCATCAGCAGAGCCTTCTGCTCAAGACCCCTAGACAGAGAATGAAAAGGTAAGTAAACCCTGAGCTTAACTCCACAAGACTTGTTTACCCAGCTTTAAGTGGTGCGATGTGAACAAAGGGATCCCTGCTTCCTCTGGCGCTCCCAGGCTGTATTTATTACGCTAATTATTTTAACACAGGGAACAGCCTTCGCTCTTCCTCGTGGTCAGAGCAGCGCATATGCTTGTATAAAGATAATGCAGGCTGCAGCATCGATTTCAGGACTCTCCACCAGCGTGCTGCTAGAGCTGACTGCTTTACTGCCTCAGGTGAAGGGCTTTTTTACACCCTTACAAGATATTATGGCTCTGCTGCTCCGCTCTTTTTCCTTTCGAGAAAACCAATCCCAGGTGGAGATCATCTTCCCCTGCCTGAGCAGAGATTCCAGGCTGTATCGTTACTTTAAACACGCATATATTTCGGCAGCTCTGGCAGGAGTTAAACATCAGCAGTAGCACATCCTTTATCTGAAACACGGTGAGAAAGAAGGCTGAGTCACTGAGCTGGATCCCTCACCGACCACACTTTCTCAGCATAAATACACATCCTCCGTGCCCAAGAACAAAGTGAACCGCTACAGAAGGACGCTGAGCCAAATCCAGGGCTCATAAGATTACATTTATATACAAATAGAAACAAGGGCAGCTAAAGTGCTGCAGTTATTGCAGATACTTCCACGACTACAAGCTGTGAGCTGCTGAGAGCCAATACACAGATTTCTCCTTAACACCAGCCAAGGTTTTAAAGAGAACCTCCTGAAACTTCTGATAACCTGCCCTGTGTGGCCACCCCATGCTCAGTGTCACCAAGAGCCTTCCTCCTCTCCCCACAGCCCCACAGCTGTGCAGGCCAGCAAATCTTCCTTCTTATCATAGAATCCACCAGGTTGGAAGAGACCTTGAAGCTCATCCAGTCCAACCTAGCACCCAGCCCTGGCCAATCAACCAGACCATGGCACTAAGTGCCCCAGCCAGGCTTGGCTTCAACACCTCCAGGGACAGCGACTCCACCACCTCCCTGGGCAGCCCATTCCAATGCCAATCACTCTCTCTGCCAACAACTTCCTAACATCCAGTCTAGACCTGCCCTGGCACAGCTTGAGACTGTGTCCCCTTGTTCTGTTGCTGCTTGCTGGCAGAAGGGCCCAACCCCACCTGGCTACAGCCTCCCTTCAGGTAGCTGCAGACAGCAATGAGCTCTGCCCTGAGCCTGTTCTTCTGCAGGCTGCACACCCCCAGCTCCCTCAGCCTCTCCTCGCAGGTCTATGCTCCAGGCCCCTCACCAGCTTTGTTGCCCTTCTCTGGATGCATTCCAGTATCTCAACATCTCATCTTGCCACCCCTTGTAGCGCATTGGCTCTGCCTGTATCTCCATGCCAATTAACAAGTGAAACAATTAAGCTGCTTGTTAATTTAGTGATTCTGGCCCTACATCCTCCTGGCCAGAGAGAGGTAAGTAGAGACGGTGTAGCCTGCTACCTCGGCATGGATTTGTGCTGACAGGACAGTCCATCTGTCTTCACGTCTTTAGACAGCTGTGCTTACCTAGCAGAATGTAAATATCTCTGAACTTTGCTTACTGGATAAAAGGCAGCATTAGTTTCCTATTGCATTTCCTCCTACAAGATCAATCATACATGCAGGCTAGACACAGCATCCCTATGTTTGTAATTAATCTCGGGAAGGAAGAACATCTCTAATCGATTGCTGTATTTGTATGCAGCCTTCCTGCATGAGAGGGAGTAGGAGAGAAGAAAAGCTGGTAACAGAATCATAATCAGCAGATCCCTTAGCAAAGGGCTGGAATGTGCTCTACATGCTCAGCAAGATGCATTTTAGTGAGGTGATTCTCTACTGAAAAAAAATCACCTTGCACTCAGTGTTGACCATGAACACTGGGGAACTTCAGGATTGCTTTCAGATATCCTGACGTAAGGACTTTGTCTCAGCACGGTGAAATTCAAACGGATTTGCTGGCACTTCTTCTCTGGTGTTTATACCAAACTAATACCTGTGTATTTCAAAATAACCTTTCAGATGCTTTACTTTCCACTGAGTGCTATTGATTGCAGCCAAAGCAAGTGAACAGCGCAGGGTTTGTACACTGCCCTGTTTGTGCATACAGGACTCCTTCCTGACAATGCATCATTCACAAAGGACATCTTCTCATTTTTCTTACTGTGTATGGAAATGTTCAAAATCCAGACAAAAGAAACATTTCTCAAAATACAACCCAACCCCCCCTGTATGTCACCCTTCTAGGTCATTGCTTTATGGAGAGCAAGTGATTGGCATTGGCATGGGCTGCCCAGGGAGGTGCTGGAGTCGCTGTCTCTGGAGGTGTTCAAGAAAAGCCTGGCTGGGGCACTTAGTGCCATGGTCTGGTTGATTGGACAGGACTGGGTGCTAGGTTGGACTGGATGAGCTTGGAGGTCTCTTCCAACCTGCTTGATTCTGTGATTCTGTCTTTTGAAAGAAAGAGACGTGTGCAGTCATCGCCCAGAAACTGGAACCAGTGAGCACAGGGACTTACCAAACAGTGGTAAAAAAATAAAACCAAACCCACAAACAAACCTACAAACCTTGAGTGCTGTGTCCAGTTCTGGGCTCCTCAACTCAAGAGAGATGTTGAGGTGCTGGAATGTGCCCGGAGAAGCATGACAAAGCTGGGGAGGGCCTGGAGCACAGCCTTGTGAGGAGAGGCTGAGGGAGCTGGGGGTGTGCAGCCTGCAGAAGAGGAGGCTCAGGGCAGAGCTCATTGCTGTCTGCAGCTACCTGAAGGGAGGCTGTAGCCAGGTGGGGTTGGTCTCTTCTGCCAGGCAAGCAGCAACAGAACAAGGGGACACAGTCTCGAGCTGTGCCAGGGCAGGTCTAGGCTGGATGTTAGGAGGAAGTTGTTGTCAGAGAGAGTGATTGGCATTGGAATGGGCTGCCCAGGGAGGTGGTGGAGTCGCTGTGCCTGGAGGTGTTGAAGCAAGCCTGGGTGGGGCACTTAGTGCCATGGTCTGGTTGATTGGGCAGGGCTGGGTGCTAGGTTGGGCTGGATGAGCTTGGACGTCTCTTCAACCTGGCTGATTCTATGATTCTAAGAGTGCAGCCTTCGCATATCTTCCCATAAAGGCCTGGACAGTGATGCCTCCCTGCTAGAAACTCCTTATTGGAAGAAACCTCACACCCGTGTGCCAAGGAGCTTGCTTTCACCTGGGAAAGCTGTGACTCATTACCAGGTTACCTGTTCATTGTTCAGAGGCACCACTACCATCAAAAGCAATGACAAATCACCCGTTTGAATATTTTTCATCTCTCTTCACCCATGCCTCATGTGACAGAGACACAGCCCCTGGACAAGTGGTGCTGGCACCTAACCTGAAATCGTGGGCACTTCAGGAAAAGCATTTGGATGCCCATCAGCCTCCTGCCTCTTCCTTCCTCCTGGCTGCAGCGTAGAACATCATATTGTCCTCCCTTGAGGCTAACCGGACCATTTTAATGAGAACAATAAGATTACAGGCTGTGAAAAGAAAACACTGCTGATGTCTATTCCGCTCATAGGTTTGCTGAGAAGTGTAAATACAAGGACACAAACACAGGCAGTTGGTGTCTCTCCCTGGCTTCTGCCGTATTAACTGCTTCTGCCTGACCCTGCACATAACCCAACTAATCATTTCCTTCTAACTCTGCTTGCTGATTCTTCCAACTCACCTTGCACATAAGGCAGACTCGGGGATAAGGGAAGGGGGTGGAAAGAAGGTGGTTGGGAGCCCCTCCTGGGCACTCTGGTTTCTGGGAGGGCTGTTGTGTTTCTGTATTACCTTTGACTTGTCTGTTTCTGTCTGTAGCTGTAACTATTGTAACTCTCTGCTTCTATCTTGTGCTGAGCTGCTAATATAAGGCTTCATTCCTTTACTTTCCAGCCATCTGAGTCTAGTCTGGGTGAATTCATTGTGTGTGTGTGGAGTGGGTAACTCCCAGAACCACTACACATGGGGTTCCACAGCCTTGTGGTGAGTAGAGGCTCAGCTGCTTGCACTGCTCTATGTGTGCCTCCTCTCTGCTACTCCTTTATCACAGAAGTCCTGGCTGAAAATCATAACAGTGCAGCAATTCAGCAAGCAGCATCCCACCCCCCTCATCTTCTGTAAGGCAGCACTACTGAGCACTGTCTTCAGTGACAGAGGCGGGGAGGGCTCCCTGCCTCTCCTGCTTTGCTCAGTCCCTGGTGTTTGACATTCTCAGGTGAATCTCAGTTGCTCCCTCTTTTAAAAGATGCTGTTTTGCAAACAATGACTGCTAAAATCTAGGTCCTGTTCAAACATCCAGCATTTCATAAGATGCATAGATGCAGTCTGGCCACGAGCCACTGGCAGTATCAAATACAAATGTGGGAAGTATTTGACTAAAGAGCAACTGGTAAGCCCAGGGCTGGGTACAGAGTGTTAACCTCTGCTTTCTCTCTGTGCTGCTTTAACAGAGGACTTAAGACACTTGGCTGACTTGGAAGTTTTGAGGCCTCGCCAATTGCCTTCAGGCTGCAAATCTTCGAAGATGAGATTTTCCTGTGGTGTTTTGACTTTTCTGGCTGAGATCCAGAGGGCTCAGAGGAGCAGACAGAACAGAATTATTTTAAATGGTAAAGCCAATAATACACTCACTGCACGTCCTGACAAAAGCTTGCACGGAGGGCAAGTGTGTAAAGGGTCAACCCTCCTGGGGGTGGTCTGAATCTGACCCCAGGTCCTCCTGCCTCCTCCCTGGGGGTGGTCTGACCCTGACCCCAGGTGCAGTGGTTAGCCCACTCCCACTGCCTGGCTGGACCCCTATAAAAACAGAGGAACTTGCTGTTTCTCTTTCAGCCCTGCCTGCCTGCCTGATAGCAGCACCCTTGTTCCTGCTGCTCCTGGTTTTTTTTGCCATGTGGACACCTTACCACATGGTGGGACAACCACCCTCTGAATCCACTTCCATCCATTGCCATCAATTGGGTTGTATATATATATTGTACCTTGTTGCCTTTCCCTGTACCTTTTTGTAACTCTCTTTACCTATAAGTTGGGGCTGTTCAGTCTGGAGCAGAGGAGGCTCCCAGGTGACCTTCTTGTGGCCTTCCAGGAGCTGAAGGAGGCTACAAAAAGCTGGGGAAGGACTTTTCAGGCTGTCAGGAAGTGACAGGACTGGGAGGAATGGAGCAAAGCTGGAGGTGGGGAGAGTCAGCCTGGACATGAGGAGGAAGTTGTTGAGCATGAGAGTGGGTTGGAATGAGTTGCCCAGAGAGGTGGTTGAGGCCCCATGGCTGGAGGTGTTTAAGGCCAGGCTGGATGAGGCTGTGGGCGGCCTGCTCTAGGGTAGGGTGTCCCTGGGCATGGCAGGGGGGTTGGAACTGGCTGATCCTTGTGGTCCCTTCCAACCCTGACTGATTCTATGATTATTGCTAAAGTTTTTTTTTTCCCTTTTAACTTCCAAATCAAAGCAAGACTATTCTTAGGGTGTTTTACCCTTTTTTCCTCTCTACATCTAATTCCTGCCTTTCCAAAAGGGGGAGCAGGGAAGGCATCCTGTTATTGTATTGTTCTGTTAGGTATTTGGGTCTCTGGAAGCTGAACTCACACCAATACATTAATAAACAGATGTGATGGTGTCTCAGTTCTAATGTGAATTTCCCAGAGACTCAAAATATATATAGCTAACAGAACCAATACCATTACAGGATGCCTTCCCCTCTCCTCCCTTTGGAAAGAAACGAATTAGATGTAGAGAGGAAAAGGTGAAACACACCCAAATAAAGTCTCACTTTGATTTGGAAGTTAAAAGAGAAAACTTTAACAATAAATAAAAAGGTGTTTGAGGTAGGGCAGTTACAAAGAGGAACAGGGAAGGGAAAACAAGATAATATATATACATATATATACACGAGCAGACTGATAGCAGTGGGTTTGTGCAGCAGGCAGTGAAACCCAGAGCGGCAGGAGCAGAGGTGTGGCGCTGGGAGGAAGGCAGGAGAGCAGCAGCGGGAAGTGCCTCCGCCCTCAGAGGGGCCAGACGGGAAGTGGGAGCCCGGGGCCAGGCTCAGGCCCACCAGCAGCAGGACTTGGGGTCAGGGGAGATCACTCCCCTGGAGGGTTAACCCTTTGGAGATGGTTTGGGAGATACCCACACCCCCACTTTAGTGAAATCACCCAGGCCAGACTCAGCCGACTGGAAAGTTAAGGGATGGAGCTTTATACTCACAGCTCAGCACAAGATACAAGCAGAGAGTTACAACAGTTACAGCTACAGACAGAAACAGACAAGGTAAAGGTAATACAGAAACACAACAGCCCTCCCAGAAACCAGAGTGCCCAGGAGGGGCTCCCAACCACCCTTCCACCTTCTTTCCACCCCTCTGCCTTATCCCAGAGTCTGCTTTACGTGCAAGGTGAGGTTGGAGGATCAGCCAGGGGGATTAGAGGCAGAATTAGTTGGGTTACACAGCAGAGGCCCAGGGGGAAAAAAACCCCACAGGCACTGACTCTAATAGACATTCTCACACACTCTGTTATCTGTGTTTGTGTTCTTGTTTACACACATCTCAGCAAGCCTGTGAGTGCAGCAGACCCCAGCATTGTTTCCTTTATACAGCCTATCATCTAATTTTTCTCACTAAAATATTCCAGTTAGGCTCAAACCAGCACAAAAGGAAGAGAATTTTCCTTTTCCCTCGACATCACTGTGCTTTGCTCCTATGGGTATTGCTCTCAAAACTGTAAGATCAATAAATGCTCATGTTCTTCACCCTGCCATTATTTTTCCATCCTGATGACTGAAGAGAGGGTCCTTCTCTTCACCTCTCTTCCTAAACAAAATTGAAGACTAGTACTAATGCTAGTGCCTCCCTCCTTCCTGTCATGGTAGGGCATAAATCCTGCCAGGCTGGTTTAACCCTTGCTCTCCTCCTCCTGTTGCAGGTTTAGGAGTGGAGTTGAATGGCTCCAGCAAAGCCCTGAGGGCTAAGGGCTTAGCACCACCTGTCAGGTGTCTTGTGTGCCCCTCAACGTGCCTGTGAGGTCACACGAGGCAGGAAGCTTTGAATTCATTGCCCAGAACAATGCTGGCAGTGCCTTTGGGCCAGTTTCATTTTCAAACTGATGTATTTCATGGGGGTGAGTTAGAAACTGCCTTTCTGCACTGAGCCTTTCTGCACTGAGCCTGCACCGGCAGCAGCAGCACCTCATTCGCGGCTCCTTAACTGGGAATCAAGGCGGCCAAGTGTATGCAGCTGGCACCAGCTCAGCAGCAGCAGCTCAGCTCTTCTCTCCTTCCTTCTGCCTGGAATAGTTTGTATTTTACCCCAGGATCACAATTGTGAGTTTTGGAAGTGTCTTTGTACAGGACTCAGGGACCAAAGCATTGTGAGTACATCTGCTGGAGTTACTGCTAAGGCTCCACAACAGAGTTAGAATTTCCCTGTTTTCACCTTCCTATTTTCCAAGTTCTGAGTGATTGAACTGTGTAATTCTCTGCTTATAAACACTCTTTGTGCAGCTACTTCCTGTGGACAGAAAGTACAAAGAATCTCAGGGTATGTTCCCAAATGTTTGAATATTAATAATAAAAAATAATATTCACAGAGAAATTAACAGCCATAGCTCACAACAGGTTATTAACTTCTACCACATTGCCCTCTGCCAAATGCCACAGCTAACTTCAGCTGTTGTCCACCATACCTTTAATTTATACAGCCAAGTCACAGTCCAGGTATGAGGAGAGCTAACATAATGTGATGGCCAAGTTAACAGAAGGTCAGAGGCTCACAGGATGTAAGGGGTTGGAAGGGACACAAAGAGATCATCCAGTCCAACCCCCGTGCCAGAGCAGGACCACAGAATCTAGCTCAGGTCACACAGGAACACATCCAGACAGGCCTTGAAAGTCTCCAGAGAAGGAGACCCCACAACCTCTCTGGGGAACCTGTTCCAGTGCTCTGTGACCCTTATAGTCAAGTTCCCCCTTGTGTTGAGCTGGAACAGGAGTGCTGCAGCTTCCAACCATTGCTCCTTGTCCTATCCCAGGGAGCAGTGAGCAGAGCCTGTGAGCCTGTCCCCCCCTCCTGACCCCCAGCCCTCAGATGTTTATAAACATTGATTAGGTCTAATAAAGCTGTAGAAAATAGAGGTGTGGTGCCTCTCCCCACAGAACTGCTACAGTCTTCATGGGGTAGGAAGCATATTCAGCATTTGGGACAATACCTCAGGGATCAACAAGGCTGTTGTAGGTCAGAACAAAGGCACAACTTAAAGATGCAGAGATTATTGGACAAGGTTTGCAGAACCTATCATTTCTCTCTTCAGTCAGAGATACCAGATGCCCATTACTGCATGAGCAAGGAAAAAAATAAAGAATATATGCATTAAGAAGACAGCAGTGAGAAATTCAGGGCTATGAGCTTGTACAAATACAGTCTTGTTGGCAAAGGGGGTTAATCATAGAATCAATCAGATTAGAAGAGACCTCCAAGTTCATCCAGTCCAACCTAGCACCCAGCCCTGGCCAGTCAACCAGACTATGGCACTAAGTGCCCCAGCCAGGCTTGGCTTCAACACCTCCAGGGACAGTGACTCCACCACCTCCCTGGGCAGCCCATTCCAATGCCAATCAGTCTCTCTGCCAACAACTTCCTCCTAATATCCAGCCTAGACCTCCCCTGGCACAACTTGAGACTGTGTCCCCTTGTTCTGTTGCTGGGTGCCTGGCAGAAGAGCCCAACCTCACCTGGCTACAGCCTCCCTTCAGGTAGCTGCAGACAGCAATGAGGTCTGCCCTGAGCCTCCTGTTCTGCAGGCTGCACACCCCCAGCTCCCTCAGCCTCTCCTCACAGGGCTGTGCTCCAGGCCCTCCCCAGCTTTGTTGTGCTATTTCAGGCACATTCCAGTACCTCAACATCTCTCTTGAATTGAGGAGCCCAGAACTGGACACAGCACTCAAGGTGTGGCCTGAGCAGTGCTGAGCACAGGGGCAGAAGAACCTCCCTTGTCCTGCTGCCCACACTGCTCCTGAGCCAGCCCAGGATGCCATTGGCTCTGCTGCCCACCTGGGCACACTGCTGCCTCAGCTTCAGCTCCTCTCTACCAGCACCCCCAGGTCTATCTCTGCCTGGCTGCTCTTAGCCACTCTGTCCCCAGCCTGTAGCATAAAAGGTTGGAAATCACATCCTTTACAGTCTTTCAGGTACATTACACTGAGATCAGAAATATCAGAGAAGTTAACCAGAGGTCTGACACTGCTCCTTCTTAGGGAAAAAAAAGAGAATGTGGAAGAGTTTGGGGTCTCTCTCTGCTGTTTGTTATGTTTCTTTCACAAATAGCCACCCTTCCATCCCAGACCTGCAGAGGTTGGAAATGCACATTTCACAAAGCAGGCAGGAAGACTGTAACAATTAGCAATTCAGTTCTGTTGAAGCCAGATAAAAAACATAATCAGCATAAGAATTCAAATTATATCCCTAATGAAATGTATTTTCTGGTCCTAGATTTCCCTGCCCCCTTCCCCCTCCAACACACCGAAACAATCAACCCAAAGCAACTGGTAAGGATAAGCATGCAGGATCTGCCCTTTCCTTTGCAGAGATGACACTGCAGCTGAGGCTAGTGCAAGCCAGCTGCACAGAGCCAGCCCCTCTTTTGTTACCCAGCTAGTGAAAATACACCAACCAAAGTGCAAATACTGCAGAGATTTCCCATGAAAGATGCACACTTGAGAGAGAATCACATATGGTCAGTTGTACCACAGAAGCAAACCCACAGTCCTAAATCCAGCTGGTCTCCCTTATGACAACAGGATATGTCTGTCTAGCAGTAGTCACTGAAAGAACAAAGTAATCCAGGGTCTGGAAGATAAGTTGGTAGGAGGCATGTTTGAGGATTTCAGCTTAATTAATTGCAATGGATTTTATTATCTCTGCCTTCGATTTTGCTCTGTGTTCTGCTCTTTTCAGAACTTTTTCTGTTCTCCACTAGTGAACAGAATATAATCAGGGAGAAAATCGCGAAAATCACAAGTAAGAGTTCAGGCATCAACAAAACCCCAACAGCACAGCAGAACCACCATGTATTTGGTATCCTCACTATACAATAGTCATGTCTTTGTATGTGTGTGCTATTGAGGCACTGTTTAACACAAGCGAGCACAAGTATCTGAAGATGAGAATCAGTAACTAGAGACATGTGCTGGTTTGAGGCTAATTGGAATATTTTAGTGAGAAAAATTAGATGCTAGGCTGTGAAAAAGAAACAGTGCTGATGTCTGCTGCACTCATAGGCTTGCTGAGATATATAAAAACAAAGACACAAACGTAGACAAGACAGTCAGAGTCTGTGTCTCTGCCTGGCTTCTGCTGTATTAACTGCTTCCAGCTGGATCTGTGTAACCCAAATCATTCTTCTGCTTCTAACCTCCCTTGCTGATCCTTCCAACTCACTTTGCATGTAAGGCAGATTCTGGGACAAAGCAGTCTGAGTCTGTGTCTCTGCCAGGCTACTGCTGTATTAACTGCTTCTTGCTGGATCTGTGTAATCCAACTCATTCTTCTGCTTTGAACCTCCCTTGACGATCCTTCCAGCTCACTTTGCATATAAGGGAGGGGTTGGAAAGAAGGCAGAAGGGTGGTTGGGAGCCCCTCCTGGGCACTCTGATTGTTGGGAGGAGCCTTTTGTTTCTGTATTACTTTTAACTTGTATACTACTGCATATAGCTGTAAATGTCTGTAAGATATGGTGAATATCTGCTTGTGTCTTGTGCTGAGCTGTGAATATAAAGCTTCATTCCTTAACTCCCAGCTGGCTGATTCTAGTCTGGGTGAACTCATGGTGGGGGGAGGGTGGCTGGGCAACTCCCAGAACCACTACAAGACATAGGTGCAAAAACATAGCCACGTGCAAGTAGGATGCTCAGCAATAAAGTTAAGCTCAGGTCATTTATACATTTTTTTCCTTCCCCAGCAGAGCTGCCAATAGATGTAGTCCTGTCATCACCACAGGCTCCTGCGACGCTATCATGGGTATTCTGTGTGTGTGCACGTGTGCAGGCAGCTTTGTGAGCGTTTGTCTGCAAGAGTACAAAAGGTGTCCTGCCTTCTGCACTGGCTCGTGTCATAGCATTTTGAAAGACAAAAACAGCTCCTGCCTTTAATATGCTGGTATCGGAGGCATCTGCCTTGGGGGAGGGTGTTATGGCCACCTAGCAGACACCTAGATGAGATACGCTCTTCTTTGGAGAGATATTGCCACAAAGCACTGGGGAGACGGAAGGGATGCTTAGCTAATAGATGCGCATAATTACTAATCTGCAACGTTCCTTAATGGGAGATTTTGACAGACAGCGCTGAGAGGTAGCAGTAAGACCTGCAATAGTGCTGCTGAGGTTGTCACTCATTCTCCTGGAATCCTCCAAGCTTAATTTTTATTAGCTATAATTCTTTTCCCTCACCTTCGACAAATATTTGATTCGACAGAGACGCTGAGGTGCTGGAAGGTGTCCAGAGAAGGGCAGCAAGGCTGGGGAGGGGCCTGGAGCACAGCCCTGTGAGGAGAGGCTGAGGGAGCTGGGGGTGTGCAGCCTGCAGAAGAGGAGGCTCAGGACAGACCTCGTTGCTGTCTGCAACTACCTGAAGGGAGGCTGTAGCCAGGTGAGGTTGGGCTCTGCTGCCAGGCAAGCAGCAACAGAACAAGGGGACACAGCCTCAAGCTGTGCCAGGGCAGGTCTAGGCTGGATGTTAGGAGGAAGTTGTTGGCAGAGAGAGTGATTGGCATTGGAATGGGCTGCCCAGGGAGGTGGTGGAGTCACTGTTCCTGGGGATGTTGAAGCCAAGCCTGGCTGGGGCACTTAGTGCCATGGTCTAGTTGATTGGCCAGGGCTGGGTGCTAGGTTGGCCTGGATGAGCTTGGAGGTCTCTTCTAGCCTAGCTGATTCTATGATGCCAGCCCATCACTGCCCCCCCCTTCACAAGCAGTATGTCAGAACACAAACATGCATCCAGATTTCCCTTGTCTGCATGTGCTGAGCAGGAGAAGTGCAGCACAACCAGGCAGAGGTGCTTCTACCGGAGGAGAGTGCTGTTCCTGTTGTGAGAGAGCTTAATGTAAAGAGGGCACTACAGAAATGAAACAGACCTGCCCTTATAGAAACCCAATTCCTGCCTATGGTGGAAAACTCAAGGGGAGAGAGGTTGTTGCCGTCCTGGGAGACTGTTATCCCCATCCACAAGAAGGGTCGGATGGAGGAACCTGGGAACTACAGACCTGTCAGCCTGACCTCAGTGCCAGGGAAGCTGATGGAACAGGTTATCTTGGGGGTGATAACAGCCCCAAGATGGGATGGCAAAGGGCACAGGTCCAGCCAACATGGATTCAGGAAGGGCAGATCCTGCCTCTCCAACCTGATCTCCTTCTGTGATCAGGTGAGCCGCTTGGTGGATGTGGGGAGGCCTGTGGATGTGGTCTGTCTGGACTTCAGCAAGGCCTTTGACACTGTCCCCCACAGCAAACTGCTGGCTAAGCTGTCAGCCCATGGCTTGGATGGCAACACTCTGTGCTGGGTGAGGAACTGGCTGGAGGGCTGAGCCCAGAGAGTGGTGGTGAATGGTGCCACATCCAGCTGGTGGCGGTCACTAGTGGTGTCCCTCAGGGATCAGTGCTGGGCCCCATCCTCTTTAACATCTTCATAGATGATCTGGATGAGGGCATTGAGTCAGTCATCAGCAAGTTTGCAGATGACACCAAGCTGGGGGCTGATGTGGCTGGGTTGGAGGGCAGAAGGGCTCTGCAGCGGGACCTTGACCGCCTGGACAGATGGGCAGAGTCCAAGGGGATGGCATTCAATGGCTCCAAGTGCCGGGGGCTGCACTTTGGCCACAACAACCCCATGCAGAGATACAGGCTGGGGTCGGAGTGGCTGGAGAGCAGCCAGACAGAGAGGGATCTGGGGGTGCTGATTGATACCCGCCTGAACATGAGCCAGCAGTGTGCCCAGGTGGCCAAGAGAGCCAATGGCATCCTGGCCTGCATCAGGAATGGTGTGGCCAGCAGGAGCAGGGAGGTCATTCTGCCCCTGTACTCTGCACTGGTTAGACCACACCTTGAGTACTGTGTTCAGTTCTGGGCCCCCCAGTTTAGAAGGGACATTGAGATGCTTGAGCGTGTCCAGAGAAGGGCAACGAGGCTGGTGAGAGGCCTCGAGCACAGCCCTACGAGGAGAGGCTGAGGGAGCTGGGATTGTTTAGCCTGGAGAAGAGGAGGCTCAGGGCAGACCTTATTGCTGTCTACAACTACCTGAGGGGGGGTTGTAGCCAGGAGGAGGTTGCTCTCTTCTCTCAGGCAGCCAGCACCAGAACAAGAGGACACAGCCTCAAGCTGCGCCAGGGGAAGTTTAGGCTTGAGGTGAGGAGAAAGTTCTTCCCTGAGAGAGTCATTGGCTACTGGAATGGGCTGCCCAGGGAGGTGGTGGAGTCGCCGTCCCTGGAGCTGTTCAAGGCAGGACTGGATGTGGCACTTGGTGCCATGGTCTAGCCTTGAGCTCTGTGGTGAAGGGTTGGACTTGATGACCTGTGAGGTCTCTTCCAACCCTGATGATACTGTGATACTAATCAGCCTATCTCAGACTGAAAAATGGCTGACTGTGTTCTGCTGTCAGTATCAGACCTGCAATACCATATGCACCAGTTGGGTGTAATATAAGACACATGAAACTCAGAGGTGAGTGACTGACCCTGTTTCTCTGTGCTTCTCCTCTGCATCCCTGCATGCCAGCACAGCTGAGGGCAAGATTTCTGATTCTTGCTATTCCTGTCCTGGAGAGGCAGGGTGGCCTGATTCACTGCTCAGCTGGTTTTGCTTCTGTTATTTCAGGGGATGGCCTAGATGTGCTGCAAAGAATTAACCCCTCACCTTCCTCCTCACACTCACTCTTCTATTGCAAAGTGCAACATTGAAAGAAACAACTATGACACCACTGGCACCTTGCTGCCAGTGACAATGCTTGGCACAAAGCACGAGAAGCTGAAGCCCTGCTTGCAGACCATGTGGAGTATTTCAAAGCAGCATGCTTTTGGATTTTGGTCCTGTCATGTCTTTGCCTTTCCACAATACCTGGCCACTCCTGCAGGTGATCGTGCTTCTAAAATCACAGAACCACAGAATGTCAGGGGCTGGAAGGGACTTCAAAAGTTCATCCAGTCCAGCTCCCCTGCCAGGGCAGGATCTCCTGTGCCACAGGAACACATCCAAGCAGGGTTTGAATATCTCCAGAGAGGGAGAATCCATAACCCCGCTGGGCAGCCTGTTCCAGGGTTCTCTCACCCTCACAGGGAAAAAATTCCTCCTCATGTTTACATGAAACCTCCTATGCCTCAGCTTCCACCCATTGCCCCTTATCCTGGCACCGGGCATCACCCAACAGAGCCTGGCTCCAGCCTCCTGGCACTCACCCTGCACATATTGAGGTCACCTCTCAGTCTCCTCTTCTCCAAGCAGCACAGCCCAAGCTCCCTCAGGCTCTCCTCATAAGGAAGATGTTCAACTTCCCTAATCATCTTTGTGGCTCTGTGCTGGACTCTCTCAAGCAGCTCCCTGTCAGGCACCGAGGTCTGAGGGCAGTAACCTACACTCTTCCAACCATGGTTCAAGATGAAAAAGCATTTGTGGCATACCAGGAGCCCTGTCAAGCATTGCAAACATATTGTGAAGGGTTTGATAAACACAACAAAAGGAGTTTCTTAAATTCACCATTCCCTGTATAGGTGGCCTGAGAAAGATTGTTGTGAATTGGTGAGTAAATAGAAGTGTAGCTGCAAATAATGAAAGGACATAATTAATACAGGGATGATGACTAGAGTGCTGTGTTTTGAGTGGGTTTGAGGCAGATGTGAAACAGGTGCCAATCACTCTCTCTGGGAAGAACTTCCTTCTAGCATCCAGAGCTGGACATGAAGAACATGCACTTGTGTAACCAACTGCCATGTCAAGCATCTTCCCTCCTCACATGCAGCTAGGTCAGGCAAACTGTTTTCCTTTCCAGCCTACAAGAAACAAAACCTTATTAAAGCCTGCAGANGTTAAGGGACCTTGAGAAGAGAAGACTGAGAGGGGATCTAATCATCATGTTTATAAACACCTGAGGGCTGGGGGTTAGGAAGGGGGGGACAGGCTCTGCTCACTGCTCCCTGGGATACGATGCTAGATGTAAGCTGCAGCACAGGAGGTTCCAGCTCAACACAAGGAGGAATTTCTTGACTGTAAGGGTCACAGAGCACTGGCACAAGCTCCCCAGAGAGGTTGTGGAGTCTCCTTCTCTGGAGCCTTTCAAGGCCTGTCTGGATGTGTTCCTGTGTGATCTGAGCTGGATTGTTATGGTCCAGCTCTGGCATGGGGGTTGGACTTGATGATTTCTTTGTGTCCCATCCAACCTCTGACATCCTGTGAGCCTATCACCTCCAGGGAGAAAACAAGCACTGGCTATGTGCAAGAACTCCCTTCCAGCTGGTTTCACCCCAAATGCCAATGTGGATGGCCATGCCACATCCCCTGCCTCTGTGCTCGGGCATCTCTATAGTGCACATGATGTGCTTGCAGGGTAACTCCTGCGTCTGTTTGCCAGTCACAGACCTACCTACTGCATCTCTCCCAGTTTCAGGCAAATAAACTAATTACAGCAATGTTCCAGGAGAAACTTCCTCTTCAATTTACCTTGCTAGTTGTACAGCACACAAGGATGAAGAATCTCGGTTTGCTCCAGATGAGCCCATTAGGTCTATCAATAAATTACAATGCCAAAAATAACAACAACAACAAAACCAGCAACAGTGTCTGAAACTCCACCAGCAAAAAAGCATTAAGAAAAAAAAAAAAAAAGAAGAAAGCTGCTGTGCAAGGCTTGCATGAGCTGTATTCTTGCATG
>WAAF01019191.1:1212-14238 GCA_013400475.1 Tricholaema leucomelas
GTTGGAGCCAGTCCAGAGGAGGCCACCAAGATGCTGAGAGGGCTGCAGCAGCTCTGCTATGAGCACAGGCTGAGAGAGTTGGGGCTCTGCAGCCTGGAGAAGAGAAGGCTTCCAGGAGACCTTGGAGTGGCCTTCCAGGAGACCTTGGAGTGGCCTTCCAGGATCTGAAGGAGGCTACAGGAAGGCTGGGGAGGGACTATTGACAAAGTCTTGTACTGACAGGATGAGGAGGAATGGGTTTGAAGTGTCAGAGGGGAGATTCAAAGTGGCTGTTAGGAAGAAGTTGTTTGCAGTGAGGGTGGTGAGACACTGGCACAGGTTGCCCAGGGAGGTTGTGGAGCACAGAAGCACAGAAGGTGACCTTTGATCAGATTCTGTGTTTCTGTGTTCCACAACCTCCCTGGAGGTGTTTAAAGCCAGGCTGGATGAGTCCCTGAGCAACCTGTTCTAGTGGGAGATATCCCTGCCTATGGCAGGGCGTGTTTGGAACTGTCTGAGCTTTGAGGTCCCTTCCAACCCAAACCACTCTGTGATTCTATGATTAAGGCTGGAAAAGACTTCCAATATCTGCCCTTATACCCAACACCTCCACGAGCACCCCATACTCTGCTCCATAATACACCATTCCTGCATCCAGAAGGTTCTTCCCAGAGTCCATATAGATCCTTAAGGGTGGCAAAATTGCTTGAGAGGGGAAAAAATAACCTTGTTTGAGCAGCTTTAATGGGATCTCATTTCTGGATCTCTATGAATTATTTAGATGACCACAGCCATAAATGACCATCATTGCATTTGATGGGAAAAAAAACCCAGAAGCTGTGTGTTACTGCCCTGCAGGAGCTGGATTGATGTTTGATCAGGGCTTTCCTTGGAACTCAGCCACCTTTGAACAAAACCTTTGTCACTTTGTTGAGGTTAACCTCTCTGACTTCATTGCTGAAGGTCTCCATTTCTTCCTAATTCTGGTGAAAAAAAGGTCATTGCTGTGCTGTGCCAAACAGGGATTTCATAGAACCATAGAATCAAGCAGGTTGGAAGAGACCTCCAAGCTCATCCAGCTCAACCTAGCACCCAGCCCTGTCCAGTCACCTAGACCATAGAATCATAGACTCATAGAATCAAGCAGGCTGGAAGAGACCTCCAAGATCATCCAGCTCAACATAGCACCCAGCCCTATCCAGTCATCTAGACCAAGAATCATAGAATCAAGCAGGTTGGAAGAGACCTCCAAGCTCAACCAGCCCAACCTAGCACCCAGCCCTGTCCAGTCATCTAGATCATAGAATCATAGAATCAACTAGGCTGGAAGAGACCTCCAAGATCATCCAGCTCAACATAGCACCCAGCCCTATCCAGTCATCTAGACCAAGAATCATAGAATCACAGAATCAAGCAGGTTGGAAGAGACCTCCAAGCTCAACCAGCCCAACCTAGCACCCAGCCCTGTCCAGTCATCTAGATCATAGAATCATAGAATCAACTAGGCTGGAAGAGACCTCCAAGATCATCCAGCTCAACATAGCACCCAGCCCTATCCAGTCATCTAGACCAAGAATCATAGAATCACAGAATCAAGCAGGTTGGAAGAGACCTCCAAGCTCAACCAGCTCAACCTAGCCCCCAGCCCTGTCCAATCAACCAGACCATGGCACTAAGTGCCCCAGCCAGGCTTTTCTTGCCCACCTCCAGGGACAGTGACTCCATCACCTCCCTGGGCACAGTGTATAGGACCACACAATCTAGCTCAGAGCACCCAGGCACACATCCAGCCAGGCCTTGAAAGCTTCCAGCCTCCACTTGTGCATGCTGTTAAAGCAGTTCTCCCAACCAGACATCGCAGCCACAACATCTTTGTTCGGGGCTGTAAATCAGCAGTAAAGAGATGAAAATTCAATCTGGGGTTCTCAATAACACTGCCCAAGAGGAGAAGATAAAGAGCAAAGGGAATCAGACCTCAGTCTCAGGCTGGCAGCTTTCAAAAGGATAAGCATCAGGAAATTGGCCATTAAAGCAAAGGGGCTGGGGTGCCTGCTGACAGCCTGTGCCACGCTGCCAACCACCCAAGGCAGAGCTACCAGAAGTGTCTCAGCAGTTCAGGGAAATGTCGTGGCTAATCTGGAGGCAGATGAAGTATCTGAAAGCAATAAGTAAGGCAGTGCTTCACAGCCTGCAGGCAGCAGCCAACCACAACCAAGCTGCACCAATTCAGACAAGGAGATCAGGCAGCACTTGGATGGCCTCAAACAACGTAGAATCAGGCAGGGTTGGAAGGGAGCGTAAGGGTCATCTAGTTCCAACCTTAGCAGTGTTCAGTGACAGGGCAAGGGCCACTAGGCACACAGTGCAACCAAGAGGTTCCATCTGGAGATGAAGAAAAATGGGTGAGGGTGGTAAAATCACAGAATCATAGCATCAGGTAGGGTTGGAAGGGAGCAGAAGACCATCTAGTTCCAACCTTAGTAGTGTTCAGTGACAGGGCAAGGGGCACTGGGCACAAAGTGCAAGGACAAGGGGCACTGGGCACACAGTGCAACCAAGAGGTTCCATCTGGAGATGAAGTAAAATGGGTGAGGGTGGTAAAATCATAGAATCATAGCATCAGGTAGGGTTGGAAGGGAGCAGAAGACCATCTAGTTCCAACCTTAGTAGTGTTCAGTGACAGGGCAAGGGGACTGGGCACAAAGTGCAAGGACAAGGGGCACTGGGCACACAGTGCAACCAAGAGGTTACATCTGGAGATGAAGTAAAATGGGTCAGGGTGGTGAAACCATAGAATCATAGCATCAGGCAGGGTTGGAAGGGAGCAGAGGATCATCTAGTTCCAACCTTAGTAGTGTTCAGTGACAGGGCAAGGGGCACTGGGCACAAAGTGCAAGGACAAGGGACACTGGGCACAAAGTGCCTTGAGTGACCTCCAAAGATATTCTTTGTAGTGAGAAGCAGCTGAAGGAGCTGAGAATGTTCATTGTGGGAACTCCTCTCCAGGTGAAGGGAGAGCTTCTGGCTCTCTACAGCTCCCTGAAAGGAGGCTGGAGTCAGGTCAAGGTCAGCCTCTTCTCTTTAGGAAGGAGCAACAGGACAAGAGGCAATGGCCTCAAGCTGCCCCAGGGGAGGTTTAGTNCTTGAGTGACCTCCAAAGATATTCTTTGTAGTGAGAAGCAGCTGAAGGAGCTGAGAATGTTCATTGTGGGAACTCCTCTCCAGGTGAAGGGAGAGCTTCTGGCTCTCTACAGCTCCCTGAAAGGAGGCTGGAGTCAGGTCAAGGTCAGCCTCTTCTCTTTAGGAAGGAGCAACAGGACAAGAGGCAATGGCCTCAAGCTGCCCCAGGGGAGGTTTAATTCAGACATGAGAAATAATTCCTTTCCCAAAAGGGTTGTTAAGGCCTGACCCAGACTGCCCAGGACAGTTGTGGAGTTCCATTCTTAGGGGGATTTCAAAGCCATGCAGATGTGGTGCTGAGGGACATGGTTTAGTGGTGACCTGGCAGTGCTGGGTTAACTGTTGGACTTCATGACCTTCAAGGTCTCTTCCAAACAAAATCATCCTTTGTTTCTATAATGCAGAGAATGAAATGGCTAAAACCAGGCAGACAAGAGGATGACCTCTCACAGCCCCTTCCCCTCCTTTGTCTCCTATTGTCCAAGTCCTAAATTTGGCTGAAGCTGGAGGGAAAGGCTATCAAGTGCCTAACAAATGCTCTAAGGTAGAAGACTAAATTCAATTCTCTCATACCATGGCAGAGCACTGGTGAAGACTCACAGCCCTTGGGGCAGCCAGCTGCAAAGACAAGCCCTGCTCTGCATTAAGATGGTAAAATGACAGGGGAAAAAAACCAACCCAGCTCAAAAGAGAGAAGGGAAAAAAAACCCCAAACTCAACTAAACAAACAGGAATAACAACATTGAAGCAAGGATCTTTAGAGGGAACACTTAATGGCAGCTGGCTACAGGCATCAGCAGATCCACTGCCTGATCACTCTCAGCAAAGACATTTTCCCTAATATCCAGCCAATTTCAGGCCATTTCCTCTTGTTCTGTCACCTGAGAGCAGGGAGAAGAGACCAAACCCCAAAGGACTGCAACCTCCCTTTCCTGCATGTTTTGCTGACATCTTCTCCAGCTGCACATGCACTAAAGTTCTGAAAACTCTTGGGCCAGCAGAAATCTTTCCACCCATGCTGCTTTACATTCTAGACTGAAAAACCCTCCTCTTCCTCGCATACCAATGCCTCTCTGCAGCCCCTGCAACCTGAGCACTGAAGCAAGACAGAACTACCTGAGAAGCCAGAAATAAACCCAACTAAACTAGGGGAGCCTGCTCTGGAAGGTGGCTTGGACTTCATGCTCTTCAGAGGTCTCTTCCATCCCTCCCATTCTGTGTGCAAGCATGGTCTGCAACACCCCTCCCCAGTCATGCATACAATCAACCAGGTTGGAAGAGACCTCCAAGCTCATCCAGCCCAACCTAGCACCCAGCCCTGGCCAATCAACCAGACCATGGCACTAAGTGCCCCAGCCAGGCTTTGCTTCAACACCTCCAGGGATGGCGACTCCACCACCTCCCTGGGCAGCCCATTCCAATGCCAATCACTCTCTCTGCCAACAACTTCCTCCTAACATCCAGCCTAGACCTGCCCTGGCACAACTTGAGACTCTGTCCCCTTGTTCTGTTGCTGGTTGCCTGGCAGAAGAGACCAACCCCACCTGGCTACAGCCTCCCTTCAGGTAGTTGTAGACAGCAATGAGGTCTGCCCTGAGCCTCCTCTTCTGCAGGCTGCACACCCCCAGCTCCCTCAGCCTCTCCTCACAGGGCTGTGCTCCAGGCCCCTCCCCAGCCTTGCTGCCCTTCTCTGGACACCTTCCAGCACCTCAACATCTCTCTTGAATTGAGGAGCCCAGAACTGGACACAGCACTCAAGGTGTGGCCTGAGCAGTGCTGAGCACAGGGGCAGAAGAACCTCCCTTGTCCTGCTGGCCACACTGCTCCTGAGCCAGCCCAGGATGCCATTGGCTCTGCTGCCCACCTGGGCACTGCTGCCTCATCTTCAGCTACTCTCTACCAGCACCCCCAGCTCCCTCTCTGCCTGGCTGCTCTCAGCCACTCTGTCCCCAGCCTGTAGTGCTGCTTGGGGTTGTTGTGGCCAAAGTGCAGAACCCTGCACTTGGCCTTGTTCAGTCTCATCCCATTGGCCTCTGCCCACCCATCCAGCCTGTCCAGGTCCCTCTGCAGGGCTCTCCTACCCTCCAACAGAAGAGAAGGTCTCTGCTATCACCAGAGTCCTGCTACTATCTTATTTATGTGGCTCTTATCTCCATGACTGTGTCTAAAACCTGGCACATTCTTTTCCATCTCCACATTCCCAGTGAAATGTAAAGCTCCTTCCAACCTACTTTGTCATTTTTCTTTCCTCCATATCCAGTTCCTCACTGCTGAAACTGCATCTGAACTTGTGAGTCTTGGAAGCATAACACAGAGTCCCAGCATTGTGGGAAGGGACCCCTGGAGATCACCCACTTAAACCCCACTGCTGAAGCAGCCACCCACAGCAGCTTGCCCAGGATCACAATGTCCAGATGGCTTTGGAATCTCTCAGAGAAGAAGACTCCACAACCTCTCTGGGCAGCCTGCCCAGCCCAGCCTGGGGTGGGCAGGGTGGAAAAGAGACAGATGTGGTGTTGCAGTGTGATCTGGTCTAAGAGATCCTGCTCTGGCAGGGAGGTGGGACTGGATGAGCTTTGGAGGTGCCTTCCAACCCTTGACATTCTGTGATTCTGTGACCAGCCAGCTCTGAGCCCAGCAAAGCATCCACCCATCCAAACCATGAGCAGCAGTTTTCCCCAGGAGGCTGCTGTGGCAAGCAGTGCCAAAGGCTTTACCAAAGCTCATAGAAGCAACACCCACAGCCTCTCCCTCTGCCAGCAAGCAGGATGAAGCAGGTCTGGCTGTGGCAGTGGGTTGGTTGGAGCAGGTCTGCAGCAGATCTCTTTACCAAAGCCCAGAGAAGCAACACCCACAGCCTCTCCCTCTGCCAGCAAGCAGGATGAAGCAGGTCTGGCTGTGGCAGTGGGTTAGCTGGAGCAGATCTGCAGCAGATCTCTTCACCAAAGCTCATAGAAGCAACACCCACAGCCTCTCCCTCAGCCAGCAAGCAGGATGAAGCAGGTCTGGCTGTGGCAGTGGGTTGGCTGGAGCAGATCTGCAGCAGGCTCGGTGCCCCAGCTGGGTGCAGCCATCCTCACCACCCTCCCCCGCCGGGCGCAGCCATCCTCACCTCCCTCCCCCGCCGCCTACCTGTGACCAGGAAGCTGCAGCGGCCAGCGCCTGCCTCGTTGATGATGTTGCAGTTGTAGATGCCGTAGCTGTCCCTGGAGAGGCTGCTGACCGTGTACTCGGTGGAGTCCTGCAGGTCGAACTGGCCGGTGCGCAGCAGCTTGCTGCCCAAACGCCACTCGTAGGTGAGGACCCTGGTGGGGTACGCCCTCAGCACCCGGCAGCTCATGGTGATGCTCCGACCTTGGCCCTGGCGTATCTCCAGGAAGGTGGGTTCCACGGCTGGGGGGTCTGCAGGAGGCAGCAGAGGACAAGAGGGGTGGGGTTGTCAGTAAGTTAATAGGGCAGAGTTCCCCAGACGCTGCTGAAAGGCTGGAGAAGTGCAGCATCCAGGAGAGGACATCTCACTAGCTGTGAGTGTACCACCTGGACTGACAGCAATCAGCCAGTACCGGAAAGCTACTCGGCCAGAGCAGCCTCCTCTGCTTGCTGATGTGTTCAGCTATTCAGTACTCAAACACTGTGCTGCTTCGCCGACCTCCATGCACCCCTTCAGACTGAGCAGGGTCAGCGGTGGGTCAGCCACCCAGAGCACTGCCACAGGCTCTCCGTGAAGCCCTCTGCATTCCCCAAGGGAAAAGAAAAGCGGAGAAGGGAGAGAAAATGAAGCCTGCTGTGCTCCCAAAGGGAAAAGAAAGGGAAGAAGGGAGAGAAAATGAAGCCTGCTGTGCTCCCAAAGGGAAAAGAAAGGGAAGAAGGGAGAGAAAATGAAGCCCATTGTGTTCCCAAAGGGAAAAGAAAGGGAAGAAGGGAGAGAAAATAAAGCCTGCTGTGCTCCCAAAGGGAAAAGAAAGGGAAGAAGGGAGAGAAAGTGAAGCCCACTGCATTTCCAAGGGGAAGAGAAAGGGAATAAAGAAGAGAAAGTGAAGCCCACTGCATTTCCAAAGGAAAAAGAAAGGGAGGAAGGGAGAGAAAATGAAGCCCATTGTGTTCCCAAAGGGAAAAGAAAGGGAAGAAGGGAGAGAAAATGAAGCCTGCTGTGTTCCCAAAGGGAAAAGAAAGAGAAGAAGGGAGAGAAAATGAAGCCTGCTGTACTCCCAAAGGGAAAAGAAAGGGAAGAAGGGAGAGAAAATGAAGCCTGCTGTGTTCCCAAAGGGAAAAGAAAGGGAAGAAGGGAGAGAAAATGAAGCCTGCTGTGTTCCCAAAGGGAAAAGAAAGGGAAGAAGGGAGAGAAAATGAAGCCTGCTGTGTTCCCAAAGGGAAAAGAAAGGGAAGAAGGGAGAGAAAGTGAAGCCCACTGCATTTCCAAAGGGAAAAGAAAGGGAAGAAGGGAGAAAAGGGAAAGCAAATTAGCCACGTGGGATGGAAAGAACCATCCCATGGAATAGAGACACAGAGACACAAACCCCTTGGTGACACTGAGAGCACCACTGGCACCACTAATACTGGGGCAGGCACTGGGCAAGTCCCAGACTGGACTCAGCAGCAGATGAGAACCAGATTCAAGAGCTGGATTCAGGAACACACAGAGGAAAGGCAGAAGGGACAGAGTCCTGCTGGGACACTGACCAGGGAAGAAGCTTGACTCTAGGGATCCCTCAGCTTACTCTTGAAGATGCCATCCACGGGATGCAACCCCTTGTTAGGCAGTTGAGGGTCACCTGTGCTGGCCACTCCTCCCCTCAGGTGCCACCTCTGCCTTCCTGTCCTTCAGGGTGGGGCAGAAGCTGTGATGTGCAGAGGAGCAAGTCTCAGGCAGAGGCATTCTGCACTGCAGCCCTTGGCAGGAACTCTGCCCATCAGTGTTGTCTCTGGCATAAGCAGCCCCTGGCTGTGCAAACCTGCCCTGACCTCCATAATGTGTCTCACTGAGCAGAGACTAAGCTGAGAACTCACAGCACTGATCAGGACCAGTTCTGGGTTAGCCCAAATCAGGGCAGAGATGCAATTAGAAGTCCTATGCCCACCTAGCACAAGAGGCTCAAGCCTCACAGAGGAACCACTGACTGAAACACTTGGGGCTTTCTGGAAGGCAGTTAGAAGAGGCAAAGCCTTGACTAGGCTTATGTAAAGTGGACAGTGGCCCTGGCAGAGCAGTTTGGTGTTCAGTTGGGACCTAACTTTGCAGTGGCAGAAGATGGACTGCTGAAACAGCACAGCCAGAGAAGGGTGACAAAGCTGGTGAGGGGCCTGGAGCACAGCCCTGTGAGGAGAGGCTGAGGGAGCTGGGGGTGTGCAGCCTGCAGAAGAGGAGGCTCAGGGCAGACCTCATTGCTGTCTGCAGCTACCTGAAGGGAGGCTGTAGCCAGGTGGGGTTGGGCTCTTCTGCCAGGCAGCCAGCAACAGAACAAGGGGACACAGCCTCAAGTTGTGGTGGAGGAGGTCTAGGCTGGATGTTAGGAGGAAGTTGTTGGCAGAGAGAGTGCCTGGCATTGGAATAGAATAGAATAGAATAGAATAGAATAGAATAGAATAGATCTCCAGGTCTCAGGACCGCACACTTCAACTCAGGAATCGCAGAAGGGCAGGAAGTGGAAGGGACCTCTGGAGCCCACCCATCAAACTGAACTCCACGAGGCTGCCCTCCATCCATCTCTCCAGCCTCTCCAGGTCTCAGAGCACAGCCAGTTGATGATCCAGTGAAAAATAATTCTCTCTTCTCCCCTCCATTCTATCTGTGCTTTAATGACTCTTAGCCTATATTGGTATTCAGTCCCCTCTTCCTTCTTCCTTCTCCTTTATTTACTTATGAGATACTTGAGACTTACAGATAGCTTTTAAACACAAGTTTCTCCTGCCTTTAAGGTCAAAACAGTCTTTAAAGCCCCCAAATTTCCATCTATCCAGGACTGGATGATACCCAGTGACAGAAAAACAGAATTAACTTGGGTTGCTCATTTCCAAGTGGCACTTCCAGAGGTAATAACCTTAATGGAAAAGGAAAGGGATGATAAAACCTAACACTGAAGGAGAATAGCCAAAGCTAACATTGTCTTTTTGTTGGCTTTGGTTTTTAGTGACTTCAAAGCCAGGGAAGGTGTCTTGGGTGTCTTCTAAGAATAACTGAAGGGGGCCTATGGAAAAGCTGGGGAGGGATTTCTCACAAGGGCTAGTAGTGGGGGAGTGGAAGTGAAGGGAGGGAGGAGATGGATTGAAGCTTGAGAAGGGGAGATTGATACTGGATATTAGGAAGAAATTCTTTACAGTGAGGGTGATGAGGCACTGGAACAGGTTGCCCAGGGAGGTCATGTGGATGTGCTGGAGTGTGTCCAGAGAAGGGCCAGGAGGATGCTCAGAGGGCTGCAGCAGCTCTGCTGTGAGNTTGAGGCCCCATGGCTGGAGGTGTTTAAGGCCAGGCTGGATGAGGCTGTGGGCAGCCTGCTCTAGGGTAGTGTGTCCCTGGGCATGGCTGATCCTTGTGGTCCCTTCCAACCCTGACTGATTCTGTGATTCTAAGTGTCCACTGCCCATAGTAGGGGGTTTGGAACTAGGTAATGTTTAATGGCCCTTTTACACAGAATCACAGAATTAATCAGGTTGGAAAAGACCTTCAAGATCATAGACTCCAACCTAACACCTTCTCATTAACTAACCCATGGCACTAAGTGCCTCATGCAGCCTCCTCTTAAACACCTCCAGGCATGGGGAATCCACCAGCTCCCTGGGCAGCCCATTCCAATGCCAATCACTCTTGCTCTGAAGAACTTCCTCCTAACATCCAGCCTAGACCTTCCCTGGCACAGCTTGAGACTCTGTCCCCTTGTTCTGTTGCTGGTTGCCTGGCAGAAGAGTCCAACCCCACCTGGCTACAGCCTCCCTTCAGGTAGTTGCAGAGCCAAGGCATTCTTTGAATCTATGATCACAGGCTCACAGGATGTTAGGGGTTGGAAGGGACCCAAGATGATCATTGAGTCCAACCCCCCTGCCAGAGCAGGACCATACAATCTAGCTCAGGGCACACAGGAACACAGACAGTCCTGGAAAGGCTTCAGAGGAGACTGCACAACCTCTCTGGGCAGCCTGTGCCAGTGCTCTGGGAGCCTTCCAGGAAAAGAAGTTCCCCCTTGTGTTGAGCTGGAACCTCCTGTGCTGCAGCTTCCATCCATTGCTCCTTGTCCTATCCCAGGGAGCAGTGAGCAGAGCCTGTCCCCCACTCCTGAGCCTCAGCCCTCAGGTAATTAGGAACATTGATTAAATCCCCTCTCAATCTTCTCTTCTCCAGACTAAGCAGCTTTTCATCAACAGTAGTGATGAAGGAGATTCTATGATGGACCAAGTGGTACAGGAGGTGGGACCCAGATCTTCTCAGCAGCAGAACGATGCTAAAGCAGGGCATAGTTAAGTTGCCAGCCAAGCTGAGACAATTCAAGCAAAGCTCTGCTTCCACCATCTGATTGAAACATACTGTAAATTATTTTACTGCCTGAGGGAAGCAGCAGTAGAGAGCTGAAGTCATTCTGGCTTATAAAAGGCAGCTTTGCTTCTTTCCTTTTCCTTTTTCTTTCTGTTTTTGAGGGCAGGTTTGCCTATGTGGGAAGTTCCCTGCTAGGATTTGTATTCTGCCTAGCATGGAAGGCTTGAGCTAGGCACTCACTTTTATTTGCTGTAGTTGGTGTAGTTGGTGTCTGTGCCTGTGCCTCTGCTCTATCAAGCTCAGGATTTGAGGGGTAACCTCATTGCTGTCTACAACTACCTGAAGGGAGGCTGCAGCCAGGTAGGGGTCAGTCTCTTTTGACAGGCAACCAGCAACAGAAGAAGGGGACAAAGTCTCAAGTTGTGGCAGGGGAGGGCTAGGCTGGGGGTTAGGAGGAAGTTGTTGGCAGAGAGAGTGATTGGCATTGGAATGGGCTGCCCAGGGAGGTGGTGGAGTCACCATCCCTTGAGGTGTTCAGGCAAAGCCTGGCTGGGGCACTTAGTGCCATGGTCTGGTTGATTGGACAGGGCTGGGTGCTAGGTTGGACTGGATGAGCTTGGAGGTCTCTTCCAACCTGCTTGATTCTATTCTATTCTATTCTATTCTATTCTATTCTATTCTATTCTATTCTATTCTATTCTATTCTTCCACTTCCAGCAGAGGCAACACTTCGTATCTCAGCCCACACAGAATCACAGAGTACACCAGGTTGAAAGGGACCCTCAAAGGTCACTTCACCCAATCCCCCTGCAGCCATAGAATCACAGAATCATAGAATCAACCAGGCTGGAAGAGACCTCCAAGATTATCCAGTCCAACCTAGCACCCAGCCCTACCCAGTCAACTAGACCATGGCATCAGGGGCATCTCCATCTAGATCAGGTTGCTCAGGGTCCCACCAACTTTCACCTTGGATGTGCCTAGGAAAGAGGTCTCTATCACACCTCTGGGTAACTTGATCCAATATTTTCATGGAATCATAGAATCAACCAGGTTGGAAGAGACCTCCAAGCTCATCCAGTCCAACCTAGCACCCAGCCCTAGCCAGTCAACTTGTTCCTAATTTCCAATCTAAATCTACCCTGCTCTAATTTCAAACCATTGCTCCTTGTCCAATCACTACAAGCCCTTCTAAAAACTCCCTCTCCTGTCTTCCTGTAGGTCCCTTGAGGTCTCACCAGACTGGAGCAGAAGAGTCAGGATCACCTCTCTCAGTCTCCTGGCCACAACAGCAAGTATTTTCAGGATCACCTCTCTCAAACTGCTGGCCACAACAGACAGTAGTTGCTGTATCCTGACCAGGCTTACTTACCCTGACAGGTTGGGGGGGGGGTGGGGTGTGTCTTGTTTTCTGTTGTCATCCTGGGCAACCTGACCTAAGCAAACCTGTTTAGTGGTGGGGTTGGACTAGATGATCTCCAGAGGTCCCTTCCAGCCCTCTACCATTCTTGTGATCAGAGTAAACAACACAGATTACATTGTTGGATGTGTTGGGAGGGTTTTTTTTGTGTGTGTGCTTTAAACAGGAATGGTTCTTTACAACAGATGTAAATACAGCAGAATTAGATGCTAGGACATCTATGTGCTAGTAGAGATCAATAGAGCCAATATAACATATGTCACTCAAGGACATGGTTTAGTGGGCATGACAATGCTGGGCTGGTGGTTTGAATTGTGCTCATGAGCTCAGTGTTCATTAGTGGAGCAAAGAACCTGTGAGGGCTGAAGCTAAATGAAAGGAATCATAGAATCAAAGCGTAGTGGGGGGTGGTGGAAGAGAGCAGCAGCATAGAATCATAGAGTCAGTCAGGGCTGGAAGGCACCACCAGGATCACAGTCTCACAGTATCATCAGGGTTGGAAGAGACCTCACAGATCATCAAGTCCAACCTTTTACCACAGAGCTCAAGGCTAGACCATGGCACCAAGTGCCACGTCCAATCCTGCCTTGAACAGCTCCAGGGACGGCGACTCCACCACCTCCCTGGGCAGCCCAGGCAGGATCATCTAGTTCCAACTCCCCTGCCATGAGCAGGGACACCTCACACTAGATCAGACTGTCTGGCATTCAGGTAGGTTCTGAATTACTCCAGAGAAGCAGCCCACCCAAACACACACCTGTCTGGGCAGCCTGCAGAAGGAGCCCACCCAAACACACACCTGTCTGGGCAGCCTATAGAAGGATCCCACCCAAACACACACCTGTCTGGGCAACCTGTAGAAGGAGCCCACCCAAACACACACCTGTCTGGGCAGCCTATAGAAGGAGCCCACCCAAACACACACCTGTCTGGGCAGCCTGTAGAAGGAGCCCACCCAAACACACACCTGTCTGGGCAGCCT